>JBAMNC010000774.1:0-360000 GCA_037902135.1 Cetoscarus ocellatus
CCTTACTGTAAGTGGTATATACATCAAAATACTGTCGATCCCAAAGGATTATGGGAAAATATTTAGTAACTACTGTAATTCATTTTTGCCCAGGAGAAACTGACGAATGGCAAGCAAGATTTATTTTTCTAAGTGATTTCTTGTCAAGGCTTTTTTTTTTCCCAACAGTTTTGGCAAAAAAGGGAGAAAGAAGGAGAAAAGTGATTTACTACTTTGACAGGACGTCAATATAGGACGTATGTACTTTATTATTTACTTAGAAGCTGAGGTATTTTACATGAGATGACTAACGGCAAATTTAATTTAACATAATTAATACTATTTTTAACTGAGTTTTAAAAACTGCATTTTTAGCTGAAGAGTAGCAACAAATGTTAAAATTATATTCATAAAGTTGTATTAAAATATTAAACAAGATATTCGTTGTTAACCTTTATTTTATCGGTTAAAAGTTATAATTGTTTTTCATCATCATTGTATGTATTATTATTCTATAATTATTATTGTTATTGCTGTTATGCATCTTCTTATTATGAATAGCACGAAATGAAATTTATTGACAACCAAACACAGACATCATTACCTTTTGCAGTTCCTTTCCCGGGTGACTTTTATTTTTGCTTTCTTATTTTCTGATCATTTTGTTAAATATAAACTCCCCTTTTTTTTTGTGTGTGTGTGTGTGCATCTCTCTTCCCTCTTGATCTTCGTTCTTTTAATTAATTACATCACTTTATAAATGTCACTTACTACTATATTGCCTCTCTGCCCCTGATTTGCTGTTTTGCTTTGCTCTTCCTGTAATCTGCCTCTCCCCCTCCTACTTTTTACAAGATTTGAAAGGAGGGGGGAAAAAGAATAAATAAATAAATGAGTGATGTGGTATGGTATGGTAGGACAAAATAGTGGTATGTATGTATGTATGTGTGTATGTATATATGTATGCATATATATATATATATATATATATATATATATATGTATGCTCACCATATATGCTTACCGACCCTAGCTTTAAGTCCTTAGGAACTGCTGTTATGTCTGGCTCTCAGCCTCAAATAAATAGTTGTTTTACATTTCTTCAAATAACAGATTCAATTGAATTCCAAAAAAGAAAGATTTGTTTCATTATGAAACCTAAAACAGTCCTGAAATGTGGCCATAGTTCCAAAAACAAGTTGAAGAGCCATTCATAAAAACTTAAACAAAACCTGACAAATTTCCTCGCTAGTCAGACTTATCCAAATCGCAGTTTCAGCATACGAAGACTGATCTTCCAGGGGTTCTCTCTTCATGGGCCCATCCTTTGCAAAGTATGTACTGCACCCAGATTTCTCCTGGTCATCTGTTTCCAAATGGCTCTACACAGATGAGGCACAGGGACTCATCTTCTTCTGATGAGAAGTCATCTGGATTTTTTCTTTTTGTACCTGCCCTTAGTTTCTTCCCTGTGCTTTGCTTCTTTGGTATTTTGGATTTGGCTGCCTTGCAATTCTTTTTGAACATACTTTTTTTCCCCTTGTGCCTGCCTTTCAGCTTCAAGCGCCTCCTCCACAGGTGTGTCAGTGAGAATAGCAGTTTTTCATTTCTCTGTTGGTGAACTTTTTTCTTGGCCCAACTTTTGAGTAAGACCTGAAATCCTCTTGAGTTAATGTGTTAGTTGAGGTGGCATGACTATGAAAGGGTGAGGTGATGGCTTGCTTGCTAAGGCCTGGAATAGCTTGGTTGGTGCTTGGGCCTGGAGTAGCTGGGTCAGTGCTGGATCCTTGAATGACCAGGTTGGGTTTTGGGCCTAGAATGGATGGGTTAGTGCAGGGGCCTGGTTAAGATGGGTCAGTTTCAGAGCCTGAAACAGCTGGGTTGGTGCTTGGGCCTGGAGAGGATGGGTAAGTGTCAGACCCTGGAATGACTGGGTGGGTGCTTGGGCCTGGTAGGGCTGCGTCCTGATAGGGATAATCAGAGACATTAGATGGTGCAAATTCCGTCTCCAACAACACATCCCTGTTGTAAGGTTGAACCCCCGTCGCCCGAAAGCCAGCCTGATTATTCAGTGGGGTTGCAGCCAGAGGATAAACGATTGTCACAATCCCAAGGATGTCATAGATTGTGGTTGTTTTACCTGGGTTATTTCTCATCCGGGAATCAGATGCAGAGTTTACATGCTTTTTAAGTGGCCCACAAACACTTCTGTCCAAAGGCTGCAGCCTGTGTGAGCAGTGGGGTGGGAAAGACAACATAATGATGCCTTTTTCTGTGGCAAAATTCAGCCCACCAATTGAAAGATGTGAGCATTGGTTAAGCAGGGAGTAAGCAGGACCTCTCCATTGAGCACTTGGCATGTTCCACAAAATGCTTGAGGAAGTCAAGAAAGTAAGGTTCTTTCACCCACCCTTTGTACCTGAGACAGCGCAAGTGGCACCATCATACCCCTTTTACCTGATGTCAGTGACCCTACTTGTTTGAACCCACGCCTGGCTACCAATTAGTCTGGTTTCGGTACCGTTGTCACACCAGTTTCATCCATGCTCCAGATATCTCCTGGTCCCAGGGAATGCCTTGTAAACACTTTCTCCAGATTGTCAAATTTTTTTTTGACATTCTCCTCGTTAAAGGCACTAGCTCTGGCGAGGCTAGTTGCCTCTGATTTTCTGAGAGAGAGTGAAGGATGCCACTTTAAGAAGCCTGTAAACCAGTCACTGCAGGCTTTTTCTTTGACAGCCCAACTTTGTGGAAATTGCAGGTCCCATGCCACTGCAAATTCATAAGCCAGCTTTTTCACCTCAGTTGGGACTTAAACTGTCAGAAACGGTGTGGATAGCTGTCACAGTGGTCTCATGTCTTCAGTCAGTCTCACTGAACACTGGATTGAGTCCTCCACTTCAGAGTTTAAGCATGTTTTATCACATGCACATAAGTTTGGGGGTTGCATACAGCAAAACATGTCAAACAGGACACCAAGGAGATTAATTCTGTATTTTTACTTGATAAGTAAAAGACTGTTTTAATGGATTTAATGCGATTTAAGAGGGAGATCGTAACAGCATTTAGGGACAATCATAAACTTGGATCTAAACTAAGATCTTGTGTCTCTGAAATGAAAAGCACATCCTCTTTTACTCACATTTTGTAGGTTTTCTTTAATATTACCCAAGATTCCTTCTAGTCTTTATTCAAAATTCAAGTTATCATATATCTTAAAGCAATAGCAGCTTCTGCTTAGAAAACCAAAATTATGTTTTCCAGTAGAGCATCACTGTCCCAATAAATACTAAATGAGCATACAGAGTTTTTATTTCATATTTCATAACAACTGTTTTTTATCAAAATACTTAATCTAAAATAAAATAATGTATCCTACCATGCAGCATCAAAGTCAGAATATTTTTCAAGGTAATGATAATTTTAATAATTAATTGTAAGATTATACCCTAATACTTAATTTTCAGATTATGACATTTTTTGTTATAATCTTTGGTCCCAGGGAGAGATCAAACTTCCTATTTGGAACCCTAGATGAAAAAGTTTGGGGATATGTATATATATATATATATATATATATATATATATATATATATATATATATATACATACATATGTATATAACTGCTTTGACCACTTTGTTCAGAAAAAAAAAAAAACAAGACCAAGAAATCCAAACAGCTCAGTAAGAGGGCTATACTTAGTGTGTTATAAATGACAGAGGAAAGATTCAAAATTGGAGAATGACTTGATGATTAAAACATATATTAGATGTTTTATTAAAAATGACTTATTTGCATAAAATGCCAGTCATTTACTTAGTATGTTAGATTAGATCACAGGAAGAAAAACATTTGTGTACATTCCTTCCAGTGTTTTTTTAGCTTCAGTATAAATTGGCCTAATGACTTGTGCAAGCAACTAATAATCACTTAAAGCAGGCCCAATGGAACAGGCATTGCACTAAATTTAATTAAATATAAGGAACACCTCTTAATTCAATAAGTGTGAGAGCACAGTTTTGTTATGGTTGTTTTTAACTATATGCCACCACTGAAAAAGCCTTGGTGTTGCATGATGTTGTGTGTTTTACAGGGTATTCTGTTTCACTGCCAAATCCTGGATGCTGATGCTGAAGTCCTCATCCAGCAGAAAGAGTTTACAAACTTTTGCTCTGCATTAGTTGTCCTGTTCAGCTGTTATTACTGCAATTTTCCAGACTACAAGCCGCTACTTTTTTCCCCATGCTTTGAACCCTGCGGCTTCAACAATGATGCGACTAATTTAAAGGTTTTTGTTACATTTCATTTAGCCTCGTCACATGAGATTTAATTTAGAGTTAAAAAATCTTTCTGTGTAATGTGTGTTAATAACTTGTGTTACAACGTGGACAGTGCCAGAGCATGTGAGCGGAGTGGAGCGATGAAATGTCCCACTCACGCACAGAGCTGTTCCTTGCGCCCGCTCGTCTGCTCAGAGGGGATGCACACTGCACCGCTAATTATCCCTCCACCTTCCACTCAAATTTCAACCCTTCAGACCCATGGTGTGAGCAGCACCTGAGTGAAATTGGAGTGGGAAGGAGCAAAAAATAAGGTGACGCTCCAGCTTGTTAGAAGAAAAACGCTCAGCGCTCTGGCCAAAAAAAAAGTCACCACCAAAAAACAAAGTCACACACTCTAATATTTTGTTGGACCACCTTAAGCTTTGATTACAGCATGCATTCGTTGTGGCATTGTTTCAATAAGCTTCTGCAATGTCACAATATTTGTCACAGATCATAGCACTGCCCCCACAGGCTCGTACAGTAGGCACTAGGCATGATGGGTGCATCACTTCACCTGCCTCTCTTCTTACCCTGATTCGCCCATCACTCTGGAACAGGGTAAATCAGGACTCATCAGACCACATGACCTTCTTCCAGTCCTCCAGACTCCAATCTTTATGCTCCCTAGCAAACTGAAGCTTTTTCCTGGTTAGCCTTACTGATTAGTGGTTTTCTTAAGGCTACACAGCTGTTCAGTCCCAGTCCCTTGAGTTCCCTTTACATTGTGCATGTGGAAATGCTCTTACTTTCAGTATTATACATACCCCTCAGTTCTACTGTTTTTCTTTGATTTGATTTGGCCAAACGTTCAAGTGATCGCGGATCATGATCAGTCAGGATTTTTTTCAGACCACATTTCTTACTCAAAGACAATGGTTCCCCACTATCCTTCCAGTTTTTAATAATGCGTTGGACAGTTCTTAACCCAGCAGTCTTTCTTAGATGTTTTCTCTGTTTGATGCATGCCAATGATTTGACCCTTCTTAAACAGACTAACATCTTTTCCACGACAACAGGATGTGTCTTTCAACATGGTCGTTTAAGAAATGAGAAGCTACTCACTGCATCAGCAGGGGTTATATAACTTGTTTCCAGCTGAAAGATAATCGCCAATGCAGTAATTATACAGTAGGAGGCTCGTACCTATTGGCTTAGTAAAATCCACGTGGCGACTTTTTTTTTGGCCAGGCAGTGTATGTTTTTATAAATCTCGGATACAGGTGACATATTTTCAAATTATTGAAGACAACTGAGAGAACACACTTAATGCCCTGAAAAAGCTTATACTTTACTAGAAAATTTATTTTTGGAGCCCAAACCAATGTTAACAAAGGTTCATTTGAGTTATTTTATGCTGACATCGTTGTAATTTATTAGCACGGAAGAGCTGTTTATAGCCAGACCCACTTCCACAGAGAATATGGGCATCATGCTCTCCTGTAACACCAGTTAAATTTTCATTGACAATGTCCTGGAAAAGTCTTTGATAATAATCTGCTGAAAAAAGTGGAAATCCTGAAATAATGAAAATATGTGTTAAGTATTTGTGGAAAAGACTGTTGTAAAAAAATATTATCTCTCTTTGCAGATTTATTCTAAGAATAAACCCTGATGGCTCCAAATGCCAGGCAAAGACCATGGTCAGCTGTACTTTAGGAAAGAGTGTCCAGAGGAAGGTCTCCAGCCTGAATCCACATGTTGCATCTCTCATCAGAGAAATCATGGACTGGGCATGAAATGGGCTCTCTATCTATCATTCTGCTCAGATCTACTTTAATCTACAAGTGCCTGATCTTCACATAATAAGACAAAAGCTAACATAAAATAAAGTACAGCTACATGTGTGGTCGGCTCTGCAAGTACATGCTGTCATTTTAGGTAAATATACAATTTGTTTTAGATAAAACAAGAAGTAAGCAGTAGCTCAGCTTTTCCTAGCTCAGTTTACCTCTTCAACAACAAACATACAGTGCATTTTCATCAGGTAAATTTATAGTCTAAACTATGGCTTTTTTTTTTAAATTATCCAATTATTAATCATTTTAAGCAGAAAAGTCTTCTTTAAAAATAAATTCTCATCCAGCACCTCTTTTTTCTGATAGTTTGTGAAACTGTGAATCTGGTCTGTACAGGTTTAAATGTTGATCACAGCAGAGAGGCTCTGCATGATGAGAGCTACCGACTGCAGAGGCATGTAGAAAGAGCTGCTGGTATTAATCCTCAAATATCCCAGTGGGATTTTTTGTTGTCACACTCTTATTTCATCCAGTATAACCACATGAGCTCAAGATTTACAAATGTGTATCAACAGGTAGTGTTGATTTCTCTGATCTTACAGTTCCCATAACAGTTTCTCCATCTATAGAAGTTTCTCCCATGTTTACCTTAGAGTATACAAGTATTCCCAAAAATCCAAGGTAAACTGGTTGAGCACTCGCGATTGAACGGGTAGCTGGTAAAAGTGGGTCGACACTCTGTGCATTTCTCCTCATTATATTTCATGACATGGATGAGTCGGCTGTGTATCTTTAAGAGACAGGCTAGGAGCTGGCAGGCTATGCAGTATTAATTAACAAGCCACTGTTGATACTTGTCGTCACCTCCTGGTGAGCTTATTCGTCATTTCCTGTTTCCATACTGTAGCGCTGTTTGTAGTGTGTTCTTTCTCTGCTCTGCTAACGCTAATTATAACTGCTGAATATTTGACATTTAAGCCTTGAACACACTTGTGTTTGATTAACGTTCGATCGAACATACTAAGGTTTAGCAAAAGCACTCTCGCTTCTCTGAGGCGGTGTAATTCAGTTCGACTCTCTTCTTCTCCTAGCTTAGCTTTGCCTAGCCTAGCATTTAGCTGTTAAGTATGGCTTCTCTCTCCTCTCCTGTTCTCTCCTGCCCTATGTGTCAGATGTTTCGCTACTCCTTGTCCTCCTTTAGCGATAGTGGTAATTGTCTGAAGTGTAGCATGTTCTTAGCTCTGGAGGCGAGGGTCACTGATCTGGAGAAGCGGCTCCGCACTGAACCTAAACCCTCTTATGTAGCCGTAGCTACTAGCCAGCAGGACATAGCCAGTGCGGGTCGTGCTAGCGCTAGCTTAGCTTCTCCCCCGGCTTGTAATGACTGGGTCGCTGTCCGTGGCAAGCATAGCCTTAAGTGGAAGACCCACTCGGTACCCCACCATGCAGTTCATGTTTCGAACAGGTTTTCTCCCCTCGGTGACGGTGACGCGCCCGCCGGGGAACAAACTCTGATAATTGATGACTCCATAGTCAGAAACGTGAAGATAGTGAAGTCAGCGGGCATAGTTAGGTGCATCCCAGGGGCCAGAGCGGGCGACATTGAGTCAAATTTGAAGTTGCTGGCAAGAAGTAAACGTAAGTTTGATAGGATAGTCCTCCATGTCGGCACGAATGACTCCCGATGTCGCCAGTCGGAAGTGACCAAAGTCAACATCGAATCAGTGTGTGCATTTGCCAAAACAATGTCGGACTCCGTAATTTTCTCTGGCCCCTTACCAAATCTGACCAGTGATGACATGTATAGCCGCATGTCATCATTCAGCCGCTGGCTATCAAGGTGGTGTCCAGCAAACGATGTGGGCTTCATTGATAATTGGACATCCTTCTGGTGAAAACCTGGTCTGATAGGAAGAGATGGCATCCATCCTACTTTGGCTGGTGCATCCCTCCTATCTAAAAACATGGCAGAGTCATACTTATGACCTCTCAGAGATGAGACCATGTTGCAGAGCTGCAGTCCTCCACGCTCCTCTGCGCTTACTTTAGGACAGTTTTCCACCCATTACTGCTATGACAGTTGTAGTAGTGATGAATATTATTCTATAGAGACTGTGTCTGTCCCCCAACCCAAACGTCACATAGATGTTAGCACAAAAACAAATAAAAAAGGTGTCAATCATAGAAATCTGGTTAAAATCAAAACCTCAAATGTAGAAGCTTCAAAACATCAGATAATTAGATGTGGTCTCTTAAATATTAGATCACTGAGATCCAAATCTCTACTAGTGAATGACCTTATATCAGAAAATCACATTGATTTACTCTGTCTAACAGAAACGTGGCTGTGCCAGGAGGAATATGTCAGTTTAAATGAATCCACTCCTCCCAGTCACTCAAATACTCATATACCCCTGCGACACAGGCCGTGGTGGTGGTGTAGCAGCTATTTATCATTCTTGTCTCCAAATCAATCCTAGACCAAAAGCTAATTACTCTTCTTTGGAAAGCCTTGTACTAAATGTATCTCATACTGACTCAAAAACCTGCCAGCCTGTCCTATTTGTGATAATTTACCGTCCTCCAGGCCCTTATTCTGAATTCTTATCAGAATTTTCTGAGTTCGTATCAAACTTGGTCCTTAGCTCTGATAAAATACTTATTGTAGGTGGTTTTAATATCCATGTTGACAAAGAAAGTGATAGCCTTAGCTCAGCTTTTATGTCCTTAATAGACTCAGTTGGTTTTATTCAGGCTGTTTGTGAAGCTACTCATCATTTCAATCACACTCTTGATTTGGTTCTAGCATATGGCCTTGATGTTAATAGACTAAAAAATTTTCCTGAAAATCCTTTATTATCCAATCACTTCTTAGTAACTTTTAACATCTTCTTAGAGGATTTTGTGTTTTGTAACAAAATTGTGAAGAGTAGAAATCTGTCCAATGGTGCCGTGGCTAAATTTAAAGAAGCCATTCCTGCTGTCTTAAACTCAATAACTTGGCCAACTGATTACTGTGATATTAGCTATAGCCCCTCTCAGCTGGATCAGCTTGTTGATGCCTCTGCCAGTCTACTAAGATCCACTTTGGACTCAATTGCTCCACTGAGAAAAAAAACTATTAAACGTCAGAGGACGGCTCCTTAGTTCACTTCTGAAACTCGTGAACTCAAACAAGCATCCCGTAAATTAGAGAGAATATGGCGCTCCAATAAAAGGGAGGAGTCACGTTTACTTTTTGCGAGAAAGTCATAATAACTACATGACAGCCTTACGACATGCTCGGGCTGCCTACTACTTCTCACTTATTGAAGAAAATAAAAACAACCCTAAGTACCTTTTCAGCACTGTAGCCAGGCTGACACAGAGTCAGAGTTCTATTGAGCCTGTGATTCCTCTAGCTCTCAGCTGTGAGGACTTTATGAGCTTTTTTAATGATAAAATTCTTAAAATTAGAGATAAAATTAGCAACTCCCTGCTTTGACCTGAACCTGCCGTACCATTAATTGTAGTCAGACTTGAGTTAGATCGTTTTTCTACAATTAGTCTTCAGGAGCTAAATTCTCTTGTCTCCTCCTCCAAACCATCTACCTGCCTTTTAGACCCGATCCCAACTAAACTGTTCAAGGAGGTCTTTCCCCTAGTTCGTCCATCCCTGCTGGAGATAATAAATATATCTCTATCAACAGGCTACATGCCACAGTCTTTTAAAGTAGCTGTAATCAAACCTCTCCTTAAAAAACCTAACCTCGATTCGGGAACATTAGCTAACTACAGGCCTATATCAAACCTTCCATTTACTTCAAAGATCCTGGAGAAAGTAGTGGCTAATCAGCTATGTGACTTCCTTCAAGACTTTTTGAGGACTTTTGAGGACTTTCAGTCAGGATTTAGAGCTCATCACAGCACAGAGACTGCTCTAGTTAAAGTAACTTACGACCTACTCTCAGCTTCAGATGAGGGACTTCTCTCAGTACTTGTTTTGTTAGATCTTAGTACAGCTTTTGACACCATTGATCATGATGTTCTTATACAGAGATTCGAGGTATTGCTCGGGATTACAGGGACTGCCCTAAATTGGTTTAAGTCCTACTTATCTGATAGATACCAGTTTGTACAACAAGTCCTCTGTGTACACTAAAGTAAGTTACGGAGTTCCTCAAGGCTCCGTGCTAGGTCCAATTCTCTTCTCCATATATATGCTTCCCCTCGGTGATATCATGAGGAAATACTCTGTTAATTTTTATTGTTACGCTAATGATACTCAGCTGTATGTATCAATGAAGCCAGGTGAGACAAATCAGTTATCTAAACTAGACACGTGTCTAAAGGACATTAGGACCTGGATGGCCAAAAATTTTCTTCTCCTTAACTCAGACAAGACAGAGATCATTGTGCTGGGCCTTCGACACCTTAGAGAACCTTTTCTAATGATTTAACTGCCATAGATGGCATTAGCCTGACGCCAAGCACAACTGTTAGAAATCTTGGGGTTCTATTTGATCAGGATTTATCCTTTAACGCTCACATAAAGCAAATTTCAAGAACAGCCTTTTTTCATCTTCGTAACATTGCTAAAATTAGGCCTATCCTGTCCCAGAACGATGCCGAAAAGCTAGTCCATGCTTTTGTTACTTCTAGACTGGACTATTGTAATTCTCTTCTTTCAGGCTGTCCCAGTAAGTCGCTTAAGACGCTTCAGCTGGTTCAAAATGCTGCAGCACGTGTACTGACTAGAACTAGGAGAGGAGACCACATTACTCCTGTATTAGCCTCTCTGCATTGGCTTCCCATTAAATATAGAATAGAATTCAAGATTCTTCTTCTCACCTATAAAGCTCTCAGTTAACAGGCACCAATTTATCTCAAAGAGCTTGTAATGCTGTACAACCCCTCTAAAACATTACGCTCCCAAAATGCTGGCCTGCTCGTGGATCCATCAGTCTCTAGAAGTAGTATGGGAGGTAGAGCCTTCAGTTATCAGGCTCCTCTTCTCTGGAATCATTTACCGACCACGGCTCGGGAGGCAGACACCCTCTCTACCTTTAAGGTTAGACTTAAAACATTCCTCTTTGATAAAGCTTTCAGTTAGGGACCAGCTCATAGTCCATAGTTTAGACACATAGTTAAGATGCAATAGGCTTAGACTGCCGGGGGGATCTGGCACACTGGGCTCTATCCCTCTCTCTCTCACACTCTCTTTCCATATCTGCCTCTGCCCCTTTCGGTTTGCTCCTGTACTCGTCTCTGGCTCTTGTCTTTTAGGTGGCCTGGGATCCTTGGTGGAGACTGCCTGCTGCTGTGGAGTCACGAAGCCTCAATAACTACAATTACAGACATAACACATATTTGGCCATCTCATTCCAGTTCATAATCATTATAGCTGTTAATGTAGATATTTAGCATGATCTTTCTATCCATGGTTGATACGTCTATAGTAACTATCTCTAGCTCCACATGGACATGAGATCCCTCTTGAAAATGAGGTGTCACATCTCAAGAGGTCTACCATTATTTGGAAATTTCTTCACTTCACTGATAATGAAACAAGGCCAGCCAGCAGTGATGACAAGCTCTACAAAGTCCGCCCTGTCCTTGATTATCTTGTGTCTAAATTTAGGGAAATGTATCAACCCAAAACCAACATTAGCATTGATGAGGGAATGCTTCTGTGGCGTGGGCGCCTAGCATTCAAAGTGTACAATCCCAAAAAACCTACAAAATACGGAATAAAGTCCTACATTCTTTGCGAATCGGAGACAGGGTACTGTTTTAATTTAAAACCCTACTGTGGAGACAGTGCTCCACTAGGAGACACAGTCGTCTCTCTTCTGGACCGCATGGCAGGTCACGGCTACAGATTGTTCATGGACAACTACTACAACTCTGTTGCCCTATGTGAGCGTCTTCTTGGTCTGAAAACCAACGTCTGTGGCACACTCAGAAAAAACAGAGGTGAACTTCCTGTAATTCGAGATGTTGGAAATGCTGACCTGAAGAGAGAGGGAACTCCAATTATGCGTCACAAAAAAATGTCATGGTCTTAGCTTGGAGAGACAAACAAATTGTGAAAATGGTGACAACATTCCATCAGGATGTCATGGAGAACATCCAGGTTGGGCAAAGAGGCCACCCAGAAAAAATTGTAAAGCAAAAACCAGCTTGTATTGTTGAATACAACAATGTGATGAATGGAGTTGATAAATTAGACCAAAACATTGCGTACTACCCCTTTGTCAGAAAATCTCACAAGTGGACAAAGAAATTTGTAACCTATTTATTTCAGATTAGTTTTTTCAATGCGTTTGTCATTTACAAAGCAAAAAACCCACATGGCAAATGCAGCACTCTTCTGGCATTCATCCAAAGTATTGTGCAGTCATGGACCAGCCAAGAACCTGTGAGACAGGCTGATGGTCAAGAAACTGATGCTGAAGCAGGCAGAGGTCACCCTCCAGCTCAGAAAACCCCCAGAGCACCATACAACATTGACCCTAGGAAGAGGGTGGAATCCATTTTTGCAGCCCATCCACTTGTTCCCATCCTGCCAACAAACAAAAAACAGCACCCAACCAGAAGATGCAGGGTTTGTGCACGGAAGGGATTGCGCAGGGAGACATCATATTGCTGCAAAGGCTGTGATGTCCCCTTACATTTTGGGGAATGTTACACGGTTTACCATTCAAAGGTACATTATAACACCTGAACAAGACCTAACCTGATAACAAATAATCCCCAAAGACAACCGATCAATCAATTGATTATAATTAAAAATATATTTTGTCAGTTTTTTTTTTTTTTTTAAATCCCAGTTGCTGTTTCATCCTTGTTGCTGCTGCCCTTTTATCCTCTGTCTCCTTGTTGCTTTTGGTTCCAGCTCTGATTTTCATTACACCATTGTAACAGTGTGTCCATACTTTTGACAGCTTGTGTACACTAATCAGTTTGTTGTTGCATCCAAATTTGAAAAAAGTACTGCAAGCCACTCCAGAAATATGTTTACATGAGTGAAGTATAGCCTTTGACCTGTACGATTAAAAACTATCATCTTTATATTTTATTGCATGTACATATGTAATGTTCAGAAGTTGGGTGTTCTTAAAGAGGCATCTATCAAAAAATCTGAAACCCCCGCCCCCCACAGAATAGTAAATATGTATTGATTTCCTTTATTGATGTATGTAAATATGTAAATATGTAAAAACTGTAAGAAATATGATAGCTCATGAGATGATTTGTTGGTGTAAAGTTTTTGATGGCCCCTTACATTTTGGAGAATGTTTGGATATCTTTAACTTATATTTGTCATTATTATTGTCAATGTTAATAAATTTTGTTATTTTTAATACATTGTAACTATTTTTACATGAAAAAGGGTCAAAATTGTAAATGGCAAATCAGTTTTATCTTTAAAATCAATGTCTTTGATAAAAAAACAATTTTTCTCAGTTTTTTGTTCAAAATGTTGTTTTTTCATGAAAATGACAGATATTCAAATGTTGATAATTCAAGAACAAAGTAAGATAGAATAAAATAGCTTTTTGTGTTTAAAAGCTGTGTCTCTGTTCTTTCTTTGATGTATTCCGTGTTAACATGCTCCTAACACAGCATTTACTGTGGTCCTTCAAAGATTAGTGGATCTGATCAAAAAGGCTGGTGTTGGCCGGCTACTTATTAATAACACTCTGGCGGGGAAAGTGTTAATACACATATTTTTCATATGATGCACAGTGGCTCCAGTTTTTATTGTATCTGTCAGAATTACTTTATCATTCCTGTTCCGAACCTAGACAATGGTCCATTACATATTGAAATATCCAGTTACCCCAGGTGGGCTACAGACTCATTTACAGTCTAAACCTGAGCATCCACAGGCGCTGACATTTGCATTTGTGTTGTACCAGAAAGTCCCCATGAGCATGGATGGCAACAAACTCTCACCAAAGGTAGATGCATTAAAAATTAAAATGCTTCAACAAGGAGCCAAAGAACTGGACACTGAAGTTCTCCACACTGACTGTTTTGACACTGGTGCCATTTCACCAATGTCCAGGCAAAGAACTGGATATTTAAACACAGTACACAGACTAGATATGACTTGATGCCCTTTCACCATTTATCTGTTTGACAGCACATAGCTTGTTTTTCTTATACCTCCAATTACATGTGAATTATTCTGATCTACTGATGGTGAGACACTGGCTACGTTTACATGCAGTCATTAAACCTTTAATAACTGGAATATTAGCAATAACCCGGTTGCCTGCAGCCATGTAAACACCAAAAAACCTTTTGAAAAACCGGAATATGCACATGTTCCGGTTTTTAAAAACCCAAAAATCACCCCTGGGTTTCTTCTTTTCTAACCCAAATATTTGGTCATGTATAAACCGATTGGGGTATCCTCATCGAAAGGAACATTAAGTTGTGTTCTGAGCATGTTCTTTTCGCAAGGAATCTTGGTCCTTTGAGTACAGGAAGTACTTGTTGTAACATGGCACAGCTCCAGCTCAATTTCCTAATTCTTCATGTTCTCACCTTCCATTAATAAAGAAACTGACAAAGAATAGTGTCAAGTACTGGTGGTGGGTCAGTACCAGCACAGTGTCATTGAAAGATGTTGTTGAGTATCATGTGCATTAAAAAGAGATGGGTGTCAAAGCTCAGGACCGATATGGCACCAGAACGAACACATCTGTTACTGACTTAACTGAACCGTGACACAGATGTTGGTGCTACATTTAGGAACGACTTTTAAAACGTTTTAGCCAAAGATGCTAAACTTTTTACTCTTTGCTCAGTGAATTGTCCATTATCACCCTTTGACATTCAGATCTGTATATTTCTTACACACCCCATGCTTTACTTGTGATGCAAAGGATGTGGATGATTATCTCCAGCGTACAGAGGTATCCTAAGACAGTTGATAACACACAGCTACACGATGCAACACTTATAGTTACACTGTTAAATTTCTGGGAAAAAGCCCGGCATGTAATCTGTGGAGATTTTTTTCCTCTTAAAGATACTGATTCAGGCATTGCTCAGACACCAGAACTGTTTTTCCAGGACAGATTTAGCACTCATATCAAGGGAGGAAAAAGAGTAAATATATAAAGAATTAAAATTTTGCCAAAAGAATACAAATTTGATCAAGCTAAATATGTTTCCATCATGCAATAGTATCAGTAATGGAATTGGGAGTATATTTAATGATCATTCACTTTCTTCGACCTGAGCAAATAAAAAATGTTACATTTTTAGTAAATATTTAACGTTAGTCTTTTAGCTTAATATACAGGGTTTCAGAACATGCTGAAGTGTTGTTATGGTCATTATTGATTAAAGCAGTGTAGTAGTTGTAACTTATTTTCTGTGGATTTTATAAATACTTTGTCTCAAATTATTTAGTTAAAATTACTACACTGCCCTTATTAATTGTGAACAGAATTATTAATGCCCATGTAATGCAATGCAGTAAGTTAAAGAAATGATGAATGTTTTTAACTTATTCAATCCTGGAACTTTGACTTTGTGATTGTCAAAATATGCACAAACTTCAGTTTTACTTGTATTTCAGTATTCCCTGCTACAGTTGAATATAGCAACAAATGTGCTTGGTTAAGAAGCATTACTTGTGTTTAATCATGAGGGATACCTGTAACGAGTAAGAAATAAATCAACTTTCTGCATTTAACCAGAATAAAGCTTATGTAAAACTTCAGTTAAACATTATTTATAATAATCACATCAAGTTTAAGTAAAACTAGACACAATCATCATTCATAATTATCACATGAAGTTTATGTGAAACTCCAATTAAACATTATTTATAATAATCACATAAGGTTTAAGTAAAATTAGACACAAACATAACGTATAATTGTTTCATAAAGTTTATGTGAAACTTCAATTTAACACTATTAATAAGAATTATATACGTTTTCAGTAATACTTTGCCTCAACGTTATGAATAATAAACATATAAGGTTTATGTGTTTACATTGCGTTCACCCAATTTGATTAAATCTTCAAAATTATTTAAGTTACTCACACTGAAACAATACAATATTAAACATTGCTTTTATTGAAGTATTCGACCTTGAATTATGCAATAAAAATACATGGAAAATTTACATGTGATTTAATTACTAAAAGTCTCCAGTTTAAGTTCAGTTATATTTTTGTGTTATGGGCTTACAGATTTAGTACTGAGCTTCTTTAATTAGTTTCTTTTCCCCAAAATTCCTGCCATATATTATTATAATCCAAAAATCTTTCCCTCATTGGAATTTTTTGCCTTTTAATTGTGATGGTTCTGTCAATTCGCAGTTAATGGTGTCATCTTCCACCTGGCAGTGCCTGTAAGAGTTAAAGATTTTAAAAAATCAGACTGAAATAAGCTTTCATTATATCATTAACCTGTGTTACTTTTATAGGTTGTAAAAAACCATGAATACTAATTTCATTCTCTTTCATAATCACTCAAAAACTCCCCTCAGGCACTAAAATGCTCCTTGAATGTATGTTATATTGTTTTTTTTATATTCATTCACTTTAACCTGCAGAGCAATTGTGAGAATGATGATGATTAACTAATGTTTTTTTTTTTTACATGTTAAATGTTGTTAACGTGTATATATATATATATATATATATATATATATATATATATATATATATATATATATATATATGAATTAATAAATTAAAGCATTTTTGGCAAAAATAGTGTTTGAGTAATTGTCATTTGTCGGTAAAAAAATAAAAATGAAAAAAAAAAAAAAACAGCAAGAATGGTTTAAAATACTGTTGTTCAACTTTAAATGACATTACAGATAGTAAACTGTAATTGGAATTATAGTCATAAAGCTGTAAAAAAAAAATGCAGTATTGCTTTTAGAAATACAGAAATTATGCTGTAAATTGAAATACAGTTGAAATGCTGTTGATAAAAATACAGTAACTACACTGTAACTGAAAATACAGTAATTATGCTGCAAACTGAGATACAGTAAAACTATAGCAAAATGCATTTACAGTATGTTACTGGCACCTTGTTTTCAGTAAAATACTGTAAAATTTACAGCAAGCTCTTAACAGTGTTATATTTTCTGTGGCTGAAAAGACACTGATGCTTTTCAGGAATTGAAATGCATGGTAGCCACTTGGTTATGTGCCCGTTTGGGGCCTGTAACAACAATTAACACTGAAGTCCAACTGCTGTTTTTAGGCTGTTTGATGAGTTACCTTTCAATGATTAATTGTAGAGGTTTTATTCATTCACTTTTTAAATTAAGAAGCACATTAAGATTTATCTGCAGTAATAACATGTTTTAAAGAAATGCAGTTACTATAAACAAAATGTAGTTTAGTTACAAGTTGTTGCCATGGCGCTGGATGTAAACGGCTATCTCCAATAGCTCTCCAATTTTTTTGCTCTTTTTTTAGTTTTTGCTCCAATTTTTAATTTTATTAAACAATTTTGTACAGTTTTTAGCCTTTTCCTATCTTTTTGACCTTTCTGCTCTTCTTATAAAGACAGTTCTTGTGTTTTATATGTTTCCCATGGATACTTTTCCTTTTTTTAAAATATCAGCGCTACCAGGAGGCAGTTCTAAAGCTACCGGCAGACTGTTTTTTCTCAAGAAATTCTACCAAGAGCCAGTTTCATCAGCTTTTCAAGGGAGGAACTACTGGCTCTAAAACCAAAAAGGCGAGCTAGGGTTTGACACCACATCCCGGCGGAAGTGAGGAGGGGACCCGGCTTTGTGGTCGGCGTGAGGCTGGACTCTCTGGTGACAGTGGCAGAGGAAGGCGCTCTGGACAGGCTGCTGGACATTTTGGACGATGCCTGTCACCCACTGCACGCGGTCATCGGTGACCAGAGGAGCCTGTTTTGCCCAGGACTGCTGCTTCCCCGGTGTTGGGCTAGCAGGCTGGGGGACTCTTTTGTCCCCAGGGCCATTGGGCTGGAGGAGGAGCGGCGGGGGGACGGAGGACGGGAAGGAGCAGTGGATGGTGGCCAGCAGACATTTTTTATTTATTTTATTTTATTTTATTTTATTTTATTAATGATATATTTTTATTAATTTTGTTTTTTTTTGTTTGAATTTGTTTTTATTTATATTTTTGTTTATATCTATCTCTTTTATGAATCTTTTTAACTACTTATTGTAACTGCTGTTAAAATTCTAATTTCCTTGAGGAGTTTTCCAAAGGGATTAATAAAGTACTATCGAATCTAATCTAATCTCATCATAGCATTTTTATCACAGCCATTTTTTTCTCAGTGAATGTTTTGAATGTAAACATGTTGACTGGTGTCACGGTTACGTGTTCCAAAATGACATCATCTTCTTCTTCTTCTTCTTCTTTTTCTTCTTCTTCTGTTTGATTGGCGGATCGCAAACAACCTTTAGGTTCATACCGCCACCTACTGCACCCGGTGTATAGGGTACACCCTACTACATTTGATCCTTTTTCAATCTTTAAAGATTTTAAAAAACAACAACAACAACACAGACATTCCGCCTTGTTCTTCTGTGGAACTTCTAAGCTTTGCTCTAAAGACAGGATGTCAAGGTAACAGGGCTTTGATCTAAAGAGACAAATGACATCATTCTAGAACCTCAAGAAGTATTTAAATTGAACTTCGGCTACTTTCACAGTATCTTTGGTGGTTCATGCCGAGGAGAGAGGTCGCATTGTTGAGTTGTATCTTCAAACCTGTGGATTGTTATTTGGTTGTGTAGTTATTGTTGTCTCGTTACATTTTGAGTAGAAATTCCAAAGAAACACACCGTCATATACATGATTAGAAACTGTTCTTTGAGCTCAGCAGCCGTATTGAATAACTCTGAAATGTTTTCGTCGAAGACCCTAACACCCCCTGCTCAGGGTGGTAGGACATCAGTCCAACTTGTCTCCAGTTCCAACAGCTACCTGGTGGAGCAACTTGTTGGGCAGGGGACTTTTGGCACTGTTGCAAAGTGCAAAAGATCATCCGACATGAAGACTGTCGCCATCAAAATGACGAAGGACAAGGATGACAACAGACACCAGACAAGAGCTGAGGTATGAAAAAACAACTGGACATGCCATACTGTCTTCTTCCACTCAACCTTTTAATGCCTGAAAACACAAATTATAGTCAGAAAATTCTAAATTTTTTGGAGCTTAAATGTTTATTTCACTTTTTACTGAAATCCAAAAAAAAAAAAAAAAAAAAAAATCATAAAATATAACATATATACTTTTTTGTATCTCATTTGATACATGAGGTGTTTTTGGCAACTGATGATCCCTTTGAGGACATTTGTATCATTTATCTGACTGTATTCACATGTTTTTTAGTAATTTGTTGTTCATATTGATTAGATAGAGGTATCATAAAAGTACGAATCAAATATGATACAACAGGCATTAAAGGGTTAACCGTGGTCGGGATGCGGGGGCAGAAGCCGAAGCAGAGAAGCCAGACTTCCCTCTTCCCGGCCCCTTCATCCTTAGGCGTTTCCAGGGCAGAGGAGAGATATAGGGTGAATCCCAATTCTATCCCTTAGCCCTTCCCCTTCGTCTTATCCCTTCCCCTTGGCCCTCAAAACAGAGAGCTAAGGTGAAGGGGTGAAAACACACTGCTGAGAAACGAGACACCACTTGATTCCCACTACGTCATCACCAGAGCCACTCGCTACCTGTGATGTAGGCAGATGCGACAATAACCGTAGCTACAGCTCCGAAAGGTAGCTCATTATATGGAGAAATTGTAAAATATGACCAACAATTCAAAACATGATTAATATTTACTTGATGATTTCATAATTACATATATTAAACGCTTCAGAACAAATTGCCCCTCGGGGATAATAAAGTTTACCTTGACCTTGACCTCCTTCGGTCTCCGCTCGGCCTCGTGTCAGTGGGCACGGTGTCTTATGGGAAATTCTGATACCCCTTCGTTTCAAGTGAGGTCCCAGTCTGTCTTTGTTTCGAGGGCTATGATATCCCTTGGTCTTAGCCCTTCCTTTTAGCCCTACAGAGAATTGGGACACCATTTCACTAGACGTGAATGCGCAAAACCAAGGGGTAAGGGGTAGAATTGGAATTCACCCATAGTCTAGTCCCTCCTGCGTGTCCTGAGTCTTCCCCAAAAACTGCACTTGTTCAATTAAAACTATGAAAAATATACATCAACTGAAAAGTACTCTGTACTAACCTGTCATTTCTCTGCAGGCAAAGAGCCTTCAGAGGCTTTCCACCCTGGACTCTGACAAGAGTAATATTGTCAAATGGCATGGCGCCTTTGTGGACCGTGGTTACTTCTGTCTAGAGTTTGAGAGCTTGGACAGAAGTCTCCATGATTTCATTGCGCAGAGAAACTTCGAGCCTCTCCCCCTTAAAGAAATTCGACCCATTGTCCAGCAGGTATGTCAAACACTTTTCATCACACATTCAAATATCACTTGGGCAGCAGCTATCAATTCCTTTTCTAATCGAGTATTCTATTGAATTTTTTTTTTTTTTTTTAACATTGAATCACTTTGGCTTTATTGAAAAGCATCACTAACAGACAAAACGGAAAATAAGCCAGGTCTCCTAAATGAGCAAGTAATTATTTCCTTTTTTGAACATTTTTATTGCATAAATGGGATCCCAAAATTAAAACACATATTTTCTGATGGAAAAATCGATTTGTAGAATGAGACACTGGTTTTGAATTTTTTAATATATTTTTGGTGCATTGAGGACTTCAGGAATTTTGCCATTCAGTCCACTTATAATACAGAGAAGGCAGACATCTCTACAGCTGATATCTCACAAATGTACAACTCGTACATACAGTAAATTAGATCAACTAATCAAATGATACTGATATTTACCTATGTGCAATGCATATTTTTGAACTATTGAGTTTGTTTTTCTTATATTGCTCTTGGAGTTTTATTTTTCTCTTGGTCATAGCTTGCCTTTTTTCAGTATATATTTTTAGTTTGATTATTTTTATATTATTATTTTTATTTGTTTTTATTCATGGTTATCTTTTTTTGATATATTTTTGCCTTACTGATATAACGATGCTAATGTCCATATTCAGGATCTAATTTATCAGATTTTATTACAAGAACCAAATACTTAGATTCTACGATAATTCAACTAACTAATGCACATTTATTTAGTATATGAAATGATGACCTAGACCTGCTTACTCTACTCACTGTCGATATTTTCTGTTCTACCCACTGCAATCAAATTAAAGGAAAGTTATTGCATGTGAAAAGTACATGTGCTTGAATACACATAATTAAAGGCAAGTAGCCACTGCATTGATTTACGTTCTGAGCCAGCCTTTACACAGAGCCATAATCAAAGTACTTTATTTACTAGACCTAATCTCAATTATTGATCACATTGATTTCTGTTAACTGCTACTGCAGACTTGATGGATAAACTGGATGTTGTTGAAGTGCTGCAGCACTGAGGACGCGCTATTATGCTAAGCTAACTGTGATCCCACACTTGCGATACTTTCTGCCATTTCTTCTGTGGAGTCTCTTCTTGCATGATTTTGCAATACTTGCCTCACATCTATGTTACAAGGCGGATCAGCAAGCAGGAAGTGTACTGCGCAACAGGAATGACCATCGGTGTCAAACACAGTGCGCTGTATAGTGGTCCAAATTTAAATAACGTCTCGAGGCGCATAATTTGCCTCAAAGCTTTTTGTGATTGAATAACTGCAATTACTCAAGGAATTGTTTCAGCCCTAATTATCACATTAAAAACCTGAAAACTGATTGATCATAAAAAGGCCTTATTAATTAAATTATGACTTTCTTGACTTTTTCAGATTACCAATGCACTTTGCCACTTAAAAGAACTTAACATAATCCATGCTGACCTCAAGTTGCAAAACGTGATGCTGGTGAACCATGCCCGTCAGCCTTTTAAAATCAAAGTCATTGACTTTGGCCTGGCGTGCGACTCATCATCTGCCAGGGTGGGCTCATGTATTCAGACTCTGCCATACCGGTGAGTAAATAGAGGCATATTTGATCACACTGAACAGATCTCTGTGTACAGTGACTTACATACTTCTGTTATTTTTGTGGGACGATTCCAAGTAGAAGTTGTGCAATTTATTCATTAGACAGATACCTTTTTCATTAGACTAAATTGAATTTTTGGCGTCATGATGGTTTCTCCTGTTTTAGGTCTCCCGAGGTCATTTTAGGTCTCCCCTTTACGGAGGCTGTGGATATGTGGTCTGTTGGCTGCATCGCTGCCTACTTATACCTCGGGTCTCTGCTGTATGCAGGCCACAGTGAATATGATATAGTAAGTAAAGGTCAATGTATTTTCTGAAAATATAACATTTCATGTTTATTGAGATTTGAATTAATTCACTTGTAAATAGGAGTGGATTTAGATTTACATACACCGTTCAATCAGGGTATTTTTCTGCACAATCATCAATATTTTACAGTACTCACAAATGCCTGTTTCATGGTTGAAAAAGTTTTGAGCTTGTTCAGTGGTAACTTTCAACCAAAGAAGTCGACTTAAACAAAAAAAGAACTTGTAAAGGTCTATTTGTACACTTACGATTAATAAGATATACATTAAAGTGGTATTAGTGAAGACTTAAGGGTATAAAGAGCCACCCTTATAAGGAGAAAAGTCACGTTCAGTCCAGTCTTTGTGGTTCCACTGACTCCATAATACACTTCAGACTAATTAACCTGGACTCTAACATGTTGTGCTGTATTTTCAGATGAGGTGTATCATAGAGACCCAGGGTCAGCTGCCAAACAGCCTGCTGTCCCAAGGCCAAAAGACTAGCAGCTTCTTCAACAAAGTGGGCAAACCACCAAACAAATGGAAGTTCAAGGTAAGTTCTGATCTAACTAATCAAATGTGTGCCTTACTCTTCTCTGCTTTATATTTGGGTTCAAAATTTGCTCACTTCCAAATCCCACCCAATCACTGTTAATACTGGATGTATTCAGTCAACATGGTTTGACTCCTAGACTGAGCAAACCAAAGCTTGTCGAATGTTGTAACATAGCCTCACTACTCCAGTTGATGCAGTAGCTTTGTGTAGTAGTTCCACTATTCAGCCGGTTGTTGCATTAGGACCTTAAAATAGAGTACTGTGATGCTGTGGTTCCTGAACTTTCTTGCTTTTTCAAACCAGAAGTCATTTAAATCCAACCAAAAATGTTTTGTGAAGGCGACACTAGATAAAACTGAATACTTGTTTTGGTTCAATTTTCGCCAATTTCCACTCCAAGTCAAAAAGCATGATCAAAACTATAGTAATCAAAGATAAAACCTAATACAAACAGGTGAGAGAGTTTAACTCACGTGGCATATTTAAATAACTTGACAGGCCAGATGGACTGTTCAATATATTTCACTAGTCCATCTGAGAAAAAGCCCATAGACAGTGTTATGGGGGGACAAAAGCCTATCCAGCAGGTGATTGGGCAATTGTTTTATCAATCACATTCATTGGTCACGGTTACATGATGTTTTTTAATTCGGAATTAATTATTCTAAATTAAATAATTCGGAATTAAAGTTTTCTCCTTCGTGTTTACATGGAAATAGTAATTCCGAATTGAGGTTGGCATGAAAAACAAGTTTATTCGCCTTTATTCAATTCCGCTTAAGATCTGGGGGTTGGGAATGGTTCTGATTGGACAGGCGGCAGATGTGACGTAGTGACATATTTACATCTACTGGAAGAAAAACTCCAGTTCAGCGTCTCCAGCGTCTCTGTCAGGGAAACCTCGTCCAACTTGGACGGTACAACTTTAAAAAGGTCCGCATTTTCATGCTTACCTCCATCCACTCTTTTCATCATTTCCAAATCTTCGCTCTAATTAAATAAATTATCTTGGCTCACATGCAACACTGGCTTCGGGCAGCCATCCTCTTACTATCAGTGTTAAAATCAGAATAAACCAGCCACTTACTTCGGAATTGAGTTTTATTCAGATTTGTCATTATCATTCAGAATTAGGTTTTTAAATGGTCAATTTTAATTTTTTTGAAGAGGATTTAAGTTTTATTCGGAATTAAAGGGGAATTAAAACTCTCATGTAAAAGTGGTAAGTGTGGGCCAATCAGTTAAAGTAGTAGGCAGGAGCAATTGCCGCAGCGTGAAGGGCAGAACATTCACCACTTTGGTGAGGATATTTTCGCTCAAAGTGGAGCGAAAATATCCTCTCTACAGAGAAGTTTGTCTTGTTGTTTTTCATTTAATAGAGAATTGAAGTCCATATCTGATAAAACAGCTACTGAGCACTGAAAAGTCTTAATTGTTTCCAAAATCAGTAGATTAATTTTTAAAATACCTTTTCTTAAAGAAGTTTAAATCTTTTATGAAATGTTCATTGCCCTTCAGGGAGTTTTTCTTAAAAGAGAGCATAAAAACACAAAACTACTAAAGACATCACAGGCACACAGGACAGCACACAAGTACATGAAACAGTTGGTCAAGTGTTAAAAATTAAAACAATAATAAATAAAAAAATTAATAAAATAGATCATTAAGTATCATATGATTCCATGTTAGCCAAATCAAGTTCATGTTGTGAGATCAGAGCTTATGTAACAGCTGGATACTCCCTTATTTTATGATACTGAAAAAAACAAAGACATCTCTCTGCAAAACAAATAAATCAGATTTGAAATATTCAGCAGCTGTCCTAAAACTAATCAATCATGATTTGTCACAATGTTACCAGAGTTGTTATCATCAGAGATATTTAACTTGTCATCATCTCTTAACTGTCTTGGGAAAAACCTTGTTTTTGTGTGATCCATTTTTGTCCCAGTTCTGTGGACAAAATGAACCCTGCACCTGGTGAAGCTTTATAGGAATTAAACACACACTGTGAGACGTTTGTCTATGTCTGCATGTACATGTTCAATTTTCATGATAAAGCTGCTAACAAACACAATATCTGTTCAGTCTCCAGAAGAGGTCTTGAAGAGCACAGGGAAACCATCTGTGGACATAAGGGCCTACAAGTTTAAGTCTTTGGAGGAGATTCTTTTTGTATGTATTTGGTTCTTCATCATGTTTTGAGGCAATACTATAAAAAGTCTCTAGGTGTGTTTTCACCCCTCCACTTCATGACATTCTTGTTTTTTATCCTTTTTTCAGGCCAGAGAGATTTCTTCTCAGAACCGTATGGACAGAGTTGCAGAGACGGTTGATTTGAATAAATTTATAGAGCTGCTGAAGGGGATGCTCCACCAGGAGGAGTCCAGGAGATTCAAACCTCATGTGGCACTCAATCATCCGTTCTTCAGAATGGGTCACTTAAGATGCAAGTTCAGCTACACTTCATAGTAAGTCATTACTCTGCCATTAAAATATAATGTTCCCTTCAAATGTCATAATAGACATGTATACATATTAAACATTATTACATCCCTTCCCTCGAGTTCACATGGATCAGTTACAATGGAGTAGACATATTAATTTAACAAGAGGGTGCATTCCCTAATTGGCCTTTCTCTTCATGTACAAGTACAAAACAGGACCAGGGTACCAAAGTATGATTTAATGTTAGACTTTTTTTTTATATAACGATAAAGAAGAAGTTTATTTTCAACTTCCTACAATAATGCAAGCTTTGGTTAATCATAAGGCAGCGCGGTGGCGCAGCAGGTAGTGCACGTGTTTCACAGCAAGAAGGTTGCTGGTTTGATCCCCGGGTCGGGCAGGGCCTTTCTCTGTGAAGTTTGCATGTTCTTGCATGTGTGGGTTCTCTCCGGGCACTCCGGCTTCCTCCCACAGACCAAAAACATGCTCATTAGGTTGATTGGTGACTCTAAAATTGCCCTTAGGTATGAGTGTGAGCATGAATGGTCATCTTTCTCTCTAGGTTGTTCTGTGATCGGCTGGCGACCGGTTCAGGGTGTACACCGCCTCTTGCCCAATGACAGCTAGGATAGGCTCCAGCTTGGCCCCAATCAAGGAATAAAGACAAAGATACAGAAGAGCAGTAGTTCTCAAAATGTGTGGCAGGGCAAGCTGATTATGAAGCTTTTAGTTTTCTTGTATTTCATTTAATTTACATTCTGTATTAAAATGCAAATTCTGTAACTAATGAAAACCTCCTTTTAAAACCATAAGGAGTTTTGTAGCTCACAGACAGATTTGAATGTTGTTTGAGTAACTTATTCAAGGTCAAGGTGAACCACGACACCCTAAAAAGACAGCCTGGGCAGAAATTTTGCTCAACTGTAGTTAGTTAGCCCAGAAAAGTTTTACAGCAAGAGGGGGTCTCTGTCTGTTCAGTCAGAAGAAACACATTAGAGAAACAGAGGGTTAGTGTGTGTCTGATTGAAAGAGTATACTAACTGATATGTTTATATTTTTATTTTTGCAGTTTTAAGTCTAGCACCAAAATCATGGCTGTCTGCAATTTCACACCTGCTGTCAATGCTAAAGCAACCAAGCCAAGCCAGAATCCACCTGCTGTAGGAGAGTGTCCACAGCAGTCCCTGCCTGGACCAGCATACCCTGTTCTGCAGTGTCCTTCTGCATCTCTACCTTCTGCTTTTCCTAACAAGCGAGACCAGCAGCACATCCCCCCTCATCCCTGCACCGTCATTCAGTCAACCAGTAACATCAAATCAGGGATAAAGAGGAAGGCTGATGATAGAGATCTGAACCTGGCTGAGACTCCTCGTCAGTTCAAATTTGCAAAACATGAGCACAGGTAAGCTAACCCATGTTGAACACATTTTAATCAATGAAATTACAAGGAAAAAACTTCAACTATCTTTCTGATTTGAAGATTATAATGTTCTCATTTGTTTGAATCATTGCTAGAGTACACTAACAGACTATTTTCTTTGTTGCAGAGTTCAGTCCTGTGAGGAGACAGTGGCTGTCTGTCGCAACAATACCTCCGCTTCTATCTATGCTGGAGTTTGTCCACAGCAGCCTCGATCCGCTTCGGTCTATCCTGTCCCACAGTATCTGCCTGCAGTTGTAGGGTTTCAGCAGAAGCCTCAGTCTGGAACAACCATTCCTGTCCAGCAGTATTGGCCTGCTGTGACAGGGTGTCCACAGCAGCCTCTGTATGGACCAACCAGTCCTGTCCAGCAGTATCGGCCTGCTGTGAGAGGGTGTCCACAGCAGCCTCTGTATGGACCAACCAGTCCTGTCCAGCAGTATCGGCCTGCTGTGAGATGGTGTCCACAGCAGCCTCTGTATGGACCAACCAGTCCTGTCCAGCAGTATCGGCCTGCTGTGAGAGGGTGGCCACAGCAGCCTCTGTATGGACCAACCAGTCCTGTCCAGCAGTATCGGCCTGCTGTGAGAGGGTGGCCACAGCAGCCTCTGTATGGACCAACCAGTCCTGTCCAGCAGTATCGGCCTGCTGTGAGAGGGTGGCCACAGCAGCCTCTGTATGGACCAACCAGTCCTGTCCAGCAGCATTGGCCTGCTGTGAGAGGGTGTCCCCAGCAGCCTCTGTATGGACCAACCAGTCCTGTCCAGCATTATCAGCCTGCTGTTAGAAGGTGTCCCCAGCAGCCTCTGTATGGACCAACCAGTCCTGTTCAGCAGTATCAGCCTGCTGTTAGAGGGCGTCCCCAGCAGCCTCTGTATGGACCAACCAGTCCTGTCCAGCAGTATCAGCCTGCTGTTAGAGGGTGTCCCCAGCAGCCTCTGTATGGACCAACCGGTCCTGTCCAGCAGTATCAGCCTGCTGTGAGAGGGTGTCCACAGCAGCCTCTGTATGGACCCACCGTTCCTGTTCAGCCGAATCCGTCTTCTTCTCTACCTTCTGCTGTTGCTTACAACCTGGACCAGCAGCACATTAATCCTCATCCCCACATAGGGGGCTCTAATTTTCTGGCGCAGCACAGGGTGGCGCAACCCGCACAGTGGTAATTTCGGCCAGTGCACCACCATGTGCATCCAATTTGGCACATTTGGTAGATGTGCTGCGCCGAGATGGGTGTGGCAACGCACCAGGGGGAGGTGTCAACAGATTCAGCCAGGCGCAGTGACAATTTCGTGCCAAAACAAGAAGTCAACTATACTTGACTTCTTGACAAGATATGAATCAATGCGACATGTGATTTGATGAGCTATGATATGACATTACCTAGAGTGATATAGTATGAAGTGATAACGATATGATTCAGCTATGTAGAACAATGGGATATTGTATGATACGATGAAACCATATTAAGAGATGCTGGGAGAGGGATATAGGGGAAGAGATATCTGGTGAATTATGGGAACAAATCATTGGATAATGGTTTAAAGTATCGAGGGAAATGCAGACCCTTTTGATTAGATATAAAATTATTAATAGAACTTAATGGACTCCATGTAAAATGTCAAGGTTAGGACTCAGAAATTCTGACTTGTGCTGGAGATGTGATGCTACGTGTGATACTTTTGTTCATATGTTGTATTCATGCCCCAAGATAGACTTACTGTGGTCTAAGATCATCTCCTTTATTAATACCATGATGGGTTCTACATTGGTACAACAACCGCTGCTTTGTTTGTTGGGTGTGCTACCGAGGGGAAGTGGGCTAAATGTCCATCAGATCGTATGGTGCAGAACAGCACTTATTACTGGGTGCAGGATAGCATTGCGACACTGGAAAACGAAAGGAGACATATCTGTGAAGGAGTGATTTGATGAAATGGCCAAGATTGCTTCATATGAAAGGCTTTGTTACAGGATGTGGGACAAGGAAGAGCTATACATGAAAATATGGTGCCCTTATACCACTGTGATTTGATGCAAGGGTGGGTTGCACCCTTCGGTTATTTCTTTTAATCAGTCTACATTTGTATGCACATATTTGTGTATATGTGTAGGTATGTACACTGTCTCTGTGGGACTCCCCCTGTGTGTTTGTTTATGTTGCTTTGCAGATGTTTTGTTTTGACTTTGTTCTGATTTATGGCATACATATATGTGTATGTTTTTTTTTTGCTAAAAACTAATAAAAAGTGAATCACAAAAAAAAGAAAAAGTGATGATGTAGCCACAACTTTATATTATCAAATCTCTGGAAGGTTAGTGTGACATCATTATTCTGCATGGCTTTATTATTATTGCTTTAAGTCATATTAAATATAAAATTAATATTTCATCCACTTTCAACTTTAAGCTCTACATAGAAGAATATAAATAATGTCATAAATGTAGCAGAAGTGGATGAACAATTACAATGTTAAAAATGAAGAGTAGCTTTAAAAACATATGACACTCCAAAAGCGTGAAATGTTTGTCAAAGATTTGAATTTAAATCTGTAATATTACATTTATGAACTTTCTATTGTTTCATGATTATTTCAACATAATAGAGCCTCTTTTTACCCAATAGATGCCATTATCAAGCAAAGAAAAAGTGGCTCAACACAGAGCACGAATCCATGCAGATCCTACAGCAAGGGCCTTTTATTAATTCTTAAATTAATTAATAGAAAACATCAAATTCTTATTGGTGTTTTTTCTTCATTGAACATAATAAAAAGCGGAAGTTCAATTGAACTTGTTGGCTGTCATTCTTGGATTTTAGTGCCAGTTTCTTCTGTAAAAGCAACATGATCACAGGGTCTAACTGTTTTTGTCAATTATTGTAACCAGTATTTTTCATAAAAATATTATAATTTCCAGGAAAGTTCATAGGGAGTAAGACGTTAACCCTCTTATGCAATGTACTAAAACATTTTTTAACAGTTTAGACATGATTTGTCAAACGTTATTTAGAAAACACAAAATGATACTATAAAGGAAACTATATAACATGTAACGCTAATGTCGGCTCAAATCAGTGTATCTGCAGATGTGATCGGCGTCACTGTTTTTTTTGGCCACAGTGTCGTCACCAAATCCATTTAATCTGATTTTTGTACATTTAAAGACTCAGAAATGCCCCCAGTATGCTGTCATATGAGTTGCGTGGCTGTGTGGAGTATAGCTGTGAGGAAAAGTTGCAGCCACATAACACTCCAGCATGTTAGTATTTTAGGAGGAACTGAGGCAATTAAATAAGATCTGTGAGATGATTATCCTTCGAATTTATTTACTAAAAAAATATAGACATGGACATTTGGTTATGTATCCCTTAATGAGACATTTGTAAGTGAAAACACACTAACCCCTGAAAGCCTGTTGTATCATATTTGATACATATTTTTTGATACCTCTGTCTGATCAATATGATCAACAAATATCTTAAAAAAAACATATGAATACAAGCAGATAAATGATCTGACCTTGGCTCTAAGTGAATTATCAGTTGCCAGAAACATGTAATGTATCTAATGAGATACAAAAACTATATGTTACATTTCATGGATTTTTTTTTTTATTTCAGGACAAAGTGAATCAAACATTTCAGCTCCAAAAAATATTACAATTTTATGGCTATAATTTGTGTTTTCATGCTTTAAAAGGTTATACATTTTTCTTTCTTGTGTCTGTCCTGGTCAACCTCAGGCAGCATCTTCTGATGGTGAATCCTGTTTTAAGTCGGCTTCCCAAAATCCAAGACAGCAGACTGCACAGCAAAGCCAGTGAAAGCAGAGCCAACTTTCTGTAAGTTGCTCAAGCCTTTCTTAAAAATCCACAAATTTAAAAACATCAGCAAATGGGCATAACATGAAAAGGAAAACATAAAGAAAACCTCAATAAAAATGCTTTTAACATGGCATTCAGAATAAATAATAAGGAAATTGTGTAAATAAAAGACAATGAAAAAAAGTGTACAACACTGCAGTGAGGTATTTTGGTTTGTAATCAAACATTTTTGTTTCTTGCATTTCAGATTATGTTAGATGCACCATTGGACCTTGTCTTTGTGAACATTTTCAGAGCTGCAGAAAATACCAGACCCAGAAGACCTCTCTGCTCAACATGACAGACCTGACAAGGTGGATGTGATAGCCAGCTACGTGTCAAGGTTCAACCAAGGAGAGCTCTGAACGTCTCATACTGGTCTTCTGCATCAGGAAACTCCGCTCTTATCCGCAGCACCACGCAGGCAGGCAGCACCACTCTGATTCTTCAGCCCAGAAGCCCCAACACCAGCTCACACAGAGTCTGTAGGCCAGGTATCTGTAACGGCTGGACACGATGTGCAAATTCTGTCAGAACTGAAGGGTTACTTTCATTAGTATTTTTTTCTTATATATTTGTTATTATGGTTTTACAGTTTCTGTCTAAAAATTCCTTTTCTTTTCTTTTTCATTTCTTTTTTACCTCCTTGTTGAACACAACTGTTCTGTTGTGTGCTCTTTGGTCTGAACCGAGCTTTATTGTGTGGCTTTGCCTGTGTAGTCAATTTAGAGTTAAGAAGTATATTTCATCAGAAGATCTATCATTTTGTTTATCAGTTGTCACCTCGGTGCACCTGTGGATGTGTGGCAGTGCTGACTGGGCTGAAAATGTTTGCTGTCAGGAAATACCAAAGTTATGTTACAGGAGAAAACCTTATGTATTTTGTACTACTCTAATCAACCACCCTCATCGTTTTTCTTATTTTGAAATAATAATGTCATCATTCATTTAGCTTGAATTTAGACATTCAATCAGGTGAACTATCATTTCTGTCTAAGGAAACAGTTTCATTAAGTTAAAACTCACCAGTGTTTTTATGACATTTTTCTTACTCAAGTGTATTGCCATGTATTTAACTAAGTGTAACCAGTTTTATGTAGCCATGATTCATCTTGCCTTCAACACAAATATTGATTCTGTGTGTCTCTTTGTTCAAATACGGTGCTCAGGAGAATAAACCAGGTACCCCCTGTCCCCAGACCTGCATGACGCACCATCCTGGCCTGGAACTGACCTGCCTTAATGCTTCCACACTACAAAACATGCAAAACATTTACTGGGCAGACTATGGACCCCTGAGGAGAAGAATAGAAGAACAGTAAGTTTGCGCTCTTGCTGCCAATGTTTACTGGTATATTATGAAAACATTTTAATATATAAATATTATAATTTCTTTTAAAAAATAAAATAAAAACAGTAACACTAAATCAGATGGTTTTATTATTGTATTTACTAGAAAAACGGGATTATTAACAAATATGTATCTTGGAAAACAATTGTCACTGGATGTAGCCGGATCAGTGTGTTCAAAAAAACAAGAATAAAAAGCACTTCAGAGGTTGCCATCAGTGATGACAGAAATGGTATCTGCTGTCTTTTGTCCAGGTGTTACCGGTTCCTTTAATACTTAAGTTTTGTCTCCTGGTGCTGGGGATATCTGGACAGAGACGTCAGTGTCATCGTTCTGCCATGCGTTGTAAGCTGGATGCGCCATGAGTTTCTGGATCCTGCTGGGCAGTATGTTGGCTTCTGCTCGCCCCATGACTGAAGGACGACATGTGTCCTGCGATGGTCTCGTCTTCTGTCTGCCTCTCGCACTGGGAACACAGTTCTTCAGGGATGGAGATCCTTCCACAAAGAGCTCTTCCACAAAGGTGGTGGGGTCCTCAAAAACCTTTTGAAACACCAAGGTCATGAGGTCCCTCACATAAGCTGTGAATTAAAATTGCTCTTTAGTAAACAGTTTCTTAAATACTTTATATCAAGTATTTAAGGCTGATTTTGGTCATTTTTAAAACTTTTTTTTACTGTTTGTTCTTATTTATAATAAATCATCTTTATACTTACTGAGTGTTGGTACTGTCTTGACGGGCTTTGCCGTAGCTTTTCCCTTTTTTGACTTGCCAAATGTGATCCTGTACGTTGGATTGTCCTCTGCAGTTGTGGCCTGTTCACGCTCTGCAGTTTCATTGAAACGAATTGAAGCCAGGTACAGTCTATAAAAAGGGAATGACAGTCTTTAGTTAAATGAATTCTATTTTCACCTATCATTTACTAAAAACTGGGAGGTATCATAAGAGCTGTACACTAAAAGCAAATGTTTTTTCATATCAACTGACTCAGGGAGGTGATCCAACAGTGTTACTTTTACAGATGCAAGTAGATTTTCCATCAATTTGATACACCAGAAACTCACAAGAAAATATTATTTCGTTGGCTTCATTATAAAGTATGGCAAACAAAAAACCTGCTAAACATGATGTGAAATGTTATAGGACTGCAGGAAGCATGGATAAAAAAGGATCAGTCTTGGTGTTGATGTCACATTCACACATTATCTGTTAAATATGGGAACAATTGGGGCAAAAAACTCAAATAGGTTGCAGGTGAATTTTGCATTAAAACAATAACATACTGTAGGTCCTGAAGCAAGACTGAAACTAAGCACCACTGAATGTGTTTAAATGATATTAAGTTTATGATTATATTCAGGATATGGCATCACGGTGTACACTGTGACTCTGCTCACTGTGGGCTGTGAACTGTTCAGTAACAATATCAAGTTTGAGTATTAATTTTATGGTGTAAAAAGAGGGAGATGGACGTCCAATCCTGTACAGTTTTGTACAAGTTCTGGTAAGCACGACATGAACACAAACTACACATTCGAGGAGCTAATATGCTTCACATCAACGAAAACACATGGAGGGGGAGGGGGGAGCAAGAACGGCAGAACAACTTTAATTTGTCTAAATATTAGCATTGATGTAACAAACTTTACATACAGACCACTGAGAAACATCCTGGTTTAACCTTGGCTCTCGACTTTCTTCTGGTGCCTCCTCATTCTCAAACATGAAGGGCTGCACCACAGTTTGTTGTCCTGCAGCCATTTTCTCTCAGGGCTCTCAGTCGTCATGGTTACATGACGCTGTCCTCCCCCTCGGCAGACCATGCGGAAGAGCTGGTCGGTATCAGCAGTGGCTCGTTAACATATTATAATATTAAGGTCCCTGCCTACAAAATCAGACCTTTCTGAACAGAGGGGCTATGTGAGCCTGGAAACAATGCTGCTGTGCTTTATATATTGGCTTTTTGGACCAAAACATGTTACTAATGTTTCATGAAGACATCAAGGGTCCATGTTAAACTGCAGAAAAGGAGCATTATATGGGACCCTTAATATTTATCCTTCTGTTGTGGTAACAGCACTTGACATTTTCAGGGGAAAACCATCTTTTCTTTCATAAGAAATGTTTGTTGTTTTTTTTTGCAAACCTTATTCAAGCTTTTAAAACAACTTATTAAAACACTTTTGAATTGCTCATCATGCAAACTTTTATTTGTCACGGACCCAACTTCCTTCTTCTGTCATAGTCTCTCTGTGCTTGGTCAGCAAAGGTCTTTGCATGTTTCATTACTTCCTGACACTGGTCTTTGCTGAACACTGTAATATTGTACAGATGTTTCCTATTTTCCAATAAAACAATGATATACTAGTAGTTTTAAAGATTTTTCTTTTTCAGTAGTTTTAGGTTTTATGTTTAAAGTTACAGTCAATTAAGCATAATTTAAGAGTATATCAAAGGCATATCATATTCTGATTTTATTGGTAATTTATTGTATTTTTCAGTCTTTAACGGTAATTGTACATACAATTTTCTGTGTGCCTTTATGAGTTTACCACCAATTTTCCGTAAGACAGTCCAATAACTGTAAATCAATAGATACTAGCAAAAATTTAAATATTATCTCTTAAAATTACAAAATATTAACCAAAGCAAGATTACATTATCATGTTTTAAAGGCAACTTAACATGTCTTTTTCTTCTTTAAATGTCATTTTACAGATCTTTCTTTATTCCCCTAATGACTAAGTCAGACTAACTTCTTCCTTTATTTCACTTCTACTTACAAGAAACACAATATGTATTGCCCAAAATCAATGAATCCTAAAATCATTTTAACATTTGTTTCATTTGCAAGAAATAGTTACAAAGTTTAATGACTTTGACCTTAGTCCAAATATTACTGATTGTCTTCTGTCATGATCCTGTTTTACTTTAGTTGCCTTTTATGTTCCCATGTTTCATGTTTGGCTTGTGCTTCTTGTTTTGTTTTAAAAATACACCTGCCTTTCTTTGTTCCCGTGCATTTTGCTTCCTGTCTGGCTCTGTCACACCTGATCCCTTATAGATGCTTCTCAGAGGTGTCAAATCACCCCCATCACCACATGTATTTAAAGCTCTTGTCCCCCCCTGTCTTGTTGCCAGTTTGTAGTACTTCCAAGTACATATTTTGTTTATACATTGTGTCATTGTTGTTTTTTTTTATATACTAATTCTCTAGAATGATAAATAATAATAGATAAATACTAAAGTTTTATGAGCCTCATTTTTATATGTTACAACTTTGTTATTGTTCATGGAAAAATAGTATTTGAACATAAATTTACTGTAGATAGATTTGGCTGGTTCCTAAAATTAATAATGTATTTTACATAGATTAATCTGAAAACCATCTGATTTTAATGCTTTTCGACACAAAATGTATGTTCTTTTAATGGTTTACTGGCATTTATCAATATTAATATATCTTTTTTTTTTTTTTTTTTTTTTTTTTTTTTTCCACAGTGTAGTCCCCCTCTAACAGACTACCTCTCTCCATCAATTTTCTCACCCAGTCCACTAACTTCCTTTCTTCCTCCTTCTGATTATTTGGTTCATGTTCATGTTTCATAGACACATTTGAAAACTGTCTGGGGGACCAGTTTTGTTCACACAAAAATATATTATACACGTGAGTGATCTGTTCCTTGAATGGTGCAATACCAGATCCTTCAGGAGGCGTGAGCAAACTTCCACCTAGCTCCTGGAGCCAGGCGTCTCACCTATGGCCCTCCAGAATTCACCGTTATTCTCAGTTCAGACCACGCACTCTAATGTATATGTCCCTCTAAACTATGCCCAACCCTGTACCACAGAACAATCAGTTGATGGTCAGTTTGCTGGATCTGTAATCTCCTGTAGCCTATGCTCTCCACAAATGACCTAAAATTATCAAAACTGACTGGAAACCACCCACACATTGGCGTCCGTCTCTTGTGACTACTCCTGAAGATTCCCTATTTTCAATTATTGGGAGACCAGCACCCTGCTGTAATTATGTCTTAAACTATATACTATATGCTCGGACACCTCGGACAGGTCGTCACCTTTATTGAGGACTTAGCACCCTACCCAATTACTCCTTATCAGACCAAGAGACCTCGAAGGTCGTCACCTTCATATGAGGACTGAGTACCCTACTCAGATTACTCCTGGCCCCCAGATATCCCTGTGAGAAAAAGATCCTTGACCCCTAAAATGTGTCAATTGAATAAGGGATACTGGTGTCAACGGTCTATCCTTAACCTTAACCTTTTACTAGGACGCTTCACTGGACAGATCTGTGTAACCTCGGGCCCGATCATCTCTCATTCACTTAGTTACACACTCATTTCATCATGTGACACCCGAGCTAGCCTCGTTCCACATGAGTGGATCCTGTCCTATATTGCTTTACATATTTATTCAGTTCATTGCAGTAATGATTTTACTAGAATTTGATCAAATTAATTTACTTACTAGTCGGACAGTCTAATTACAGAAAATTTGAATTTAGAATATTCAATTGCAGAAATTCTTATACTATTAAATACTTATTCTAGGACATTCTAATCACAGACAACTTTAATTTAGAATATTCTATATCGCAGAAATTCTGATACTGTATATCAAAAGGTTTTCTGCTTACCTTGTTTCTTGAGTGATCACTCTTTCAGTTGTCTGTGTAGAATTCCTCCGAGTCCACCGATCGCTGTCCCCAGTCCGGACAGGCCTCTCGGCCAAATCACATCGGGGTCATCATGTTGTTAGACTGTTCAGTTTGGAAGGAAGCACAAGTTCGGATCAGATCGGTTAGCCAACCATTTATTGACAATATGTAAAGCAATACACAAATATCAAAAATCACTCAGCTGCTGAGGTCTCTGATCTGCTCGACCCCAAGGATGATCAGAAAAGAGCCCAGGACAAAGAATGATACAATATCTTATACACTTTGGGGCATCAATGTTAGCATAAATCATAAAATATATTGTACCTTGAATAAATGTTAGTATGGAAACAATTGAAACGTCTGGCAGATCGTTGGAGTGTGGTAGATGCATGATGACATCATCCGGAAGCGGGTTATCGACGAGGCTGAGGCTAAAGAGAGAGAAGTTTGTTTTTGTTCTGTTTTGTAAGTTCAAGAGAAGGCATTTCTGTTGTGGTTCTGGTGTCTGTGGGGTGGCCTGAGAGCTTGTGAAGTATGGGAGTGATGATCAGTGTGTTGACACACCTGCAGGGCTCTGGTGGTGGTGACCGAGGGCTCGTGTCTGGTGGCGATGGGGGAGGAGGGGGGATCCCCGTAACTACGATGAGCTGATGCGACTTCATCATCCTTGGGTTTGAGGCTTCGAGAACGTCGTGGACAGAAAGAGGATTCATCGGATGGAGTAGGTTTGATGAGGAGAGATGCACTAGCCTGAATGATGACCACAGAAGCAACATATGCTGGACTCACGTTTTAATGATGGCTTGTGTTTTGGACTCACTCAGTCTGGACGGCTCAGGTGATGGACGGCGTGATTTCGGCTCTGAAGCGGTGAAGCGCATTTCGGCTGAAGAGTGCCCCCGGGCTGGTTGACATCGGGTATGGGTCTGCTCAATAGGTCAGAGATGCCGATTGGCAAGTTGTTGTTTGAGTATGATGGCGAGTTGCTTTGAAATTTACACCAGAAGTTTACCAACTTTCCCGGCGCCGTGTTATGAGCTCCACTTAAAAAAGGGACTGAATCTCTGCTCTGCTCTCTAAATTTTTATCATTTAGAAGACCAATCAGAGCAACATCATCAGCAAACTTTATCAATGTACAATTATCAATTTTACTGATCATTTTTAAAGCCTTGTTAGAATTGTTCACTACACAGCAGTAGATAAATATGGTTGAAGATGTACGTTAAAGTTCTCCGCAGGGACATTTATATTTATTTAGCGTAAATGCTCATCAAGTTACACGTTGGATGGCATCATTTTTGATGTCCAGCCGAAATTGAATTGAGTGTGATGTAACATGCAAATGGTCAGTTTCTATGTCTTATATCTTATCTTGTAAAACAACGTAAAGTAGTTAATATCTTACATGTGAAATGACTGTGTTGTAAGCTTCATATTTGGTGAATGTAGAAGCAGCTGCTTTTCATTTGGAAGTAAAAGCAGGTAAGAAAGAATGTGGGAAAATGGGAATGCATGCAAACTTTTCCATAAGTCTTCTTTCACATCCACAAACAAGTTTGCTATTCAAGTACAAGTGCAGCACAGGAAGAGACGTGAGACAGCAGAGTCTAAGATAAGAGACCAATGAAAGAGTAAGAAAAGGAGAGAAGTAAACAAGACATGAGCTGACGGTAGTTCTTGTTGACAAAGCTCTCTTCCCAAACCAAGATCTAAATCATACCCGCACATCAACACCTCCAGGTTAGAGGGGATATATTTGAGATTTATTCTTTCAAAAAATGTTTTCTTCCTGAATCCTTTTGCATTGTCATCTCCTGGCTGCTGTTTTTCTCCCACTTTCTGTCTCTGAACACCCACACAGTGTCTCTTTTTCCTCCTTTTCAGTGTATGCCTGCCTTTTTCTCTGCATCAGTGTCAATGCAGTTTCATAAAATGGTTGATCCACTTGACATCCACACAGATTAGCCTTTTGTGGACCAGAGAGGAGGCAGAAGTCAACAGATTTGAATTTAAGCTTCATACTAACAGGCCCATACAAGGTTTGAATCAAATTCTTGAAGTCAGAGGAAAATTCCCATTTCGTTCTCTGAGCTTTATGCATTTGTGGACTGCTCACTTCCATCTGAACTTTGTATTTGTTCTTGATCTTGAAGTGTTTTTTCAGGCATCACTGGTTGGCAATGTTATCTCAAACGATTCTTATCTGCAGTAATTTTCCATCACATTCTTGTTTCTCACGAGATTCTGTTACATACATTGATTTTTCCATATGCTGCAAGTCCATAATTTGACAGAAATCGTTATTTTTCATTTTAATGTTCTCTAAAATGGTTGCCTGTGCTTGCCTTCAGGCTTTTCTTGTTTGTTTCCTTTTTGCCCTTTTCCTGCTGTCTCTCTTCTCTATTATTAGTCCTGTGGATACAACTCTGGACCCATTACTTTAAAAATAAATCCACTGACACTGCATGAGCTCTGTAAACAAAGGTTAAGACAGGAAGCCAATATGTGAGTGATTTTATAAATGAGGCAACAAATGTGAAGATACTGTCACTTGCATGTAATTCGGTGCATAGTGCAAAATAGGGATGGAACGGTTACCGGTAAAATGATAAACCGAGGTAAAATTTCCGACGGTTTAATTACCGGTAAACCGTGTTTGATTACCACACCTTGTCAATAACTCACAGTGATGCTGCTCATTGCCTGGAAGAGCCAGAACTATGTGTCTGCTCCTTGATAAAGCAGCTGTGGTCCCTCACAGACGGAGGCGCGCATGCGCAGTTTGCAATGTTTGGCCTCTGAAAGTGAAAGTATAGCCACAGTGGTGGGCGCCCGCACAGACACTATAGCAGAGGTTTTTTCCCCCTTGAAGTCTGAAGTCTGGCCGAATTTTGAATTTTACAAGGATGCAGAGGGGAAACTGATTGAAGACAGTCACCCCGTCTAGAACGCAAAGCTGTTTACGGTGAAAGAAAAAGACGTGCGTTGATTAAAACTACTGTAACTCCTCGAGTAAGTGAGCTGACTGAGCAGGAGAGAGTGAGAGTGAGAAGATTCAGTGAGCCATACCTGAGTGAGTTATAGGTGGTTTATCAGTATTTTCTGTGTAAATAATGTATAAATATTGTAAATAATAGCATTAGTATCATTCTGGAGTGTGTTCTTGCCGTTTGTTTGCTGTTTATTCGCCGTGTTTTGTGTATTTCGTAATTGATCTTCTTTTTCATAGTTTGTGTTTTATGGATTTCATAAACAGTAATTTGGAAATATTGGAGGAGGAAATGTCGAGAAGATCTGCCAGAGAGAGGGGAGACCAGAGGAGAGTCATGGAAGTGGGCTAACTGGACAGGAATTGCCTCAGGGACTATCGTCAGTAAACAAACGCCTGGACATGGTCTAATATAACGAGCTGTAACATGGACACTAATGCTGTAGGCCAGGGGTGTCCAAACTATGGCCCGGGGGCAAAATGTTGCCCGCTGCCCATTTTGAATTGGCCCCTGAAACAGCTGAATGAATCAAGACATTTTGATTATAGCAGCATATATCATCAATCATGCACATTTTCTGCCATATTTACTTTATCTAAAGGTCTCATTTACAAAGTATTTTGCAATATTCATCTTCAAGCGCCAACATTCTGCTGTTTACTCTTGTTTTGTGTCTGACAGTGAAGATAAGCCGTCAGTGTCTCCCACTTCTGCTGCTCAGAAGGTCATTCTCACCCTGACTAGGAATCCAGTGATAGCCCAGGGTTACAAGGGCCCCTTGGCAGGTGATAACCCACCCCTAAACCCTAAAACTTTGACTTGATTACACTAAACGTAAGGTGCAGCAAGTGGCTCAGTCATCCTTGTATTCCTCTTTATGTGGCCCTCGATGTAAAAAGTTTGGACACCCCTGCTGTAGGCAAACAAAAATGTGTGAGTGTATGTACAATAGGTTAAGTTTATTTTTGGTCATCTCAAAACTTTGAACATGTTCATTTACAATTGTTTATGAAGGGAAACCTGTTCAGGGTTGAAATCCTTTTTTTCTTTTCTTGTAATTACACACTGTTTAAGCATTTCTAACATAGTAATGACAAAAACTTGCCAGAAAAGTTGACTTTTATTTCTCATGAATAAAAGAGTGACAAAATGTACTCAATGGATATTTCCTAACACATTTATTGAAAAAAGACAAAAAAGACCTGTTATAATTATAATATTAAAGGGGTTCAATGCTTCTTTCAAGTGTGTGTAAAAGAACTTTTTGAACATTTTGAGCACACTGCAACAATACCGCGATAATAATGATAACCGTGATAATTGTGGTCACAACAACTGTGATATGAAATTTTCATACCGTTACATCCCTAGTGCAAAAGTCACCAGAAAAAACATGAACAACTTTGTGTAATATCTGGAACACTTTTTGTGTGGTCATGTGAGGTATTGCAGCATCTGCACAATATCAATTACAACAGTTGAATAATTAGAATCAGAAATGCTTTACTAATACCCAATGGGAAATTCAGTTGTTTTTATGCACAGAATAGAAGTGAGGAAGGAAAACATAGACATTAAAAAAAAAGCCTAAGCATAGACTTGAATAGAATTAGCAAAAAAAGATACCAAGCACAAAATATTTTAAGAAATACTAATAATAGTTTATGACAGAAAAATAAAAAAAATAATAGAAAATAAAGTACCTGCACAGTGGTTAGAATTGTGGCTTATTTTTTGACAAAAGGCACTGAATGCACAACGTTTAGTAAGTAGAAAAACCAGCAACTTGCAGAGGCATTTATCTACGCGGGACAGCCCTGAATCAGCAGGGTCATGTGTTTGATATTGTTCCAACTGAAAACCTACAGGACAACTTTTACAGAAAATCATCAAGAATCGATCAAGGAATTGTTAAAGAACTGCACGAAAAAGCTAAACTGTGAATAGCACTGGTAGCAATAAAATTGTATCAGTTCTTATCCCTAGGCAGAAATTACTTCCTATCATTGGAGGGGGGACATTATCCAAAATATCCTGCAGCTTAGACGGCATCCTCCTCTCTGATACCATGAGAAGGAATTCCAGCTACACCTCCACAACATCACTGGCCTTGTGCCTCAGTTTGTCCAGTCTGCTGAAGTCCCCTACCCTGATCCTGCTGCCTCAGCATACAACAGAATACAGGACAGCACTGGCCACCACATCCTCAATATCGTCTGGCAGATGTCAAAAGACATCAGCCTCCTCAGGAAGTAGATAGTTCAGGTCCTTTTCCTGTCCAGTTATTGTCCAAGTACACTCCTGATGACTTGTACTCCTCAGCAATGTCCACACTGACCCAAGGATTAAAAGAAATATATATACATATATATATATATGTGTGTGTGTATATATATATATATATATATATATATATGCACCAATAATCAGTGTCATCAACAAGTATTTGTTAGCAAGCGTAATCAGTGGTCAGATTTCACCATCACCACTGTCTGCACTATGTTTCTATAATAGTTTGTGATGTGCACCATCGTAACCCTTTGTGATATGATCTAATGAGTGTCTGTATTAACTGATGATTTTTGGCAGACTGTGCTGTTAGATGTTGCAATTAAGCACGGAAAACAAACAGAGGGTGTACTTTCCAATGCTTCATTGTTAAGCCTTTTGTTCTTAACTGCACAAATGTTCTAATCAGTTGTTTAAATGTAAGAAAATAAAGCCACGGACCAAGTCCACAATGGTGTCAAATCAAGTCAAACTCAGAATCATCAAGTTGCAGGGTCACCAGTTGAACTGTTACACCGAACTGATTTTCTAATTCTCTGATCTTCAAAAGACGATTAACCCATCTTCAGCCGGATTAACAGTCATATTTGCATCTGTGCAGTATAACACATTATTCAGATATTGATGAGTGTGGATTGGATTTATCAGTGTCTTTAAACAGTCTCTCATAGTCAGTCCTGCTGATGTGTTGATATCTCCTCTGAATCTACACTGGCCCTCTTGGTAACATGTATTCTTCAGCTTGTGTCTGCATTGTATTCATTCTGAATGACTTACACCACCGGGGCACACAACTATGGCGGCCATCATGCGTCCTATTTTCAGCCTTAAGAGATGATAGAGACTATTAGACCATATCAGTACTTTAACAAGCACAGTCTTAATTGTTTAAATGGCCATCCTGAATCCATTGTAGTCATTACACAGTGTCATGCTGAGAAATACTTCTAATAATGCAAAGTCAAGGAAGCAGATAATTTTACCCTCTGATATTCTGTGTAAGCACTGCATGTGTCATTTGCTTTTACATCAGCATTAAAAATCTATTCTTGAATGCTCAAACAGTAAATTAAACATGCTTTTAGCAATATAAATCAATATGAAATGAATCACTAGCTCTTTGCTATAAAACATCAGATAATGAGCTCAGAGCAGAGAGAGTTCACCCTCTGTTATACATTCAACCTCTCTGAAATGTTAAATTCAGCTCATTGCTTTAACCCTTTTTTTCATACTCACCTTTTCTTTTACATTGAGCATTAATGGTTGTTTTTCAGCCTGAGGTTCTCTTAAGAGGAGATCGCTTCGCCTTTTGTACAGCTGCGTCCGACTTCTCAAGCAGATCACTCTGTTTACCTCTGAGATCTCACGCTGTGCAGATGTCATTTTATTTTTTTAATATAACATTGACCAGTTGGCAATTTCGCTGGAAAATAGCCAAAACAAACCCACCAACATACAAATGGGGGATATCTCCTAATTAACAATGTTGTGCAAGCTATTTGTAAAATATAACTCATGAAGAAAATCAATTAAATTTTTTATTTATTAGCTGGTATTATAACTAAAAATGACATAAATATAATGATAAAAGAATATTAAAACTTAAGTTAACTTTTTAATGAAATATATTTATCATTCTTTTCATTGCATGATTTTAAAGTGTTTTCAAACTGTGCAGCACTAATTTATGTTTGCTCGTAAAAAAATAACAGTTTCAATCAACTGCTCTTAGTCATTTAGTTATTTTTAGCATGGATTTTAATAAAGTATTTATTTACTCTAAAACCAACACATATCTACATGGTTTGCACAGTGGTACAGCAGGTGGTGTGTATGTCCTGAGCCCCAGGCCAGTCAGGGCCTTTCTGTGTTGAGTTTGCATGTTCTCCCTGTGCATGAGTGGGTTTTCTTGTCTCCTTCCACAGACCCAAAAACACACTTGCTTGATTATTTGGAGACTTTAAATTGCCCTAAGGTGTGGATAAGTGTGTGAATAGTTGTTTGTCTCTCTATGTGGCCTTACAAGGGATGGATGGATATGACTGTTTTAAGAGACCTATACCAGTTATATATTTTTCATTCCTAATTTACTAGATACTGTATGTCTTTATGTCCTTGACATTCAAAGTCATGCTTCGTAAGTAAACAGTAAAAAAAAAAAAAGCAATCCTTATGCTGACTTTAAGGAAACAAACATATGACCTAGGTTGCCCGATACAGGAGATTAATCAGCTACTTTAGAGGCTACCACTGTCCCTTTTCAGCTTGTACATTGTTTCCTCTTGTATTGAGCTCCTTAAAGTCAGCTGCTGAAAGGACAGCCATGTTTTTGCTGACTTGTCAGATGATAGTTCACTTTAATTGTGTTTATGTTATTCTATATTCAGTGTGTGTGCTCACGCTTGTCTACCTGAGGCTTTGAGCCATTAGGCAGCAGTACAGACACTAAAAGGATCAGTCTGCATCACCATCATGAAGAAATGCATAGTCACTGTCTGGTAACGATGTCTCTGAATATCGGCTGGTGTCTTTTACTCATCCCTTAAGTGTGTTTGTGCTGATGCACCACGGCTCCCTGTCTTCAGTGAGGGGAATTGTAGCTTAATTGTTTAGACACTGCTGCACTACTTAATCAATAAAATAACTCAGCTATTTGACTCAGAACTAACAGCACTACAACAAAGCTACTGGAAATTGTAATTAAGCTATGAAAGACACTATTTGTAGCAAAGTCACTGCCAATTACTAATGGAATAATGTCTCATGGTCAACCCTTAAGGTTTATCCTTTATTTTATACAAGTATTACACAAGTGTGCATAAAACTGCAAGTGCATGAGGTATCATATACAGCATTATATCCAGTCCTAGAGTTCACTATAGGCTTTTCTTCCTATTAATCTTCACTTCACAACCCTCAGACTATCTTAATGTGTACATATCTGCTGGAAAACCAGCAAGATTAAAGTATGAGTCAAGGATAATGTGTGATCATAATGATCACATTAAACAGATATCTCTGATAATGAGAGAGAGATGTGATGACATTTAACGTTTAGGTTTGTGTAGAGGTAAGTGCATTTATTTCTCCTTCAATAACAGTTAAAATCAGAACTTCATGTTTTTGTCTCTGCTAAATACTGTTCTGTCTTTGAGCCTGTGTCGCCTTTTGGCTCCAGGCAATTGTACCAGAAATTGAAGTACATGACACATATGGCCTTTTCTGAGCTAACATCATTTGATCTCTGAATAAAACAGAGAAATATTCATTTAAGGGGATAAAAGAGCCTTCTATACACGATGAGAATCAATAAAGCAGATTCCACTGCAGTAAAGCTTCAATTTACCAGTTAAGACATAAGTAAGTAAATTAATCATGTGCAGTACCTTCACAAACATAAAAGCTGAAACTGAAGAAGATTTGAAGGGACAATTAGTTGTTGCCATCATGCCAAAGCCTCATAACTTCTTTATTCCTGATTTTTATTTTTCCGAGATGCATGCTGTTAGTCACCTACCATATTGATGTTTCTGTCTCTTCCACTACCTTGTAGCTCTTGCTCATCGTCTGTCTTTGTTGTGTCTCTACAAGCACCCACACACTGTAAACACATGGCACATGGACACTCTCATCCAACGTACCCTCCAGCATTTCTGAGTGTGGGCATAGAGTCTCTAATCCAGTCTCAACGAGAGTGGGACTGCTGGGGGATTAGAGCAAGGCTGTGGGTGGCTCAAGAGATGGAGGGTCCAGAAGATGGACAGCTTGACAGAAGGTGGGAGAACTAGGGAAAATGCTTGCTGGTGGGGTATATTGGTAAAACCTGCAGTCACATGGTTTTATCATCCTCATCATCATCATGTCATTATCATCTAAATTAGTCTGTGGATCTAAATACATAAACACTGGCTGAGAGGCAGGATACACCCTGAACCAGCAGATCACAAGGCCACATGTGAGGTAACATCATTTCATGTTTCAAATAAAATGTTTTTCTGCTTGATGTATAAAAAATCTTGTTTCTTTCCAAGCAAATAAAACAAAATCTACTTTTTTCACATACTTTCTCCTGTCGCTCACATTTCTTTGTGACAAGAAACAACAAATATGCCAGCATTTACTTTTATATCAAAAATCAGGAGCAGTTTCATAGTGCCACTGAGCACAGTTTCAGCATTTAGATAAGACTGTATTTCTGGGCACTAATGTCTCTCGTTTGAATTCCAAGACAGAAATCTGTCACCACCTGCTGCTCTGCTATAATATGTTTGACATATTTAGACGTTTTTGTCAATTAGAGACATAAATAAAGAAAAAACATGCTCACCGACTGTGTGTAAGTTTGGGGTTAATAAAAGAAGAGCTTGACATTTATACTGCTAGGGTTTAAACTGAAATCTCTCCAACAGATTAGGGAACAGAATTTAGATTTCTCTTTCAAACTTGCTCTTTGTATGTGTGATACCCCCAGCCATGGATATTGATGACAGTCAGTTTGATTTCAAATAGATTTTATTTATTTATTTTTTTAATGTATCTGAGGTCAAATTTAAGCCAAATAAAAGTATTGTAAAACATTGATAGTGACAACACAATGGTGACTGTAAACTTAAGTTTGTCTCTGAAAGCATTTATGTTCTCTTTTTCCAGGGGCTGTGCAGCCATACGTTATTGTTTTCTGTAATTAAGTAACATATTTATTATCTGAAAGTAAGTGTAATTGTGTATGATTTGTGTCTTGTGGCATTCCAGAGTAAGAGTCCAACTCAAGGCACAGTACATGTGATTTTTTTGCCTCAATTCAGAGCATCTGTGACTCAGACTTGGAACATCTGGTCAGACTGGAGTCATATTCTCACTTTATCACTGTAATAACGCGTTACCTTTCCATAACACAATTGTTTGGGGTGGCTCAGCTTATGTGTAGTTGATGGAAGAAAATCTGTCTTTTAGCCAACACACGGACTGTCTGACAAAAAACTGAGAGTGAAACTAGGTTTCTTCTGTCAGAACAAAGCTGCTTTTCTTTTCTTGCAATGATGAGACTGATTTAAGCAACATTCATGTAAGTAATTGATTATGATGACTTTCTTTACACTCATGCTCTTCAACTTTATCAACACAAAAAATGTTGGACTCTGTGGACTGCTTTGTGTTTTGTTTCTTGTCTGGTTCCCACACACATCCTGTCTTGTTTGAAAGAGCTGGCTGGTCCTGTTTACCCGACAGAAGGACGTAACACTGGTATATTTTTCTCTATAAGGCCATGCTACAAGATCTGGATTTTTATTTTGTCACATCCACAGGATAAGTTCCCATTTTGTTTCCTCCTCATGTGTCATGTCTTGTCATTCCCATTTTATTTTGAAGGCATTCATCCTTGTCTCTTGTTTCAGGTCTCTGTGTCTCCCTGATTGTTGATTCCCTACACTTGTGTTCCCTCCTGCATCACCTGTGTTTGATTACTGCATGTGTGTATTTATACTCTAACTCTGCTCTGGTTCTCTGCCAGATTGTTACTGTACTTTGTGTCTTCAGTCTCCAACTTTCTCCTCATGTGTCCCTTTGTGTACAGATCTGCTTTCAGTATATTTTTGACCTTACCTTTTTGCCTGTCGATTCTGATACCCCTGCCTGTTTGTCATTTTGTGTACCGAACTCTGACTGCATTAAAAGCCTTTGAGATTTTGGACTTGTGCTTTTGTCGTGCTTTTGGGTCCTCCTCAGTTTCAGTATTGTGACATATTTATGCCCTCTCCTCACACGGAAGACTGTCAGTGGCTGTGGCACCTCATAGATCCATCATGGATCACCTGACCAGCGTGTGTACTTGATTTAATGCCTGAATGCTGATTTGATGTTTGATGAAATCTTTTTGTTTTATATTCCACTGTTTTATAAACGTGTGAAACTTCTGAACTGCTGTCTTGGCCAAGACTCCCTCCTCAATAGGAACATTCCTGGTAAAATAAATGTTAAATAAAGAAGTATCTTGTGGTTCGAGAAGTGTGCTAGCTGAACTGAGAAGATCTGGGAGATTTAAGACACATTCAGATATTTCTTTTAGCCTAAATTCTTTAAAAGCATGACACTGGAATGATGATACATGTGGACATAGGCAAAGTATAGTTAATGTTTGTCGAAGAGGCCCAAACATTGGACTTCAAGGCTGTTTTTTGTCCATTGTTTTAGATCAGAAAAAGTCTGGGAAACCAATACAAATGTTTTCTGAATTGGTCACAATGCATTTTTTTTTATTTAGTATTTACTTTTTCTTATATGTTAATCAGCTTGGACTCAGACTCAACAACTGGGGGCTTGAGAATTTGAGTCAAGCCAAGGCAATGAGAATTTTCTTTGGACTCTTGGGCTTGGGCCTAGGACATGACCACTCGGTACTCAAGACTTGGCTAAAATTGCAGGCATTGAGGGCTCAAAACAGAATCTTTTTTTCTATTACATGGCCACACTTCTCACTTGCTTTTCCTGTTCTTTTTCAAGCTGCCTTTATCTAGCTGTCTCTCCAAAGATCAGTGGCATATCTCTTTAGGCTATCTTCTTTTTAGCGAGTGTCACTTTTTCTTCCCCCGTCCTCATTCTGTCCCTCCAACTTACAGTTTTCCTTACCTAACCCACATTTTTATATGCTCTCTTTTCTCTTCATGCACACAGAGTCATATATGCCACACAATATTATTTGGAAAGAGACTTTGCAGAAGGAATGATGCCAAAGAATGCTTGGAATAGACCGTCCATTTGGGGTAAACTGTCACTTCTCCCGAGAAAAGTAAAAAGGGAACCTTTAGCCTTTCTCCTCTTCTTTATAGCTCTTTGTTCGAACACTCTCTTGCTCACCAAGCAGGCGTTAGTGTGTTTGTGCTGGACTAGAATGGCTGTCTGTTGGGAGATGCTTATGTTTGGAGGGAGTGACACCACTAGTTTTTTTTTTTATATTTTATTTTTACTGTAGCAGGTGTCATAGAAAAAAGACAGGAGTATGAAACACAAACAATAAACTCAAGAAATTAAAGAGACATTTAAGGAAACAGAAGATAATTTCATGCAGTGAAGGAACAAATGAAACACAAAGGCTTGGTAATAAATTGAGGCTTTTTTGATGTACAAACAAGAGAAAGTTAAAGAAGCACAACTGTAGTGTCATGCACCAGTTTATATGTAAATCACTGATTATTTTCTTTATTTTCAGGAGGTTAGAAGGAGTTTATAGTGTGAGACCAGGCAGGCAGACCTGTGTATTCAATCAATCAGTGATTGTTTCATTTTAGATCTCTCTTATTTATTCTATCATTCATTTATCTCACTCATCCTTTTTCCTGAACTGCTGATTGGGGTTATTCACTCACTTTAATACTTAACCAACTATACTCCTCAAAAGGAAAACAAAGGAAAACATCATTTCACTTGATTATTTCTTCACTTTCATGATACCAATTAGTATTGTATTTTATATCGTTGGAAAGCCTGATTAGTCACTTTTACAACAATATATTGCTTGTAGGGATTATAAATTCATTCCAAAAGTGTGGGTTTTGTGGGTAGCAACCCCAAAACAGGGGTTAAAATCCCATGCAACTGGAAGTTGGTTTTCTGGTACACAGCATGACAGCATTATTTGGTATCAGCCCCAAACTTAGGACCAAGTTTTGTGAAACTGGTAAAGTCAAAGATAAACTGCGAAGTGGGAGTCCCAGGAGGACAACACCCCAAGAAGACCGTTTTCTCACTCTTGCGTCATTTGGCCTTCTTCCAGGGTAAAAGGGGATTTTGGCACATTACTTTTAGGGTGCTACCCACATGTGTAGTTGTGTTGCTTGCTTCACAAATGCACAGTCTGAACAAGCTGTACCTGATTGTTATGGTTACTAATCAGACTTTTCAATGATTTAAAATAAAATAAATCAAATTGGTATTATGAAAGTGGATAAATAATTAAAGTAAATGATGTTTTTAATTTTTTTGAGGAGTTTCAGTCCATCATTGTCCAGAGTGATCGGCTCAAACACATCTGATCCTTTATCTTTCGCCCCCATTAGTGTTTTGACTCCAAGGGGGTAACCTATCCTGCTATTGGCCTCACCACCTCTTAAATATATGAGGACAATGTAATGGGGACTACGTGCAAAAAATAAACCAAAACACCCATTTATCATTCATCCAAACTTATTGGAATTGAAATAATGGAAAAGGGAATCAGCTGTTGTTTCTCTGTGAACATTTGTCAGCTCTGTTTTGACCCAACCATAAATGATTTATGGATGTGTGCATGAGCCACATTGAGAAGGAATTTATATCTATCCACAAAGGACAGTGTGAGTTAATAGTTTTGCTCGCTTGTGCATAATAAGGTGTATTTATTTTCACCTGAATAATAAGACTGTTCATGCTTAATGCCAGGACTGTCCAAGGAAACAGGCTGGTCAGTGATGTCATCCACATTATTAGCAGCTGATTCAATATTTGGCTGATATAGTGTGATTACCTAAAGTGTTGAAGTTGAGTTGTCTAATTTTATACAACTCAGTCTCCGTAAGGCTCAAATGGAGGAAAGGGAAATGCATCTATTCATTGATAGCTACAAAACAACCTTAAAGATGTCTGTTTTTTTGCAGAGAATTAGATCAGTGTGTCGTCAGTATATTGGTTAAACAAATTATGCTACAGACAATCTTCTACATGGCAAACTATGCCAATCCAGTTTTAAACAGTGTTTGTGACTATTCTGGGAACAGCATCATGCACTTGCACTTTATGACTACTCAGGGCACAATCTCCTAAGAGTTAGAGGAACTAGAGTGAAACTGGGACAGGAGAAAGGGGAAATAATGATAGTCAAGTAAAATGTTAAATTAGGGGAAAATGAAGGTGACGGTCAGTGGGTATTTGAATCAGTGTAAGGTGAGGAAATGTAAAGAGGAATACAATGGAAATTGATTTGTTACCAAGTATCCACTGATTGATTTCATGCATTAAACAAAACCTCATTAGTAGAATGCTACCTAAGCTGTATTTGTGTTGGTGGTTAGATCTCTTTTTGATGCAAATTGTAATCCAAATGGGGCAACTGGACTTGCAAAATGTTTTTGAAGATGCTTTGCCTCCTCTTGAGATGTTTCTGTAGTTCTTAACCAAATATGTCCAACTATTTATGCACAATAGAACACCAAGTTGCTCTTTCACTTGGGTCCACAAACATAAGCTCTTCTCTCTTCTTCTTCCAAAAAATATGGAAGTCCATTCCTTTTCTGTTGGCTTAGAAGTTGAGATGTACTCTTGTAACCTGACACACAAGATGGATCGTTCATTACACATCATAGGCCCACCTGGGAAAGAACCCATAGAAAATGTTTTGGAAGGGCAGAACCTTTCAAAAGCATATCCAGCAGGTGATTGGATGACTGTTCCATCAATCACATCTATCATGGACCAGTCAGATAATGTAGTAGGCGGGCAGTACTGCCGTGGTGTAAAGGATAGAATGTAGGCCACTATGTAAAACAAACTCTGGGCAAAACATGTTGGAAAAGAAGTGGAAATTTTGTATCTTTTCTATGGAGAAGTTTGTAGTGTTGTTCTTTGATTTTCATTTAATGAAGAAATGCGGTCCAGACCTGGTAGAACGGCTACTGAAGCTGTTAGCTGTTGTATGCTAATCTCTGTAAGAGCATCCACTTTCTGCTCAATAGTATCTCCCACATCTTTCTGCTTCAAAGGACCCTGGTTGGGCCATCCTGCTTTGGGCTTCTCACAGTCCTCATTGATTGGTGCTTGGCAAGATGGATCTGCCTGATTACAGACATTAACCCTGGCTGATCCATCTGCACTGCAAATTTAGTACTATTGTTTAAGTACAAGAAATGTGGTCCCCCAACAGGCGGTCTGGGTTCAAATGCAGCCAGAGACTCCTTTTCCACACATCATTCCCCAGTCCCTCTTTTGATTTCCAGTTCTCTCCACTGTTCTATTTGATAAAGCCTTAAAGCTCAATACTGCCTTAATTATTTCTTTTGGTTTCAACCCCCCAGAAAAGAAAAGTTGTTTGGCTATCATGTGCAGTTCTCACAGCAGAATATTTACAGCCATATAAAATTTTGTTCACAGCTCTCACGCGGTGAGCAAAAAGCCCTGGGCAAACTAAACTCTGAACAAAGCATAACTTTGAACAGTAAAAAATAATTTAGAGGATTTTGTTGTTACGAGGCCCGCCTGGAACTATATACACTCACTGGCCGGAGATTGATCCCCCCTCATGGTTCTTCTTGGCTCATCGGCACTACTCTCTCAATAAAGAAATAATACTGAGGGGCATGAAATGCCCATTTTTCTCTAAAGGTAAACTTCAGAGTACAGTCCTGAGGGTGTCTCTCCTTTGGAGAGCTTCATTTGTAACTTGACAAATAATAGGAAAGTAAAATGTATTTTCTTTCTTGGATTTTGGTGGAATTGTCTAGTTGACTGTTCTTTTACTGTTGTCAAGACAAGTCTTTTGTGAATAAAATACATACCTCTGTTTGATGCACTGAAAGTGGTGGGGTGTCACAGAAATAGCTTAACCCTTTTAACTCCATGGTGGTGCCAGAGCCTCCAAGTGGTAAATCCCAAGTTGTTGTAACATTATCTCTGTAACCACGCAACAAATCTGATATAAACTTTATTTTTAAGCTTACCTTTTTGTGAATCTATAAAGGGCTCCAGGTCAGATATATCCCCTCCAGAAAGCTTTAAATCCAGCCTTAAGCTTCTTTTTTTTTTCTTTCTTTTTTTGTTTGATTGTTTTTAGATCTGTGAATTCACAACACTGAATCCATATTGCTGCGGAAACTGCTCCCAAAAAGGCCAGAAGGCAAATTTGAGAAAAACGTTTTTTAAAGTCAAACACAGAGAGGAAGCAGTGAATGATGGAGTGAGATGGCATTTACACTCAGCAGTGATGTTCAAGCCTTTTATCATGTAATTAAATTACAATATTCCTGTGAAGGTAATACGATTTGTAGCACTGCTGGATCATCACATTATGCATTATGTGACATTTATTGCCACAGCAGTTTAGACAGTCGTGCATTAAAGTGACTTAATATCTGATAATTTTTACAAATAAATGTAGAAAATAATGTTTTTTAGTTCAACTAAATATATATAACATGACATTAAAGAGCACCATATTGTGTAAAAATCAGTGCAATGGTTGTCTCTGTCATTTGAAAATAAATGAAATTAAATAGATGCTGCATTTACTGTAATGCTCTATGATGGCTGAACAATCAAGTTAAAATCTGGGAAACACATTAATTAACTGCTGAGAGAGACAAACACAGCTGCTTGGTGAAATGTGCTGTCCACAAAATCTTCCTGCAAAACCTCTTTAAGCTGGACCCTCCACTTAAGTGCTGTTTAAGAGAATTACTACAAAAGTGATGTGCGCTTAAAAATTGTCCTCATGCCAACACAAGCATTTGTTATGCCATTAAATCATTTTGATAACTGTGTCAAAAGTTATGTATAATAAAATGCACTTTACAGTGTGCAAAGTAATGTAATGTTTATGCCGACAAATAAAGCAACTGCTTGTGCACTTTGCATTCATCAACAAGGCTGTATATCAAAATTCATACAAAAGTATTGCCAAATATAACAGATTAACAGTCAGTTTGTTGGTCAAAACGTTAATACTGTTAAATGCAATGCAACAACAAGGCACAGCATAAGAGGGCTCTCAAACAACCAGAGATGAGTCAAGACCCCCACCTGCCTACACTGTTTACTGTTCTCTAAATTAAAGACTCCACGCAGTAAAAATGTTGCTCCATGGGGAATGTATACTAAACAGAAAACCACTGTTTCTGTTTTGTTAAAAATTTCTGCATATCGAGAGAAAAATGAGTAAGAGGAACCTTCATTACGAAGACAGAAAAGCAAACTTCATTTCACTTTTAAATTGTGTGTAAAATTAGATTTTACACACATTTGCTGCACCCTTGTCACTCAAAGAGGCAGATTCCTAAAGCAAAGTTGCTCTGTTTATGACAACAAAGCTGTGCATACTTCTCCTGTAAGTATTTTTTTTCTTTCGTATAATTTCTGTGCATACTCTCCTGTAAGTATTTTTTTCCTGGGTATAATTTGATTTCATCCATACTAACAGAATTATCTTCTACTGCTATCCTTGATTTCAGAAACCTACTGATCACAGTAAAAACAGACACATTTCACTTTAGTCTCAGTTCAAAGAGAATTGCTCTTTGCCTCTTTTAAGAAAATGCCACTTAAAATGCTGTTTTTTTTACTTCCTGGGGTTTATTATGTAATAGCTATACAGCCTCCACCTACATGACTGTAACCTCTTCTCCTCTGTCCCATCAGACATGCTTTGGGCAGCCAATCAGCACAAAGCTCTCCATCATAGCCTCCTGTAGCCTCTCTGCCCCCTCAGACCTGAGTGTTTCCAAAGGAGAGAGAAAAAGAGCTGCATCTGATTCTCAACAGAGATTAAATTTTTTATGTTTTCAACTTTTATTAAATTCTTGCTTAAAAGCTTTACAACACATTATGTTCATGGTCAGACACACCATAACATGGGGCGTCGGTGGCGCAGCTGGATAGTGCACTTGGTCAGTGATCGGGAGGTTGCAGGTTCAAGCCCAGCTCCGGGCGGCACATGGCGATGTGTCCTTGGGCAAGACACTTAACCCCAAGTTGCTCCCACTGCTGCGTCAGTGGTGTGTAAATGGGCATGAAAGGGCGTGAAAGTGTTAGCCGATACTGATGGATAACAACATAGAAACTCAGAACCATCAGTGAGTGAATGTGAGGGTGAATGGGTGTGGATGGGTAAGTGTGACCTGCGGTGTAAAGCAGCTTTGAGTAGTCAATGACTAGAAAAGCGCTATATAAGCTCAAGTCCATTTACCATTTACCATTTACCTTTGAAGTCTAAAGGACTTCCACATTTTAACAGAGCTATAAGATGTAAAGAGACAGTAAATTACAGTCAAAAGACAGTGGGACAGAAAAATTCATTTTGCTAGTTTGGTGTGAAGAAAGTCTTCTTTCCTCTTGATTTGGAAAACAAAAATAATGGCAGCCCTTCCCTGTACTGACTTGTTTATCATCCAGATAGTCAGACCTCACTGGGCTTTAAGGGCAGCACTCTGCACTCTTAGACAGTGCTGAGGGGCGCTGACCTCGGCTCTCACAGTTAATCAATAAATTCCTCCTTGGTTCCAAAAAAAGAAGGAAAAAAAATGAATGGAGACTTGTGCTGCTTGTGTGTGAGGGTAGTAGTCAAGGTTGATTATACAATAAAACATTTTTCAAAAGAGCTGTCTAACAAGCAGGAACACACTCATGCTGATCTCTAAGGTACACACGTGTCACTTTATTCATCAGCCAGACATCAGAAATTCTGAATTAAGGGAACCTGCCTTCTGGTTAAAACTTAAAAACAATTTCTATTGTAAAACTAGTCCATCAGCAGCTGTGCAGTAACCTCCTCATGTATGAAATCATCATGTCACTTTGTGGCAACTAATAAAGAGATGCAAGCATAAAGAACAAGCTTGGGTTCGGGTATGATGCTAAAATTAATCCAAAAATATAAACATACAGGATCATGTTGTAGGTCCATGAGACAAACAGTACATTCTAATAGTGTTCTCTCATTACAAAACAGTTTAACAGGAAATTAATTAAATTCTAAATTAATCAGCAGAGCTGCTAAAGGATTGACCTAACTCAGTCTGTTCATGTCTTGAAAATTGTCTTTTTGGCACATTCATTATTTTTAGTTTGAGGTTATTGGCAGTAAACACAGAGTGTAAATTAATTTGTGTTCCAACCTATTTCAACAAGGGCAGCATTAACTGGAATTATGTTTGAAGAGCATATTAGCAGACAGCATAAGAGGAGGGGAGTAGGCTGAAATATCTTGTGTGTTTTACAGTAAAGTTTTTAGCAGGAGTGTAACAGACAGAGATAGATAGATAGATAGATAGATAGATAGATAGATAGATAGATACATACATACATACATACATAGATAGATAGAAAGACGGATAGTCGACCAATCAACCAACTATCTAACAGACGACAGATAGATAGATTAACTGAATAGTGTGAATAGTGAAGTGTTTTTGCACAAATAAAGAGCAAATAACAGTCTTTCCATGTCTGTGGTAATAAGTAAATAAATAAATCCATAAATGAATAAAAACAAAATGAGATCAAACATTCAAATCCCACCTTGGTCCACTTCCTGAGTTTTATACTTTGGCTTTATTGTAGAGTCAAAGTAAGTAAAGAATATAATGGATGAAAGAAAGTCTTTTTCCATGCAAGTTATTCTGCATTTGTCTGTTTGTCTAAAGGAGCGTTCACACCTAATGCGACTTCGCGACCAAGATCGCATCGCAAACCCAAGTCCTGTCGCCTGTTCTTAACTCATTTTGTTGTCATCGCCATTGCTCAGTGACGTCACGCGATCGTATCATATCCCATAATTGGACGTATTAGCTGACATTATTCCAACTGTATCCTTTTCACTCACCTACCAACCACAAAACGCTGCAGCTGGCCCTGCAGCAGCATCATCTGCAAGTTTTCTGGGGTCTGCCTCGGCAGAACTAATGTACTAACTAACTAATGTTCCCCACATGGACAGATATCGTCACTCAGTTAACTGGAATAAAAATAGTCTGTCATGGGTGTCAATCACACACCCAAACAACGTTGATTGGCTCTCGCGGCGCGACATCTCCTGAGGAGTTCAAATACTTAAACTTTGGCGACGGAGCACGGTGACCTGCTCCGCGTCCAAAGCGGCCCCAGCGTTCCCATCTGCAGCAACAGGGGCGCCACCCTCATGTCTCCAAAGATGCGACCAAGTTGCCCAGAAAGTGTCCATCGCATGGCGTGAGATCTGGTCACGCGTGGTCGTGGCTGATCGTGTCTGTACATTGACTCAACATGGAGAGTGGTCGCCGAGGTCGCCAAAGTTGCGTTCGGTGTGAACACCTTGAAAGGGGCTAAACTTTTGCTGCAGCTGAACCCGCATGATTCAACATCTGTAAACATGCAGATTAATCTTGACAAGCACCAATCTACAATGACTGTGAGCTGCCCAAAGCAGCATGGCCCAATCACAGTCTTTTAAACCAGGATGAGGTGGGCGCTACGAGCAAAAAGATAGCAGAAAGTGACTTCTTTTACAGACATTAGCATAGATGCTAACAGCTTTAGTCGCAGTTTTAACAGATCTGGACCACATTTCTTTATTAAACGAATAACAAACAACACTAAAAGTTATTTTGGATCAAAATTATATTTTTGCTCCACATCCAACATATTTTAACAGTAGTTTGCTCTACGTGGTGGCTTATGTTCTGTCTTTTACACCACTGCAAAAGGGCCTGCCTACTAAATGATCTGATTGGCTCGTATCACAATCATCCAATCACTGCTGGATATGCTTTTGAAAGGTCCTGTCCATTCTCAAACACTTTCTACGGGCTGTTGCCCAGCCGGGCCAGTGAAATATATTGAATGGTCCACATGGTGTGTCAGGTTGTGTAGCTGTTGATAAAATGAACCCATAAAAATAAGTTCAAAATCCAAATTAGAGTTGCGATAATACATAAAATTCTGAAATCATTTTAGTTTCGTAAATAGCATGCTGTCATCAATCAATCAATCAATCAATCAAACTTTATTTATAAAGCACTTTTCATACATCAAATGTAGCACAAAGTGCTGTACACTAAAAAAAATCAGGCAGATAAAAGTCAGGGGATGCAGAATAAAATAATAAACCCCACCCACCCTCCCAGCCCACATTTAGCACAGAAGGCCACACACATGCACACACGTATCCAAGCACACACACAAACACTGACACACATACACACACAAGGACTCTAAGCCAGGACTCTTCAAATGCCACAGAGGACTGAGGAAATGCCATCTTGAATTGAACATGAGGAAACACAGGAGCTAAGACTAAACTGACTAAATAAATAAATAAGTAAAACCATGATATAATAAAGGTAATAAAATGCTAAAAGTTGATTAAGATAAAACTGTTTTAAAACCAAACAATAAACAAATAAAAAGTGGTAAAAACGTGGTAAAACATAAAATAAAACCCATATGATGCAGATTAAAAGAGTAAAACATAACTCCGATAAAAGCCAGACTAAAAAGGTAGGTCTTGAGTTTGCCTTTAAAAATATGAACAGTAGGTGCTGCTCTCAGGTCCTCAGGTAGACTGTTCCACAGACGAGGGCCGTAATGTTGAAAAGAGGCTTCACTGTATGTTTTAGATCGAACTTTGGGAACTGTTAAAAGACCACTACCTGAAGACCTGAGGGCTCTACTAGGCTCATATGGTAAAAGCAAATAAGAGGGACCAAGACCATTAAGAGATTTAAACACCAATAAAAGAACCTTAAAATCCATTCTAAAAGGTACAGGCAGCCAATGCAAAGACTTTAAAATCGGTGTAATATGGGCTCTCCTCCTGGTCTTCGTCAGTATGCTTGTCATGATGGCATAGTCACTGTTAGATGGTTTCAGTGAAATAAAGCTTTATCAAACTTCTTCCTTAAACTCCCTCCCTATCCCCATTAAACTCTCTCTACAAGAACTCAAGTTCATTTACAATTTACAAGTTTACTGTTGCACTCACACAGATGTTCCATATACTGTGTGTCTGCCTGATAGGTTGATTTATGAGGCAGCATCCGACCTGAGGAACTACACATACCACCAGGAATCAGTTAATTCTGAGAATACACTATCACACTTTCTCCCATAAAGACAGATGGTGTCAACATTAGCCTGTGTTTTCGAGCTTACCAGACTTCTCCCTGCTGCAGTTTAACCTAATATTGCTCGAAATGGTGGCATGAGCCTGATCTCTTGCACAGGACAACAAATCCTGGATGTAACTGCAGGTTTAGTACAGTCATAAGGTGCTACTGCGACAGGTCCAACTAAAGTGATCAAAGTGTCCCCTTAACAAGGAGGTTAAGTATGTGTTTGTATTTGTTAGTTTCTTTGATTGTGAACAGGATAACTTAAAAACTGCATTCCCTGAAAAAAAAATTAGGGAAAAAAATTTTAGGGAATGTTGGTCAAGGAATTTAAAAAAACATTCGATTTTGGTGGTGATTACAGATGCGGATCCAGGATTTTTTTTTTTTTTTTTAACCCTTGTACTGTGCTTTCTCTATACACGCTCCACGCTAGGGTCAGTTTTGACCTGTGCCTTAAATCAGCAGTAAATTACACTAAAAACAATAATCTAACATGCATTTTTTTTCCTTATCTCTTGGTTACCTTGTCAGGCTTCATTATCCATGAAATGTTGGTTTAATATCTTTAGGTGTTGGCCTTTAGGCCTTTCTTTGTCTGTATACCCCATGATTTCAATAAAAAAAAAAAAAAAAAAAAAGTAAATTGAACCTCAAGAGAATCTTTTCAGTAAAGAAGAGGTTGTATTGTTACTTCACTATTACTAGAGGGTGTTAGAACACATATTGTAGAGGTATAGGTGTATACATTTTCCCATTCTAATATTTATAGCTATAGTAACATCTATGGTGTGACGGGTCAATTTCAACCCATATATATGTACTGAAAGAAATAGGCAAAACAGTCTTTTTTTAGCAAGAGAACTTTACCAGCATGAATATTTGTGAACGTTTATAAACATTTATCTGTTTAGTTTCATAGATGCACCATGATTTCAGTTTTGGCTCTAATCATTGCTTTATATTCTTATTTTTATAACTGGGTTAAAAAACTGACCATAACAACGCAGATGACTCTATTTCAACAGAGCACTTATAATATTGTTTTTATTTTTTCTTTTCTTTTTTGTTTAAATAGAGGTTCCTGACAAAATCAAAAAGCCTTGATGCAATAAACAAATATTAAGTGGTTCTTTTAGGCAATGAAAACCTAAAACGGGTCGGTACCAACCCTAACACACAAAGAAGGTTAAGATTTCTTAACACTGGGAGTGTGAGGACTCTGCAGTGAGTGACTTTTATTTGTCGTCTGTTCCTGCCCTCACTCTGTGTTCCTGCTCACTCCTGGTGAGGGGGCGTGTCCTCCTGCTGCTGAGACACTCTGCTGCAGCACACCTGTTCCTGATCTCCTCAATCACCTGCTCCCACAAAAGCCTCCTGAAGACTCATCACAGTGCCAGATGATTCCTGCACCTTCGCATGGTATTGTTGGCTGTCTCCTGAGCTCTAGCATTTTCTTCTCGCCTCCTGTGTTTTTGTTTGAACATTGTTCTTGCCTGATGAAACTTACCTGTGTCTCTCCTCTTCTCTTTCAGTGTCTCCATGTGCCCAGCCACTCTTAGGCTCACTCTGGATCTCAGTGTCCCTCAGCCTTCACAGATTCCTTCCCACTATTCCCTGGACTGTTTTCCCAATGAATATATCTTTGTTCCACCTTTACTCGGTTTCGGTTTGCTTTTGGGTCCTCTAAAAACCTCGGAAACTCGTTACCTGACAGGAAGGTAGGGCAGTTTTCTACATTTTTTTAATAACACTACAAGTTCTTAACAGGAAGTGACTGACATTTTTTTTAAGGTAAAGTTAGTAATGACACAAAGGAGAGCTGATTAGATTTTGATGGGGATCTGAATCTGGATGTGGATCCAGATATATGTATATGTATATAATATGTATAGCTTTCTTATCATTTGTCATCAAGTGTTGAGTGATCATTTGTACTTCCTGATTATGACTGTTTGAAATTTCCACATTTAAAAATCGAGTATGAAAACATGGATGTGATTAAGACGGAGACTCCTCTAACTACAGCAGCTGCTTTTAACATTCTGTTTGGTCAGTGTTAGCTGCATGGTTTGGCAGGTCTGTGCACAGTAGTAAATGTTTCCATCAAGCGAAAGAAAAAAAAACAGTCTATATACGCACCCTGCTAACAGAAACAAGGCCACAGGGTGGATCAGAGGAAGTCAGCCAGTCCCACAGATGATTAAATGGAGGGCAGTCCATGGGTCCTGGGGCAAAGATGGGAAGGATCAACAGAGGGAGTCATGACCTTATTACTGCCCTTCATTCATAAACCGTTTTCATTTGATGCAACTGAACATCATATACAAGTACATTTGGCTTTAATATTTTGTATGTGTATTTTCAGATAAATTGCCTTGAACATCATTTTTGACAGAAAACAGCTGAACAGATTCCCTGAGATTTGGTGTATTGTCCTTGCTGTGACCTCTTGTCATGCTGGCTGAATCCTCTGATCCATCCTGTAGCCTTGCTGCTGTCTGCAGCGGTGTGTTTACAGACCAATTTTGGACTAGCTCTGGGCTTTTGCTTGATGAAACTAAAAAAAAAATTGCTCTATCATTTGTCAAACCTTACATTATGAAAATACTCTTGAGAATAAAGTTGAAAAAATCTGGCGTTTATCTGCTGTTTGTGTAAAAAAAAAAAAAAAAAAAGTTATTAAATGATTTAATGTTTGCTGAAGTGAGAACTTAAGAATCAAATGTCTTCCTTGAATAGCAATGCTAATAAATAATTAAGTCCTCTGTGGCTTTGGTTTGTCTAAAGCTCTTTATTTTGACAAAGACTTATAAATGACGTAATTACATTTTATCTCTAATCATCAAACTTCATGGGAATAAACCCAAAAACATTTATACTTTATGTGAAAGCAGTCATCCTAAGTTTCCAACGTTACAGCCTCAGACATTACCTGGGCTCTCTCACTAAGTGAAGAGGAAGGATCTGGATCATTGATGTAAATTAATTGTATGTTCAGTGATCCAAAGAATTACCACTGATGGATACAGAGATTTAAATTAAGCATTTAAGAGCTGGGATTAAAAAAAATAAATAAACTATTACTGTTCATTCCTGTTCTAGTCTTTGCATATTTTTTTCTCTTGTACTTCAACTAGGGCTGGGCAATATGGCAAAAATCTGAACATGACATATTTCCCTATGTTGATTAGATCAATATATTTTAAACTCTCTCTATATACACACACACACACACATATATATATATATATATAACTATTGTCAACTGTTATCTGGATCACTACCAAAACCTAATTGTTTTTAAGTTGGGCCACTACCAACATCTCTTGAAAATTTTAGCAAAATACGTCCGGAGGGGTATTTCACAAAACCTAGATAGGGGATTAAGCTGGGATTTTCTAGTTATCCTGGATGAATTTAGCTGTGATTTGGTTTCACGACAGCGGAGGCACATAAGTTACCATGGAGATTTATTCTGAGCAGTTAGCCTGCTCCAGACCAGGCTAACAGGCAGGCTTAACTAATCCTGCTGTTCAGTCAGCAGCTCTCTCATCTGAAACTAGCATGTTTCTGACTGTTATCATAATGATAATGACTTTAAGAGGTATAGGAATGATGTTAATACATTTCATTCAAAAATGCTTTTCAAAGAACTCGGCGACAATTTAAAATGAGGATAAATGAGAAAAATAGGATTTAAACCAAAAGCGAACACAAATCATGAGTAACTTAAACAAATTATTAAAATATCCCATATTTCCGTGTATTTTGTCAAGGTTTTTTCTAATTAATACAAATTAGTTTTGTTTAGATTCTTTTTTTTTTAGGATAAATATTCTGAAGACTTTAAATCATACTTTTATTAGAATAGGAATGTTTTACAATAATTAACAACGTACATTATAAATGTCCTCACTTTCCTCTATTAGAAAATAAGATTTAATTTACACTTTAACAGACAAAGAAGATTACATAAAAATGAACCTGACACCACTATACAAAACAGAACAAAACATTGTGTTCATATTTCATCATATCTAATTAACATGATGGTTTTTAGTTCACATAATCATTATTTATGACTTAACAAATCTTTTAATTTTTGCCATTGCTTTGGGTCTCTTCTCTCACATACAATAATAAAAAAAAAATGCAGAAAAAGGTAAAATTCAGGGATCTTTTGCTTCTGTTAGCACTCATAAAATAACATTTATCTTTAAAAAAAGTCTCTAGGATTTGTTAGAAGATAATAGTTTAATCTATTGTTTAGTTTTACCAAACAGCATGTTAAAATAGTCTGCAATTTAGAAGAACACAGGTTATACAGTAGGACAAATGTATGATCTTCAAAAGTTTTAAATCTTTTAAAGACTGATTATTTGATACACAAATTTGTTTTAAATGCTTAAAATGGTCCAAATGCCAGAAAGTTCTTTTAAGACATAGTTTCATTCACCATTTATCCAATCATTTTAATTTGAGTGTTTTCTCCACTGCTTGGAACTTATTTATGTCTTCAAACAACATAAATGGACTATAATAATTATAAGTCGTGTATTCAAAAAAACCATATACCAGTGTATCTATTAAAAAATGTGCTCCTAAGATGCTTGTGCTCAGAAATTGGGCAGTGAAACTCCTCATATGTAATAATAAGGACGCTTCCTTTCTCTCACTATAGGCTGTATTTAATTGTCATACTAATGCATGTTCTTTCATCTCTCATTGGTTCTTTTCAAAGATTAATGTGGGTTTGTGCTGTAAATACACTTTGGTTAGTGAATGTAGGCTGCTCACACACTCAGGAGGTCTGATTTTATCTGCCACCCTTTCTCGCTCCTTATTGCAGCAGCTATATTTCGTTTTTATGGAAATTTGATGTGTTTGACTTCCTGATAAGTTTCCATCTGAAGCTGTTTTTTTTTTTCATTTGGAGCGAAGTATGCGCATGTGTCTTCCGTGTTTCCATCAGTAAATCTGTGATCTACCTCGCGGTCTTTTGAGGAAAGCTGTGAACGGGCAGTTATCCGAAATACTCATCCTGGATTGGCCTTCGTGAAACACATTAAGCCAGCGTGCTCAGAAGGGACTTGGTCAAGCCTGGCTTAAGTTGGTTATCCTGGATGTCTTAATTCTACTTTGGTGAAATACCCCTCAGTAGTTCTTGCATAATCTTGCTAACAAACAAACAAACATATGCCAGCAAGAACTTCACCTCCTTGTCGGAGGCAATAATAGGCGTTGGCAGCGAGGAGGAAAGGGGGAGGGGGTATTTTATAAAGTTTCAGAAATATGTCAAGTTAAAATGTGTACTGCTGGCAAAAAAAAGAAAAAAACTGCTTAAGCTAAAAAATAATGGTCTTAACTGATGGCAAATTATTTGAAATGCTGTGTGGCAGAGATAGAAATAAAATATAACATTTATGCAAGTTATCAGAATCTCAAATGTTGGACTGAGTAAAAGCTGAAAATGGTTTAGTCCTCTGCATGAAAAAAACCCTTTAACAGTGGACTTTTGTTCTGCTTTTACACCACAATACTGCATACAGTATGTTTATGTAAAAGTTTCATCGTCGCATGTTGAGCAGACACAAAGCAGGAGTAGCATTATTAGCATTCAGTGGCATTCCACTTCAACAAGTAACTGTTTATTTGTTATCCATTTCTAAAAAACAATATAGCTAACAAACAGACATATATTATAGTCCTTACATTATGCATAAAACAGCATTTGTTTGCCCTTTAAGATCTTTCGCAATTAATAAACTAGAAAAGCACTCGGAGAGCATAGACCTCCGCCAAGATACAATTCTGGATCACCACGCGCTCCGATATGACAGCCGAGTCTCCGCCCATGTCTGTCCATGTGGAGAACTCCTCCACTGGCACTGCAAGGGAAGCTTGGTAATGTAGTGACAAACGTTGACGTGAGTTTGCAAATAAACTACAGTTCCCATAATGACGTAAAGGGGGTAGAACCCTCACAGCAGCCGAGGAGAAATGAATGGGATTTGCCATTATAAACTTCAATTTCTTTTGTGACGTCAATCTGGATGGATCCAGATGAAATTGACTGTGATGGTAGAGTTATATTACACATATTACCATGTAAATTTTGAAGCAATCCATCAAGTAATGTCAGAGATTTGATTTTTTTTTAAATACAGCCCAATGTTAAGTTATGGGATTTTCAGAAAATTTTGGTAATTTTTTGCATCCAGACAAATACGTGGATCATTAGTGTATTGGCTTCTTCCTTGGACCAAACTACACCTCTGGAAAAATTTTCACGGAAATCCATCCAGTAGTTTTTGTGTTACCTTGCTAACAAACACACAAACAGACCCTTGGCAAAAACATAACCTCCTTGGCAAAGGTAACAATGCCCTCTATTAAAAAGAATGAGAAACTCATAAGAAATCTGCAAAAACTCTTGACAACAATCAACAGTCTGCGTTGAAGCACACTGCAGTTGCTCAGCTTGTTAGCTTCTCAGTGCTGAATGCCAGCGGCTCAGTCTGATGGGCCACTCACAGCAGCCAGCAGAAGTGCCAGTGCTGATTGCTGAAGGAAGAACAAATGCCATCAAGGCCAACAGAGCACAAAGTCCCCAGTAAAAGCAACTAGTAACTCAGCCAGCTTCATTACACAAAACTAAACTTCTGGAGGAAGGTAGCAAGCTAAGCTACAGCAACACAGCAAAAGTAGCTCACTACACTTAAACTATGCTGTTTTTGTCACTTTGTCATGTTTGCTCTTCAAAATAATAATTTCCATAGATACTGTCTACCTATGCAGTCCCTTTGCTCCATACATTTTAATAAAAATCTTGAGATTTCTGGAGATTTGAAATTCAATACATTCCCAAATGATTTAGTAATAAAACGCCTGTTTTTACCAACCTCTATCAATTTGGTTCAATATGCTTGACATTTGATATAATGAAGCATTTCTTCGACATCCAAAGTCATACTTTGAAAGTAAACAGTGTAATAACCAGTCCATATCCTGGCAAAAAACAAACAAAAATATAACCACAGTAAATATTCTTGGAACAGGAGATTGCTTATCTAGTCTCAGTGGCTCACGGTCTCTTTCTGCCCTCATTTGATATCACTTCTGCCCAAAGCTCCCGTTTATTGGCCCCTCATCTCTTCCTAATGATTTTTAGTAAGTTGTCAATTGGATGTGTTACTAGCTGCTGTTTGACTAAGTTGGTGACAGCTTGTACACTCTTCCTCATCTGCCTGCATACTCCATAACAGCACAGATGAAGGCTTTGAGGGTCAGACCTCATCACCATTAACCCTTTAGGCGCCAGAGTTTTTTTTTCATGAAAATATTAAATTTTGCTATCAATATTTGAAAAGGCTGTACTTTGAAAGTGGTTAGAGATAAAGGCAGACTGTCAGTGAGAAAAATCTTCAGTATGACCCAAAATTTCATCTAATCTGCATATTATGACGTCATCAGATGATGGCCATATTGGAAATATTCAATTTGGATATCAAAATTTCAAAAGGTTGTAGTTTGAAAGTGGTTAGAGAGAAAGGCAGTCTGTAATAGAGAAAAATCTTCAGTATGACCCAAAATTTGGAATGGAAGTAAATCTACTCATCTAATTTGCATATTATGAAATCACCAGGTGGTGGCCATATTGGAAAATGTCCGCAAATGAAGTGACATGAAGGCTTTCATCTCAGGGACTGTAACATCATACCAGTCATGAAATCTGGAGTTTGGTTTGGGGTTTTTCCTCTCTAAGAACTGGTGGGCATATCTGTTTGTCTCATTTGTGATTAGGCTCCAGAATTCACCATCCAAAACAGGCTCATCAAAATGTCTGATCCACTTTGGTACTCTTCCTCATCCCTCATCCCGTGTTTTTGCTACCACCGTCATTTTTTTGCTGTGTTTTGAGCTCCCCTGCTTCTCAGACCACGTCTCCCCCCTCGGCACCCACCGATTACTTTCACCCTGGCCACGGACAGACAAAGCATCAGCCTCAGTATGTGCTGCTTGGGGACTGTCATGGCACACGGATCCGGTGCCGCTGCGTGCTTACGCGTCGCCAATTTCGTCCTCACTGGATGACTGAATGTCATCTCGGAGGGTAAATATCCTCAGAATCAGTACTCTCGGCATTGTGAGTACTCTAACTCACTCTCTCTCTCTGTCTCTCTATCTGTGCGTGTCTCTCCCTCTGCTCTGCTTTACAGCCACTCGCGCCTCTACCCGATCTGGTGTGTGTGTGTTTCAAACTAAATTTACGCCAAAACATTGAATAGAAACACACCCACAAATGCTCCTCAGATTTAAGTAACACATGTCCACTATCTCCTGGTGAAAAATTGTAACATTATTCAGCACTATATATGCAGCTATGGCCTGTTTCATCCAGCAATGTTGCTTGAGGCAAGTTTGCGACTTTGGCGCCTAAAGGGTTAAGTGAGAAAACAGTCATCTACAGATACCCAAGTGTACGCTCAAGTCCTAACTCATCCTCAAAAGACTGTGTTTGGACTGTGGCAGACAGCTCTGCAGCAGCTCTACTGTACAGCACTACTTTCCCTCTTTGCTGTGGGCAGATCTAGCCACTAGGACACTCCTGCATTACTTGATCAGTAAAAAAACAAAACTACTGAAAAGCTATTTGACTTAGAGACCAACAACACTACCATAAAGCTACTAAACAACTGTAGTTAAACTACTAACATCTGTATTTGTAGTGACGTTACTGCCTGTCACTGCTGCTAACATAGAAGTTATTACTGGTTTTAAAATTACTCACACATTGCCTGGACAATTCAGAAAAGCAGGGTTATGTGTTTTTGGTGGATAAAGTATTTGGAGGACGGATCAATTGATCGTAACTAAAAGACTACCACTGCATAATGGAGCAAAAATGCTGTTTTTTCTTGCAAAGTGGTAGTTTCACCTCTTTTTGTTGTGGGTTTTTTGTCATTGCCATCATTTGTATGATACTAGTAAAAGAGCTGTTTAGAGTCTCTGTTTAACTGGAAATAAGCAGAATGGATGAAATTCTGCAGCCTTCACTGAGGCAAAAAAAAGCCGTTCAGAGGTTATTCCTTTTGACACTAAAGTGAACTTATAGCTACAAGCAGGGCTTTCAATTTCAAACTGCACATAATTGTAGTTCAAAATGATGTCAAAAAGCAGATATTTCCATTTTAGTTTAGTAAAGATGCACAGACACATCAATGGCTCAATATGACTCTAAAAAGTCAGCACAGAGCACAGATTATAAACAAATGCTATTGTAACAGAAACTGAAGAGCTTCATTCCATGTTAAGAATTTTGGAAGTACTAATACTCAGTATCAGAGTTATTCTACGTATCTGTTTTGATAGTAGGAAATCTAACAAAGCACAAAAGATACATATATATATATATATATATATATATATATATATATGTGTGTGTGTATATATATATGTATATGTGTGTGTATATATGTGTGTGTGTATATATGTGTGTGTATATATATATGTTTGTGTGTGTATATATGTGTATATATATATATGTGTGTGTGTATATATGTGTGTGTGTATATATGTATGTGTGTATATATATGTATGTATGTATATATATATATGTGTGTGTGTATATATATGTGTGTGTGTGTATATATATGTGTGTATATATGTATATGTGTGTGTGTATATATGTATATGTGTGTATATATATGTATATGTGTGTGTATATATGTGTATATATATGTATATATACACACACATATATGTATATACACACACATATACACACACACACAAATATATATATATATACATATATATGTATATATGTATATATATACATACATTTATATATATATATATGTGTGTGTATATGTATGTATGCATATATGTGTGTGTATATATATACATATATATGCATACATATGCATATATATATATATAATATGTATATATATATATATGTATATATATATATATATATATATATATATGTACACACAAATAAATAGAGGAAAAACAGGTAAGTCCATGTGGACTTTGTAAAGACTTGGCTCAAAGACTTCCTCTTAGCTGTGATATCAAAAAAGTCAGGCCTGAGATAAACACTTAAAAGTTGTTTTTGTCTCCTCAGCTTTTTGACAAGTGCAGATGTAAAAATATTTGACTCTGCATGTCAAGTTACAGATGGACACCCATTAAAAAGCTTTGGTAATATGTGAATTTGTGGAGGGAGACAATTCAGGGGATCAAAAAGCAATAACTCAACATAGACTAGTGACTTATAAAAAGAACACAACCATAAGCACCTTGTGAACACCATTTTTAACATTTACCACACGCTTGGACATAAAATGGGGCATTGCGGCTCAGCCTGATAGTGGCCTCTGTCAGTAATCAGAAGGTCTCAGATTTGAGCCCAGTCCCGGCTGTCACATGACAATGTGTCCTTGGGCACAGACACTTAACCCCAAGTTGCTTACACATCTGTGTCAGTTGTGTGTAAATGGGTATGAAGGTGTAAGCTGGGTAGATACGTTTGCACTGCAGGTCTTTATGCTTAATTCAGATTTTTTGTTGAAATCTGATATTTTTTGCATGGTTGTTCACATTATAATTTAAATATGACGACCATCAGATTTTAGTATGCACTCTCTTCACCCTTGAAGTGACCCACATGCTCAGAGGAAGACGTGATGTCACACTCAGCACGCTGCATTTACAGAGGTAAATAGGGATGCCCCACATGTCAGTGCTTGTGTATCAGTTCTGAACTTGTGTAATCTGAGCCAAGAATGTGAAAGCACACATTTATGGCCTATAGTGGAGCAGTGGCTGCTACCTCTGTACAGAGACATGTGTGATGGTGGGATTGTGACGTGAGGGGCTTCACTGACACTGTTCATCCATAATTGTTTCACCCATTGTTTACTCTGGATCTTCCTGTCCTGCCTCCTCCAGTGCAGATTTGTGACATCTGTCTCACTTCAAAAATTTAAAAGTTTAACGAATAAACCTGAAGACTAAATAGACATTAAGAGAGAGTTCAGTTTAAGAAGCATCAGATATGTATCTATCTAAGGACCACGTATAAAATTGATCTGGGTCCGATTTGGGGAAAAAAAAAAAAAAAAGACTATTGCTGTTCAGACTGTCATTAAAGGATCAGATTTTGGTCATTTGCCTGCAATGTGAACGTAGCCGATGTAACCTTCAATGTAAAGCTACATAAGAACAACGCTATATAGCTTAAATTCATTTACTTCTCCGTTTAACATTTGGTGTAACAGTTTAATTAGTTACCATGCTAACTGAAGACTCAGGCATCTGCAGATATGGTTACTGCAGATATTGAGAGCAGAGTTTTGTGAATGTCAAAACATTGTCACCAAATACAGTATGTATTTGGTGAAATTTGAGACTGAAACAAACAGATAAAACTCTGCTGATAATCACCAGATTACGTGGTCACTAGTTGAACATATAGACCGTGAGTGTTTGATGTAGCTTTTTTTTTTTTTTTTTTTTTTGAAAAACAAGCTAGTGGCTTCCTCTGACTCTTGGTTATGATGAGTTATATTTATTAAGCACATCGTGTGTTTGTTTGTTTCCCCATGATGGCTGGTCTTTGAAAACTACGGCACAGAAATGGTCCAGACTACAAACAAATGTCATGAATTACTGGTTTAAACAATCATGAGCTCAGAATTTCAGTTCTCCAATCACTTTGCGTTTGCTTTCTGTCAAAATTTAAATCTCCATGTCAACAATCTTTCATGACTTAGAGGGACGTCTGGATCAGTTTGATGTTAAAATTTAATTCAAACGTAGCCATGCTGTTATTTGTGAATTTCTTTGGTCTTTGAAGTTGGTTATCTTCCCCACACAGTCTGCAGCTTTGTAGTGACTGTGCTTAAAATCCATATATGAATATATCTGTCTGAATGATGTGGCATGAGAAGAGGAAAACTTTTAATCCATGCATAAATGGTTAGAATTTTCAAACAGAGGGATTATCATTTCTATCCCTTGAATACCACGGCCTTTGATGCTTTCACACATTCACACACATTTTTACTTCTGACCAGCAGTTGTTTTCCTGTTGACACCCTAAGCAGAGAAATGCAGATTAATGCACATGCACATCCTGCCCTTTAAAACCTCAAGTGTTTTTCTCTGAGTGTGCATTAAATCTGCCGCAGAGTCAGAACTGTCTGTGACACCGCTCAAGATGGTGTTCAATGCAAGTTTTGAAACAAGTTCTCAAATAACTAATACAAGTATTTATGTTTTCCCTTTGCTGAAACAGAGTAGCAGACACAGTGTCCCTCATTTAAAAATGTGGTTCAGAAATCACTGCAAAAATCACACAAAAATCATCCAGTGTTCCCACATGTGATTCATGAAACTTGTGTATCTGGTCAGTCACGACTAATGCTAGACTGATTGTTGATAATTATAATGGCTGAACATAATGTTAATTCAAACGTGTCTTTTAAATATATATTCAAGGTTAATCCCAGAATTTACATCAAGAAAATGATTAAGTATTGTTGTCCAGCAGCCTGAATAGTATGATTGAAACCAGTCAGAGACACATCTGCAAAGCGACACTGAATATCAGATTAGTTTTTGTCCAAGAAGAAAAATAAAGAAAGAAGTCATACTTTTAGTGTCCCACACAAACACATTTTATGAACTATTGTGTTTGATGATTTACAGACAATTTAACAGAAAACAGAACCTTATACTGAATGACATGGTTGTATGAGTGTATAATAATTTTACAAGTATCAGAGAAGGGGACACTAATGCACACAAGGGCTGTAACTGTTTGCCAGAGATCAAGCTCGATCAGTTTTTAAGCATACATGCTGATAACCAACGATATCCACCTTTCCCCAAGTGTACCAGCCTAGGTGCAGCACAGACATGAGGCATTTCCATTAGATCATTTCACTATCAGTGTCTCCCTTGGCAACACCAGTGGGCCGCATGAACTTGCACATGATTCTTGCATTCTTGTCCACAATTGCCTTTTTCTGCATCTCTGATGGGGGGTCTGCTGAGGAGGACGTGGTTGCACAGGGCTGAGCACTTGACACTGCTGGACTGCAATGGCTTGAAGGCTAACAAATGAGACCGTGGATTTGTTGTAGATGAGGAGTGGGCCAGCTGCTCCCATCTATTCCAGCTTTAATGGATGCTGAAACAGTGTTTTGACTCAGAGCTTTGAAAGATGGATCTGATTGATTACAGACAATGAATTGGGTGGATCATCTGCATGGCAAGGTTCAACAAACATATAGACTTAAGAGACATAATCTGGATAGTATGGTTCTTAAAATTAGCTTTTTTTTCCCCCTTTTTTAAATGTATACACATTATTTCCTCTTAAGTTACAACATTTTTAATTACCAAGCAGTCAGCAACAGAATGTAAAATATTCTCAAACATAAACAGTGCAGGACAGTACAAAAACTCTTTCCTTCAATCATTTGTTAGAATTAATGACGTTTATCCATCTACTGTGGCACCACATTCCTCGTTACAACAGCATGTCAAACTGAATATTCTGCAGCACCAAGGAAAACTAAGATTTCTTTTCCAAGACATCATGGTCACCATGGTCACTTGATAATTGCCTCCACAGTGAACACGTTCTGTGTGCAAATTATCAAGTTCTCTGCAGAGAGAGGTAAAGGGTAATTACAGGTCAATTTATGACTTTTAATAAAGCTCCAAATGAGCTCCACCAAGAGTTTCAGCTTTAATGGCATCTTTAATAAAAGTAATTCATTGTGATTTTCTCCTCCTTACTGGCAGCCTGAATAGGCCCATCACTGTGACTGCTGAAGCTACTGTTCTGCTGTTAATACCACATTGTGTTCATCAGCAGCCTTTTAATTGATTGGTAGTGGGATCATGGAAAACTAAAAAGAAAGACTAACTGGTCGAACTGAAAAGAGTACATACATTTCTGGTGAACATTTTCTACTTTAAGTAATTATATGTTCCATAACACAACAACACGCGAGGGAGCATGGTAACTTAATGAAAATATATACAAAAGAAACAATGCACATTTCATTAAAACAGCTCCCTGTGAGAATGTCTTTTTTATGTCCATATTTATCTTCATCTACCATTGTCTTCTCTGTCTGAGTCTTTCTAACCTGCCATAACAGCACATTTAACTTTTTATCCCAATATGTCACCAAAAAAATCCTTTGTCCTTGCTATACGGAGCCAAACTTCAAACCATGTGGTTACTAATCAATTCTGTCCATTCCTTACTCCTCTTAAACTAGTGGTTCTCAACTGGTCTGGTTTCAGGACCCACCATCATCCCTTAATTATTTTTAATTTCAAGCTGCTTCCCAAGTCGAGGGAAATTTTCAACATCTCAGATTTATCTAATAAAACTGCACTTTGAATCTGAGATAGTACAGAATATCACAGTCTGCCAACACAAAAAAAGTTTAGTGAGAAATGAAAATGACCTGCATGTGGTGATGCTAGAGAGGGAAATATTCCTTTTTATTCTCAATTAGCTGCATTTTAATTGAAACAAAAAAGTGCATCTTAGGAACACATGGCCTTAAGTAATAATATTCAATCAATAGCACTAAATAAGCCATTGTTCATGGAGCTGTCACAACACACAAAACACTTCAGTAACTTCAGCCTTTCTGACAGACTCAACAGAGCTTTAATTCACAATCATGAAATAAAAAAGTCCAACTACGTCATTTAAAAAAAAAAAACAATATTAAACATATGTAGCTCAAGCTGAGTACCTACTTATTGTATATATGACAAACACCCTTCGATTGATATGTGTCAATTGGCATTACAGGCTATTATCACCACATATTGTAACACAGTGTGAAAAGACAGCACTCAACTGCATAAAAAATACCCTTCAAAATAAAAGCACAGGACTTTTTTTCTGACATATTTTTTTTTTCCCAGGCAAAGGCTCACGACCCATTGCAAAAGGGTCTGCAATCCACTTTTAGGTCATGACCCACCAGTTGAGAATCGCTGTCTTAAACTGTACTTACTCCACTCTTTTAGAGCTTAAACCTTTCAAATTATCATTAAGGCTGAAAAGCATGCATATTTATGAACCCCACAGTCAGACAAGCAGTATTACATGCTAATACTGTGTTCTTAGACTCTTGGACTGTTGGTCTAATCTTTATAAAATTAGGTGAAAAAAATGCTTGTTTCAAAAAAATGTGTTTAGATGTATGTAAGATATCTGCAGATGAGTGAATGTTAGGTTGAGTTGGCAGGAGAGCTTTAAACATGAATATGAATCACCCTCACAAATGTGCTCTTCCTTGAGTGAGGGTAGAGTTGATGTGAAGATGATGTCATGCTGAGTTGCAGATGTCTTACTTAAAGCTTTTGATTTGATTACTTTAGTAAAAAAGACACATGTATTTGTACTGAAAGGAAAAAAAATGGTTAACTGGCTTATAATTAGCAGGGAAGGGGGTGGAATTAAGAAACAAGATTAGATTAGATTAGATAGAACTTTATTTATCCCTTGGGAAGACTCCTTCAGTGAAATTAGAATGACATTAAAAAGTAGTGCATGTGTTTTTCCCACCAATGGATGAAACAAAAGAACAAAGTATTTCATCAACACTTTTTTAATTATAACTTCAGTGCTTTTCAAAAAGGAAATTTTCTTGTAATGTGATCATTTTTGCAGTTTTCAGTGACACAACATAGGAAGAATTGGGCACAATTGTTCCAAGAAATGTGCATACAGCACCACAACAGATGTGGACATAACATTCTCTTTGTCCAGGTCTTGGTAGTGAAGTTCGTTCCAAAAAAAAAATAATGTTGTAAAGCCACATACACTAACATGTGAAGTTAAATGCCCTAATTTAAAATATATTAACCCACAAAAGTTTTGGCCAACTTTTACCAGTGTGGAGGGGAAGGTCAAGCTCCGTCAAGCTAAGTTAGGCCACACAGAACTGAGCTAGCGTCAGCTGGCTCACACTGATGTTTGTTGGTTATGTCGAAAAATTCAGTCTATGCTTAAAATTTGTCAATGTTTGATCCAACACACCAGTAAAAGCCAGCAAGAGTCGACCTCTGCTTAAATTCACTATCCTCAGTTACAGCTGCATTCCCCTTTGTGGGCTTTAACTACGTCCTCCTTAGGCCTTGAATCCCATTGTATGACTTGAGGCACCCTTTCAGGTAGAGACGTCTTTGGTCTTCTAGGCATGGTATCAAAATACTGAGACCAGCTGCACCTGCATGGGGTGAAATGGCATGTACGTTGATTTGTGTACTGATGTCACAATGCTTTTGTACAACATTTAGGAGTACCAAGCTATGTTAGGCCAAACTTAGGGAAACTTAAGTTGAGTGTGCTGCCCATGAGTGACATCTACATTGGCAAACATTTAAGATCTGTGTAAAATTAGCCAGGCGGCTCTTTGGAAACGTCATACTTCACCAGCACATTTCTCTCTGCTTTAGATATGTCAACCGGTATTGACCATAACGAACTTGACCCCGGTAATGTATTTTCACAGAAATATTGATGATTTCTTAACATCAGTGAACTTCAGCTATCACACATTGATGTGAAGGCCCATTCACACATCAATGTGTGAATGCTTACAGAAGTCTAATGAATCAGTAAAATCACAGCTTGTCCTTCAGATGGCCAATACAACATTAAACAAACATACATTTGGGTGATTTCATGAGACCAAGATTTGACAGTTTTCAGTGGTGTGTGACAACAAAACAAGTAAAACTTGCTATGATCATTATGCAAGGAAAGAGAACCATGCCATTTAAAGCAGGATATAAATAGAAAGTGAACAAAATAGAAAGAGAAAAGAAAATTCGGGTTATTCGTCGAGCCTGCGTTATTTTGTTGTCCCCTTCCTACATGCAGCAGATGTCCCAGTGTCTTTTGCTATCATAATCCAAATACAATAAAATGCAGTCAAGCAGATGTCTGATGTCTTTTTTTCTTCAGACAGACCAAATATAAGGTTCTTTCAAATGAAAAAGATAAAAAAGGCTTTTTTTCTTTTATTCCTTCAGTTCCAAAGACAGATCCACAGAAAAAGTAAAGCTTCTTACTGAGTTCCCTCAAGCCATCAAACACTGACTGGATCAGCTTTAACACTTTCTCAGCTCTCCAAAACAGGTAAGAAATGACTGTGAAGCGTTTCTCTGCCACTTTTTTGTCTCGCAGGAGATCAAAAGTAGACAGATACCGTATAGTTAGGAGATGTATGAAGGGCTTAGTGCTTGTGGGTGCTGCTGGGAACTCTGCAGAAAGAGCAGGGAGTACAGCGTTTTGTGACGCCTAATCGAATACTGAACTACTCCTGTGATGATAAAGCAAAGGTGGGCTGTCCGTCCTGTCTTGTTGCATTAGCTAAAGTTTATGATCAAGTGCCTGTAATTGTGTTTATTCTACAAGATGTAGCATTCACTTTTTTTAAATAAATCTTGTGCTGGTTCTTCCATGTAACACTAAAAGAGAGAGATTCTTTGTCATCCTTGGTATCATACTGGCTTGTTTGGTGAAGTTCCTATAGTATCATAAAAGAGAAGAAGTTGAGTCAGTTGTAAGTGTCTGATTATTGAGGTTGTTAGATTTAAAAAAAAAAAAAAGACCCTCTGTAAAGCAGCACTGAGCAAACCAGGGTATGGTGGGATGAAAAAATGATAGTAAAAGCAGAGAACTGATTAAAGCCCCAGTATGTAAGATTCTGGCTTTTCGCACTCGAGTGGCCTCTATTGACGTTGAGTGTAACTGCCTCACACCAACGTGCATTTGTTGACGCACAGAGGGAGTGGAAGGAGTCCACAGGACGTCCTGAGAGACAAATACACCATGTGGAGTGATAAGGTACAGTATTATCATGTGTCTTTTTGAATATATCATTTTTGAAGCATCAGCTGTCAGTTGTTAGCTCAGCGTTTGCATTCGTGTTCTTTAACTTTGACCGTAGGTCTTAAGCTGTGCCTGAAGGCCTCTCTGGAGGGACTGTTTATTGCTTGATGGCAGAGAAAACTTCACGTGTTACAAACTTCATAAGCTAAGTTCAGGACCCTGTAAGACATGACAGCGGTAGGATGACTCGATGCTCTCGGTAAAGCTGCTAATTATGAGACAAAGGAGACGATAACGGAACAGAGTGATATGACGTAGCAGTTATAGACCATCATCTGTAGAGAAACAATAAACTCCATCAGCTGTGAAAACTTAAAACACCTACGTGTTAGACAGTGAAAGCAGTTGGTAATTATATGACATAAAAAAAAAATATGTTGAAACGTTACGTCTGTTCAGTTGCTTAATTTTCTCTCTCTATGTTCATGTTAGATAGAGCTTCCACCTCAGACTCCTCTTTCTCAGGAGTCTGAGGTGGTCTCAGAAGAATCAGGGGAGGAGATGGGTGAGCTCTGAAGGAGCAGCAGTGGTGTGGTCGGAAAGAGTGATCCAACTGACCAGAGAAGACTTTTATTTGTTTCTGTAATGATGTACGATGCTCACAGATTTAGTGTTGTGTAACTATTTTTTTTTTAAACATATTAAAGTTATTGTTACTTATTTCAAGGTTTAAGTGTCTGTTATTGTGAAGAATAAAACTGCAAACTATCTCAATTCAATTAAAAAAAACTATTTGTCTACAGGAGGCAATTCAAATCTTCTTGAGCAAGTTGGTGCAAGTCATTAAAAGACTGTGTTAACACAATGAAAAGCAAATTGGAAACCTTCACACTGATGTATTTAGTGGTATGTTATTATTATAAGCATGGAGAAATGTTTTGATTTATTTCAAATATTCTGGATATTTATTTACATGATTGAAAAGCAATATTTTCATGAGTTTAAGTCTTAGGGCTCTAATTTCGTAGACCAGGCGCAGGCGGGGCGCACCTGCCCTGCGCCGCGCCTGCGCCGCGCCAACAGGGTGTGTCCAGGGTATTTTGCAAGTTTTGTGCACGGCGCAGTCTGGCGCAGGCAGGCACACCCACGCCTCCGTCTCTCCTACCGGCGCATGTAGCAGAGAGGGAGGAGATAAGACTTGAGTGGGTTTAACACAGCCGAGTGTGATCTTCACCAATCAAATGAACGCCTCTCCTTGCCTTTAAATGCGTCGCGGGCAAGGCGCAGTGACAATTTCACCTCAGTGGGGAAGGTCAGAGCCGCTGTCACTTTTACAGCAACTGGGAGAGTGCAGGGGCCACCGGGCCGCGCATCGGAGGACACGACGCGCGTCACTGTGTGGACCACCTCACGAGACAGATGTAATCTGTTCCTGTGTCATAAAAGGAGTACAAAATTTAGTGATAATTACATTTAAACACAGCAGCAGACTAATCCATTCATCATGCTTGTGATCCACCTGCATTACTGGTCTGTCATCGCCAAATAGCAGAACCTTTGGTGAAATTATATCTCCTCCTCCTCCTCATCCTCCTTGCATTAATGTACTCCATCTTTTTAGATCACGTTACGAATAAAGATTAAAACAGAGAAATATGGGCAATCGCAGGTAAATACTTAAGACACCGAGTGCCTTACATTTATTCAGCGAGCGCTTCTCTCTTTTTTCTTCTCTTTTGAATTTCATGAGATGACAGAAGCCGGATACTCCGTATCGGATGATGTGGCTGTTTGTGGTTGGCTGAGAGATGTGAACTCGTTAGTTATGACAAACGTCTCTGATCTGATATCAGATATGATGGGACAATTAATATAGATACAAATGTATGTGCTGGTTCAGACGGTTACATTAAATAGTGGTTGCTGTTATTGTTTATTTCATTGAAATGTGCCTGACACTCTGGATACCTGCCTGTGAGGTTTTGGTGATGTGTGCGCACTGTGCGCCTGTCAGCCAAATTACCACTGCCCGGGGTGCGCCTCGTCTGCGCCGAGAATAGACCAGGTTAGAGCTGGCAGGCTTTCAGCGCACCTTCCGCGCGGCTTTTTGGCACCAAATTGTCACTGCACCAAGCTGAATCTGTGGACACCTCCCCCTGGTGCGCAGTCACACCCATCTTGGCGCAGCCGGTCTACCAAATTGCTAAATTGGCTGCGCACGGCGGTGCGCCAGACGAAATTACCACTGCACGGGGTGCGCCAGGAAATTAGAGCCCTTAGTGTTTTATATTTTGCAAAATAAAACTTCTTACCACTGTACAACGATTTAGTGTAAAATAAAGAAAAATCCAGGAGATAATAAGACAGAATGTAAGGCTAAAATAATACTACAGAGGTTAAGATGGAATGGGCAAATATAAGAATGCCTGAAGGGCAACAGAGAAAAACTTAACACATAGACATTCAATAGTAAGTAGAAATGTTTTATTCAGAGCAAATATTCAGGATATCAGACATGATTGAAGAATATTCTCGTGTGTCAATACTTTAGTGTTTGCTAATGTGCAACATAAAACTGCCAAAACTCTCCCTCTAACTTACTGTATTATACAGAAAAAAAGCCTGAGTGGAAATGAGAAAACTTACAGCAGGTTTCAGGGATCATTGAAGTCCTGGTCCACTTTGAATCCTCATAAGAGCAAAGGCTTCCTGAAGGCCTTGGATTTAACCATATTCTTTTGTCTCATTCAAGGTGTGAAAACTCCAGCACTGGGATTTTTTGATTGTAGTACCCTCGATGCCTTGAAAGAGAAAAGCAATTTATTTTACAGTAGTTCCTTTCACATCTATTGAGTCTGTAGTTGTGACAGTCTGTAAAATTTTAGGGCAGCCAATAAAGCAAATACTAAAATCATGTGAAAAGCACAGAAGTGTTGGTCATGTTTTACTCAAGAAAAAGTAGCTCTGTATGATACCTTCAGTAAGATGAGTGAGTTCTCCAAATAAAATGCAGTGAAAGTATTTTGAGAACACAAGACCACAAAGGCTAATTAATGACAGTAATTAGTGAAACTATAATCAGAAACTTTCAGCGCTGCAGACATTTCAGAAAACATAACTGTAGTTGTCTGACTGACTCCAGTGGTGGTGTTGGACTTTTCCCCTGTCAGGAGTTGATGCTGATCACCTCAACTAATATCTGAAATAAATACTTAAGTCAGTGCTGAAGTAAACTGTACAGAATAAATACTCAACAGATAAACCAGGACTGCAAGTTTTCTCTGCTATAAGCTCCAGTGTTACATAGTAAAGGGACATGAGTTAACTTCAGACCATCAGATTTTTGGTCAACAGCCTCTGAAGTGTTCAACAGTCTGCATCACCAATATACTAATAATAATATCAGACACTAAATCTAATTGATTCTAACTCGTAACATTAGCATGTGTGGCTAACACACCTGCTAACAGTGTGTATTTCTAATGTTTGGCTGTGTCAGCACTGATGCCATATCACTGAGAGGCTGAAATGACTTTTGATCAAAAGCAAAATGACAGAATGAAACACCAGCAGCACAAAAATAATAAAAGTTTAAAGACTTCTTTACTCACCCTCTGACAGCAGCAGAACCTGGTGAGAGTCTGACTTCAGCCTGTTGTTTCCCAAAAAGCACATCCAGTCTTCATTCTGGCTTGGCTTTTTGCTTGGTTTTTCCTTTTCTTTCTTTTCTGATCCTAATCCATCACAGTTTTTTTGTATCATGGCCTCAGCTTTCATGAAACTGGGAAAAAGCACAGGCGAACTGCCATTGTTGGCTAGTATTTGTTTTCCTAAAGCTTAAGTCACGTTCGTGCTGTAAAGCAGTATGTACTTCTCGCGAGTTGACTGCGGCTTAGAGCTAAGAGTTACATAGCACCAGTGAAGAAGGCAGCGGTGCCTAGAGAGAAGGGATAAACACCTTTCAGTCTGTTTTAAGACTGTTTTTGACTGATCAGCATTTCCTGGGTACTTTGGGTCATGTTTAATCCTTTGTTCCTTGGTGGAGTTTTTTTTTTATTATTATTATTGTTTATGAAATGAATTTAAAACTGAATTACATGTAAGAAATAGAAAGTATTATTACTCCAACCCTGTACGGCAAAGGTTTCTCAATCTTGACAAAATGACATCCTTGACCCCCTTTTTGAAACCACTGGTCTTCAAGATTATATAAGAAGGTATGAAGGGGTGATTTATGGGGGAATTTTAATCCACCTGTTAAGATATAAACCTGCCATAATGACGCTAATCACTGCAAGCATTACTGGTAGATCAACTGGGATGCAAAAACAAACATAAATCAAACAGAAGTTGACATGGGCACAACGACAAATCTACGTCTTTCTGCAAGATCCAAATGCAGCAGTTTTTCCCTCGCCATTGCTCCATGAAAGTACTCAATGTAGATTATTAAGTACAAAGGTGTTTTGTGGAATTTCTCACTATGTACAATTAGCTGATGTATTGTTAACGCAGTGTAATATTAACATAAAGTATTTATAATTCTGTTCTTTTACACACTTCTGTTACACAGTTACATGAAAAAAAATAATAAATTGAAGATTTTAGGCACAAATGCAAGCTTCTGATGTACAATATAAGTCAAAAAAAATGCTTTTTTTTGCTGAATCATTATCTTTATGTTAGAACTCACGTGGCTTTGTTTACACACGTGGACACAATTGCTGGTAGCCTTCCATTAAAGAAAGAAAAACCCACAATGATCATTGAAATAACTTTAAACTGATAAAAGTAATAATAAATAAAAATGTACTGAAAATTAACTTATAAAAATCAGACATTGCTTTTGAATTTAGGTTCAACAGAATAATTAAAAAAATAAATAAATAATGAAACTGGCCAGGACAAAAATAATGGTACCCCAAGAAAACATTGAAAATGATTTGACCATAGGGAATGTGTCTTGTAATTAGCATCACAGGTGTCTTCAAACTTGTAATCAGTAAGTCTGCCTATGAAAAGGGTGAAAAGTAGTCACTGTGTTGTTTGGTATCGTGGTGTGTACCACACTGAGCATGGACCACAGAAAGCTAAGGAGAGAGTTGTCTCAGGAGATTAGAAAGAAAATTATAGACAAGCATGTTAAAGGTAAAGGCTATAAGACCATCTCCAAGCAGCATGATGTTCCTGTGACTACAGTTGCACATATTATTCACAGGGCTGTAGCCAACCTCTCTGGACGTGTCCGCAAGAGGAAAACTGATAACAAATTGAAGAGACGAATAATATGAATGGTACCAAAGAGCCCAGAGCAACTTCCAAAGAGATCGGAGGTGAACTCTAAGGTCAAGGTACATCAGTATCAGATTGCACCATCCGTCACTGTTTGAGCTTAAGTGGACCTAATGGAAGACGACCGAGGAGGACACCATTGTTGAAAGCAAATCATAAAAAAGAGAGACTGGAATTTGCCAAAATGCATATTGACAAGCCACAAAGCTTCTGGGAGAATGCCCTTTGGACAGATGAGTCAAAACTGGAGCTTTTTGGCGAGTCACATCAGCTCTATGTTTACAAACACAAAAATGAGGCATACAAAGAAAAGAACACTGTACCTACTGTGAAACATGGAGGAGGCTCAGTTATGATCTGGGGCTGCTTTGCTGCATCTGGCACAGGATGTCTTGAATCTGTGTAGGGTACAATGAAATCTCAAGACTATCAAGGCATTCTGGAGCAAAATGTGCTGCCCAGTGTCAGAAAGCTTGGTCTCACTCGCAGGTCACGGGTCCTCCAACAGGATAATGACCTGAAACACACAGCTCACAACACCCAAGAATGGCTAAGAACAAAACATTGGACTATTCTGAAGTGGCCTTCTATTAGCCCTGATCTAAATCCTATTGAACATTTGAGGAAGGAGCTGAAACATGCAGTCTGGAGAAGACACCCTTCAAACCTGAGACAGCTGGAGCAGTTTGCTCATGAGGAGTGGGCCTGATTGCAGTGATTGCCTCAAAAGGTTGTGCAACTAAATATTAAGTTAAGGGTACCATCATTTTTGTCCAGGCCAGTTTCATTAGTTTGTTTTTTAAAAATGATTCTGTTGAACCACAATTCAAAAGCAATGTCTGATTTTCATTTGTTAATTTTCAGTATTTTTTTTTATTATTACTTTTGTCAGTGTCAAGTTATTTCAGTGACACATTGTTGGTTTTTATTTTTTTAACTGAAGGGTACCAACAATTTTGTCCACGTGTGTACTTCTGCCTGCACTAAGGTGTGTACAAATGTGACAATAGGTAGGACAGACACAGAAACAGTGTTCTTTGTTCCACAGCAAGGACAGTAATAGAGGCAGTATTTTGTGCACTAACAAATTATTTTTTATTAAAAAGCAAAACTAACATAATGTACTTATGTCAGCAAAAAAGTAGTCTAAGTACTCTAACTGATTACTTTGTAACCTATTGCCCGCAACACTGTTATTGCCTAACAAAGTATCTATTTTGCATCAAGAACATATCTTTGCAAACAGAGGACACTAATGTGTGTAATTAAATGCATTAAATAATAATTAAAAAAAATTAAAACACATCTGCTTTAATGCTTCCATTTTTCTTTTCAACATAAATAACTACTCAGAAAAGTAAAATATGAACCATGTATCTTATGCATTATTAATGGCCTTATGTGGCCTTTGGAAACTGTGATAAATGGTCTGATCCTGAACACAAATGAAACAATAACATGATACACTACAGACTGTCACTTTGACTGATGACAGCAGACAAGGTTTCTCAGAACAGGGCTGCTGATAGGCTGGGACAGCTCTCATGCACAAGGCTCACATAGCTAGTGGGTGCTGATGGCACCTGCTGATGACGGACTACTGTGCAGTGTGTAAAACTGGAACATAAGGCTGACCCTTTAGCAGGAGGCTGGATGTGAGTCTGTCTGGAAAAACTGGAGAGATGCCTGTGTAAATGTGTGAATAGCATAGAAGAGAAAGGAGATCGCGAAGACAGGGGGTGTAGTTAGAAGAACAGGCTGTGGCTCAGCAAGGACTTGAGCTGAATCCTTGGTGAGAAAAGATTGAATCTGATGGATGTTCTCGGTCTCAAGGATTGTGTCAAGGTAAAGTCAGGTTCATGAAAACATTGGTGGTGGCACTGAGAAGGTTCCCACACCGACAGCTCAGTTGCTTTGTTTCGATTCTGTAAAAAAAAAAACGCAACAAATTAGCATATTTCTTTTGGATCGTTTCATGTTCACACTGCAGTATTCTGAAGTTGGCCAAGTCCAGGCAAGTCCCACTAAATACCTGAGCTTGACCTTTCATGATTACATCACAGCCATGACTGAGTCGTGCTGTGCATTACGGTAAAAGCTAGCAGGCTACACACGCCCTTTGTAGAATTTCATAGATGAATTTATTTATCAATGTGTGCCGCCTTAAATATGGGTGTAAACAAACTGTGTATGAGGAAGAGGAGCTTTTAACCCTTGCTGGTGTGGACCATGGAGGACACCAGATAGAATGGAAACTACAATGTTATACCTGTGGAAGTGTCTGCACAGAAACTGTCAGTGAAGTGGTTGCTTGGGAAACAGAGAAACCGTTATCTTATATTAAACAGCTAAATGGAAGTTTAGGGCAAAGTGTCTAGAAACTTTGTAGAATGCCAATTTAACACATTTTCTAACAACAATTCCTTTCACTTGTTTAGTAGCAAATAATATTAATTTGATCAAAGCCTAAGCCCCCCCTTCCACCCCCAACCCAACCCTTTTTTACCTTTGTCCATAAAGTTATTCAGTAAATCCCCTCAACCACACCACAGCTTTGGATTTGTGTTGAACCAATTGCCATTCATTGAGATATGTTATAACTCTGCCTAAGAGCACTTATCATAGGCTGAGGAGAAGGAAATTGGCACTTATAAATGCAGAAGTTGAAGGTGTGGATTGCATGTAAATTGACTGATAAAAGGTGTCTGTCAGAGAGAGACGTGCTTCACACTGTAAATGTGCATATTACAATTAAATCAGTAGATGAACCTTGAACACAAATGTGTATGTCTCACATTGGATAAATATAACTCTTACACATCATATGCTAAAATTAAATCCGAAGACTAAAAAGAAATTACATTAACACTCAGCCAGCACATCCTGGTTCAGGAAAAGTGTCGGCATGGACACATGACGCAATCAGAGCCATGTCAACCTCTGTCACAACATCTCCACTGAAACTCAAAAGTTATAACCTATTAGTGGATTAATTATGAGGCTTTTGGTGGCACCACGTCCTGCTATGCACCAGCTACCCTCTGCCTCTCGATTGGCATATGGAAGTGGCAAAAAAGAAGCAGATAGTTCTCAGCTGCTGAACTTTGAGGCCATTTTTGAGCACAAATAGAACAAACAGATTGGAGGATTAGAACCTCAAATGATGCATTTTGTGGGCACTATTTGGATGAAAAGTAGATGCTGGTAGTGGGTGCAATCCACTCTCTGCTGCTTTGGAAGTTTTTTTTTCTTTTACTTTAGCATATAACACTGATGGCACAGCTGGAATCATTGGTATGTGCAGAAAAGAAGTGATAAATTAGTAATTACTGAATCTGATTGCCTGGAATAAAGGGAACCACCGAGTGAAAAGAACAACTGCAAATATGTGAAAGCAAGTCATGTCTTTGTGTGCGACAGTGTCCCTGGTTTTAAAGACAGGCCTGATAGGAGAGTGCAGGGAAGAGTTTGGGGGAAGTGGGGACTGTGAAAGTTAGCAGCCTATATTTCTGTATGTCATATAAGTCTCTATGGGCTGGTCATAATACTCTCTGTAATGCTAAGACATTTAACTATTTGTAAAACATCCCTGTCCCTTGGTCAGCACTTACAATAAAAGTCCTGGTGTTTCATAATAATCTAAATATAAGATACATTTCAAGAAATCAATGCATATGAACACTAAACTTTAAACTCTGATTCAAAATATGTAGAGGCTCTAAAGAGTCTGTGTGCATTACTCTACAGACAAAATGAAAATCCTCCATTTGTTTTCCGTCCTTTTCAAAAACTGACTGGGATACTGTTTTGCTGCGTTGACATTAAATGTTGCCCGCAGCAGAAAATTAAATGACTTAAAAGCTGACTTCAAAAAGAATTATCCATTAAAAGAGGGTATAGAGCATTAAAAAATAGTGTGGTATCTTTAAAGCACTGTTATTTAACCTTTCACTCCTCTATTACCCTGTAAAATTCACATTTGAAGGATATTATTTCTGTGTGATAATGAGCTTACGTTTGTCTGTGTCAGAGGGTTATTTCAACAAAGCTGTTTTCACTGCAGGTTTTTTATCTTTTTTTTTTATGGCAGTCTTAAGATTACTCAAGTGTCCTTGCTGTGTTGGTGTGTTAGAGGGAATGTAGTTTTGGATGGTGTATGAGTGTATGTGTGCCAGTGAACTTTTATGCCAGCTCTTTTAATTGAGCTTACTTTCTCAAGGCTGTAATGTCAGGACATGGACGTTTTGGATCACTGTTTATTTAATTGCCTTTTTATGTTTCTTTGCACTACTGAAGTACAAAATAATAATAAAAAAATAGAGCTGTCTCCCTTTCCCTTTAACATACTAATTTAAGTGAAAACTGTTGTCCACATTTTGAACTAAGTGACTCAATCCACCTTAAATTGAGTATGTTTAAATCTAACTAACTTTTCAACCTAAAAGCACCAGAGTTCAGTTGGAAATTCACAATACAGTCAGTTCTGGTTTCTATAAGAAATAACAAAAAGTATGAAGTTTTAAATTAATCACTCAGTAACTACATCTCTTGCTGATACAACTATCTCTTTTTTTGTTCAGCAGTTTCAGCCCTTGATCAAATATTCCTTTCTTTAGGCTTTGATAGCTCGTTATGATTAGTACGAGAGTGCTTTTTGTGTTCTGACTCATAAAATTATCCCAGAGATAAAATGCTCACAGCTGGCTGAACATCTTACTGGACTTGTCATCTCAGCTTTTCTTCCCACTGACTTACTTTACATCTTCCTAGACTATTTTTTTCGTAATCTAATATTCGCCACCTGATATCTGCTGCTTTGGACCTGCATAGCTTTAACTACTACAAAGTATATACCACTGACCTTTCCTTTAGCCTCACTCCATTATCATTACACTTCCTGATAGCAACCTCAGCGATATCAACAAATTAAAAGACATGATAGTTCCGGCAAATGTCACACACACACTCCTCTAGCCTTGACAACCAACATGGATGACCTGCTACTGTGGACTTGCTTGACATCAAGTGCTTTGTCGTACACCAAAAACCAACAGCATTGACATCATTTCACATACATTCAGATTTTTAAATCTGTTAAACCCAGTGTAATTACAGTTCAACAAGATGCTGCTATATTAACAAATATCAATCCTCTCCACCTTTGTGTCAATATTAGAACAATCTAACTATCCATGGTTGTTATTGATTAAACCACCATAATAACTACCTTTATACCAAACTGAAAGGAGGACCTTCTTGAAAACAATACATCACATCTAAAAGGGTGAAAGAGAAACGTGATGGGGATAGATCAGTGGTTTAGGCATTCATAAATCTGTCAGTGTCATGAATTCTTATTTTAGTCCCTTTGTCCCAGCCCACTCACACCCTCAGCATGGCTGTGGCAAGGTTTTTCTTGCCATTGTAACTTTAAGCCATTACTTGTGGCACTGTACTGTACTAATGGTGGATTTATGTTGGGTTTGGATATATGAGTATGTCTGTGTGTGTATTTTTATGTTTGTGTGTATATGTATGCGTATCTATCTATCCTACTGTCTTGGAATAACATTTTTTATGATTTGGTGCAATACAAATAAGGATTGATTGACTGATTGATTATCTCCCATGCGCTGTAATATGCTCCAAAGAATATGCCATGTATTTGTTATGGGGCTGAATGAAGTTTTGAAGCTGTGGTCAGAGGGGCTTCAAAAAACAGTTGTCAATATAATGAACTCTAAAGAATTTTTTCTTCTTAGCTTCTCTCTAAAGCTGGGATAATTTTGGCAGTGCTGCACCGGTCTACACTTTGAATGAGCCAGACTGTTTATGATTCACAGTTCATATTTATAAATTACAAACAAAGTTCATTGTCCAAATACAAACCAGTTTTTAAGTTTTACCCAAAATGGAGAACATTTAAAAAGTTAGGCAAGCTAACATTATAGAGTGAAACAACCTTGCAAGTACTGGCGTTTATTAAAAACGTTATTAATAAATGCATAATGTAATTACCTGGTTTGTCCAACCACAGACTAATGACAATTGAGCTTTGACATAGATAAACACAGAACTAAGATGTCTTCCTAAAAGCTACAGCAGATCCTTACAACATCTAACAAAAGCCATCACACAGAGCTGGTCCAAGCTCTAAAGTCAGTGGACAGAGCTCTGATCTCCTGCAGGTGGTTGGTGGGGCATCTGTTTTTAACCTAAAGGGTGCTCTACCAGTAATCAGAAGGTTGTGGGTTCGAGCCCAGCTATGGCTAAGGCAAGACACTTAACTCAAATTTGCTCCCACTGCAGTGGTGTGTAAATGGATATGAAAGAATAAGGATGTGTTAGCAAATGCTGATGAACAACTTACACAGAAGCTTCAACCATCAGTGAGTAAATGTGAGAGTTGATGGGTAGATGTGACCTACTATGTAAAAGCTCTTTGAGGTGTCAGAAAGATGGAGTTAACTACACTCAAATTTTTGTTCATCGGTTAAATGTATGAGCAATCAGTTTACCATACATAAAAAAATATGAGCATGTGTGGTGAACATTAGATATGAGTACAGCACCTTGTGGTGGCAACAATACCTCATGCTTGAAATTAGCATGTTATCCCTGTAAAATGCATATTTCATGTATTTTATTGATATGTTGAGTCAGGACAGAGTGATCACTGTTTTCCATTCATCATATTCCAATATTCTGATGATCTCACACTATATTTTGCCTCTTGGGTAAAAAAAGATAATGATGCATGTCAAGTTACAGAACCTCATGGAGATGCATTATAAATGAGCCAGTGCTGTAGAAATGATTTCTTTGCATCTACGGCTGTGGGGAGTCAATAGCTCACTGTTACGAGCGCTCACAAAGTTGCAGAGAAACCAAATCAATGCTGCTTCACTTGCAGTTACATGGCTCTTTTAGACTGTTCCTGGGATAATTGTTTCTTCACAGTCCAGCATTTACACACAAACAGAAAAAGACCCTCAGAATCACTTTTGCTTACTTGCATTCACCTGTGCTGCAGCCTCAATTCGTCAGTTGCTCAGTCTTCTAGAGCTCTCTACCATTTATTTAAAGGTTGAGGGCTTGAGCCAAGCTCTGGCAGTCATATGTTGATGTGCCCTTGGGCAAGACAGTTACCCCCAAGCTGCTGCTATTGCTGCATCAGTGGCATATGAATGGGCATGAAAGGGCATGGCTGGTACAACTTGAATAGAAACTCAGAACCATCAGTGAGTGAAAAGGTGTGAATGGGTACATGTGACCTGCACTGACCTTGCAGTGCAGTTAGATCCACTGGATTTAATGTCTGTAATCAGGTAGATCCATCTTGTCAAGTTCCAATCTACAACTGTTAGTTGTAAAAAGTGGTACTAGCTCTCACTGACTGCATGATCTCATCTGATTTTTAGGAAAAAATGAAAAATACATTTGTTGTTGTTATTTATTATTTTACTGGTCATAACTGGACTATAGCAGGGCCACTGACTGGCTTTTCCTTTATGGTGACAGTTGGATGGCCCTACCACAAAGTCAGGTTTAATGCAATGACTGTTGTCTGCAGATGTTTCTTCTGATAAAACTTTAAGTTTCATGCTATGTTAACAACATGAATTCTTTCTAACAGCTGCTGGAAAAAATCTGAGATAAATTTGATCACTTTTACATTAATTGTTTATAAAAGGTGAATGTGTGATTAGTTTAGTAAATTATTGTTGTGTTATTATTTTAGGTAGGGGTTGGGGTGGCCCAAACATATTTTCACCTGGTGAAAAGGGCAAAAAAAACAACATATGGACACAGATGCATTATTTCATCTATCCATCTAATAATCCATCCCTGCATCTGTTCAGTACTTAATCTATCCTTCCCATTATTTATTTGTTATTCCATCCTTCAACCTGCCGATCCAATTATTGTCCATTTATGCACCATTTATCAATTTATTCAACCATGCATCCATTTTTCCATCTTTCGAGCCATTCATTATCTTTCTTATTTATTCATCTGTCTGTTCGTCCATCCCATCCACCCATCCACTTTGGGTGTGTTTTCAGAAGCACATATTACACAGTGTTGGGGTGTGTTGCTCCATCAAACAATCAGACAGTCATTCTCTTTGGCAAAGCAGGTTTATTTGTTTGATCAGAATTTTGGTGAGAGAAGTGTTGATGTGCATCCAAACCAAGAAATCACGTACAAAACCTAACAATGGATGGCATGCCTGTTTATTAAAAGTAATTGAAAGAAAACACATTTACTGTTGTTACTGAAAACAAAAGAAATTGCAGATGACTTGATACAAGATACAAGAAAGTTTGTCACTGTGCAACAGATTGCTTATTGAGGCTCCAAGACAAAACAAAAACAAAAAGAAAAAACAAAACCAGTAGACATGGAGGAGTGCAGATGGTGCATTCAGCAATCTCACAGCCTGAGGGAAGAAGCTGTTCTGCAGTCTGGTGGTACTTCTGTACCTTTTGCCTAGCTTGTGTTATGGTAAGAAAATGTTTGTTACCACAACCTTAGTCACCAATCTCCTGATCACTTTTGTCCCTACAGATATCTGATGATATAGCCTCATCAATAACCTCTTGTGACCCACCATTCCCACCTTGTGCTCAAATGAATCCCCAGCTAAAATAAAATGTGGCACACAGAGCACTTTATGATATACATCAGTGCTTATATTCAAGTGCTGTTTGTCACTGAAACATCCAGGGCATAAAGTTGTGTTCACACCAAAAGCAGGTTTCAGTTGGCCGTGATGTGAAAAATCAATAGAAAGTGAATGGGATGATGCAAATTGCACTTCATTTGCTGAAGTTGAAATTATCCAACTTCTGCGAACAAATTTGTGACAGCCAATAGGCATCGAGAGTGAGCAGTGGTGAGGAAGGCACCTGCGCTTCAAGCGTACTTGCTATGTCTGCTTATTGTAAGTGACTTTGGGCTTCTTTTTTTAAAAAAAGTGGCTTGTTAATATTGGCAGTTGCAATTTTTTGGGCTTGTTCCAAAAGTGCAGTCGCTCTTTTGGGCATGTTGTGCTACCAAACCCGGGACAGGTCTGATGCACTATCTACTACCATTATAAACTCAGAAGTTACACAAATTATTTTCTCTTACACTAAACACAAATGTATATTGTACTGTAAAAACTGGGGAAAAATGATGTTTTGACCAAAAAGAAGTCCTTATAGCCAGGATTAAATTTATTTCTAATGCACCTATGACTGTTTTCACCATAATAAAGCTGTAGAGGATCAACATAAACTTAAATAAAAGCCTGGCTATGTTTGTTTGGTTACAAAAAGCAAGGTTAGACGGACTGTTTAGTGATAACAAAGTTATAAATAACAGTAGCCCCTCCCTTCACCATTGTATAACGAAAAGGATTTGATTTTGAAGAAGTACAAAAAACAAATAAGAAAAAAATGAAAGAAAAATCTGGCAGCATTGGCTTCAAGCCAAATCAATTTGCCATGAAGTGCCATTAGACTGAGAAATTAAGATATAGTACACACTTTATGCAGTTAATTAAGTATGTAAAGAAATTACTTTAACTTTTGATGAACTCATCTTAGTAAAAAAACATACAGGCACCTGAAAGTCAGTCTCACACTTGGAAAAGAATGACAAATTGCCTTCATAAAGTGCTAAATGTTATAACACAGTGCTTTGTTTGAGTTCACAGCCAAGGTTACCTGCTTCAAAAAATTATTACGGTGGCTTATTAAGTGACAAGAAGAGAGAATGTGCACTTAAAAGAAAGAAAAGTGCATATTTAATCTTCACTGAATGTGAAATGAATGGCTTAATTGCTGCTTTATTCTGCCACAGTCTTTCATTGTACATGCAGAATAAATGAGAGGCAGTTTTTTGAAGATCCGCACAATGCTTTCATAAATTATATTGCTTGTTTTCTAAAATAGGAAGTTTTGATATGATTTCATGAGCATTCAGACACCACTTAGTATTACTTTTTCACTGTTTGTACAAATCAAACAGTTGTTGAATATTGAACTAAATTGGCTGTTTTCTGGAAAACAGATATGAAACTGTTGATTATTACCAGTGTTCTTACTGTGTTTGGAGATTGATTCTGTTGGTATAATTTCCTGAACCAAACTGTGAGCAGATCAGTTATGTATGATGATATATTTGCACTGCATGGTTTAAATTTGTGAAAAGTGTTTCATATCCTTTTGCTGATTGTTCCTCCTGTTTAAAGTTCCCCAATTTGTTAAGTTTTTGGCTCCTGGGAACAAGTATCTTGAAGTAAACACCGCATCAGATTATGTAATCATCGATCTGCATTTTTTTTAGCAACTGCTGCAGGATAGATGGACAAGAAGGTTATGATTTAAGGGAATGAAGAATCCTGAGCATGTCAACTTGCATTGAAAAAGTTTGAGCTTTGTTTGTCTTCTAAAGAGCCAAAAGCTATACTATGTGATGGGTATCAGGTCTTGGCTTTTATTTATCAGTTTGACTCCTGGCAGAAGACAGGACTTAAAGGTTTTAACTGTATGATGACACTTGCACCTCAGAGCTAGATCCCTCAGTGTGATGTGGGCAGAATGCTTTTCTTCGTTAAATAATTATACCGTAGTCTCTATCTTCATATTGTCATTGAGATAGAAGATGCCAGTGTGTGCATTAACATGCTACTCTTCAGATGGCTATGTAAAAAGACCCCTTGGTCAAATACGCACATACACACATGTGCAGTCTGGGGTCCTCTGATGTGCTGCCTCTGGGCCCCCAAATCACCCATGGGAGAAGTCAAGCAACACGGATTGAGGACCACAACCCTGATCAAAGAGAAGCTCATTTACTGGCGCCAAGTGTGATTTGGAGATGAAATCAAGCTGCTTATCTCAATTATCGCCATTTCACTCATCTAGTCAGTCACAAGGCTGGTCAATAATTTAACTAGCCTTTCATTTACTTTTGTCCAAATCATTTACTTTCTCACTGCATAACTAAAAAGAATAGAGGGTCAACAGACCTATTTCAGATTAAAATGCACTTGTGGTGAAATAGGAGTACGCATGAGGTTCCATAATGACTGCCATACAACCTCTGTGTCTGTTTAACATATCGGCTATGCATGTCCTCGAGGACAGTGGCTCTCAGCTAGTCTGGCTTCAGAATCCACCCTCAACCCTTAATGACAAGCTGTGACCCATATTGAGGAAATTTTTCAACTTCTCAAATTTCTTTAATAAAAAGATGCTACACATTGAACCTGATGTCGTGCAGGATATCACAGTATGCTAACACGATAAAGTTTAATGAGAGTTTCATATCACAGACACGAGGAAGTAATAGCTGCACATCGTAGCGGGAGCTCCCTTACACATTTAATTTAGTGTTCAAAGACCACACAGCGGTAATCCTGCAATTGTATGACTTTTATGTAAAAATGACACATGCAACCATGTTGGGTCAAATCTATGACTGGGCATGCCACAATTGGCTATGTGCCCATTGATTTTACCAATCTGCTGTTTTGCTCTGTGGACCTTGCAAGACAAGAACGGCCGAGGAAACTAATATTGAACCAAATATGAGTGATTTGACCAAAGTGACAATGATGTTCTTTGACTGTAGATTCATGGGGCTACCTTTATAAACCAAAGGATACAAAAGAGGAAACTTTTCAAAACCAGATGCAACAGACAGAATTAATGCATACATGTGGAAGAACACAGCCATTTGCTGAACTGTAAAATCACACCAAAGTCAGACTTCTTGGGAGGAAAATAGAAGCACTCTGAGAGGTCTTGCACAATCATACATTCGTTTTTAAAGTTGCAGCTCTGCTGGGAGCCCCTTTCAGCCACTTCACTTGTGGTCAAGTGCTTGATGTTACCCAACTTCAAAAATATTTAAATTTCCCTCTGAGTTTTACTATGTTTTATCCCCAGATAATCCTGAGATGTTACTTAGTGTGGTTTATAGGAAGTTCTGTCATGCAACAGATGGAAATAACCCTCTTTTTCTAACAAAAGCACCTGGATCATTTTTCAATAAAGAGCACCTTAGACAGTGCTTATTAGCATCACCCATTAGATTTTCAGACATGACATGATCATTCCAGTATATGCCTCCTGAACTTTTGTATATGAGCAATAGAGACAATAAAGGGGTAGGTGGAGAAAATTTGAAACCACTTGTAAAGGTCCATTCACACATCAGTGTATATGAGCTGACGTTGACCAACATTGAAGGTTATTAAAAATTTGTGTCAAATATTCTGGGGTCAGTTTTGCTGTGTTCAATGCAGGTTGGGGTATCTAAAACATAGAGAAAAGTTGTGCTGACTGAGAATGACATTTTCTGCCATCTGACTAATTGCAGAGGATTTTAAAGGTCTGCCAACGTAGATGTAATGCATGGATAGTACGTTCAACTTTGACCTAACTTATATCTGTGATATTTATCATTCTAAGAACTTATTGTGAACGATTAATGTTGATGCCATTTCACCAAGTTCAGCTGCAGCTGGTCTCAGTATTCTGCTACCATGTTAAAAGATGGTTGTCCTCCAAAGGTTGCCTCAATTTGAATAACAAGAATCCAGTCTTGAGGTGGAAGCAGCTGGACCTGACAGCTGTAAGGGGGGATAGTGAAAGTAAGCCAAGGTCAGCTATTGCTGGCATTCACGGGCTTGTTAGATCAAAAGTCGTTTATTTTTAAGTATGAGTGAGAGATTTTTTACATACCTTACAAACATCATTGTTGCCCAACTGATGTGTTGGTTCTGCGTGGCATTAATTATCTGATTATACACAGTTCAACATTTCCCTATATGTTTGCAAAAGTTGGCCAAATTATGTGAATGTCGCTTCAGAAACTTACAACTTACAGAGATCAAAATTAAGTTGAAAAAGAATTCCTTGTGAGAGAAACTGTGTTGCTTGGCATTAAATACGTAAAAAGATATAGAAAAAGTCACAGAAGATCAGTAGTAAATGAATCATATTGGAGAAAAGGGGTAGGGGTGGACTTAGAGATGATGGTAGGGTCAAGGCATCATAAGAAAGACAATAATCCTTTTTACTTCTCTCTGCGACTGTATGACCTTTCCTGTACTGCCTTAAAGCCCCAACCTGACGGGTAGTAATCCTCCCCACTAACCTCATCAATACTGGCCGGTATAAAATTCATCCCTTTGTCATACGTGTGTGTGTGTGTGGGTGTGTGTGTGTTTTGGATCTAGAGTGACTGGAGGAGTTGGTTTCTAGTCTGCAGGGAGGGATTATCTGGACAGTTCACTTATCCTTGGACAATCCAATCTGTCATCAAGTGAAGGTGGGGTTCACCCAAAACTGGCTGCCAGTAAATTACAGACAATCAATAAGGCACACACCCACACCTCAGATTCAGAACCACCAATTAGCCTAATAAGAGAGTGTTTGGTCAGATAGAGGGAGCCAAAGTTGTTGAAGAATACCCATAATGAGAACATGCAGACTTAACGCAGAAATGCTCCGTTCAACAAGGATTTGAACCAGAAACCTTTTGTTTTGAGGCAACAGCACTACTAGCTCCTGTCAGCCATCAGTCATTTTTTTCCTCAGTCATGCTTTTCTTTTTTTGACATTGTTAGAAAATCGTGTCCCCAGTACAGTGTAGCAGGTATTTATATTAAAATGTGGATGTAAGTTAAGATTTTGGCACTTCTGAATCCCAAGTCCCAAAGTCAATTGGATTTTAGAGAAAGCTTTTCGGACGAATATTTTAAACAAGGTCCTTGGTAAAGAAATGCATTAAAGATTTGAATGTTACATTTTTTTTTCCGCATAAAATCTATCTGACAGAGTGGTGCTGGAATGACGCATTTTTGTAGGGCAAAGCGGAAGTTAGTGTTGCGCTGGTTGCCTTGACTACAAGTCCACTAAAAGCCTATGGCATTTTTCATTGTGTTTTGGATCGCTTCTGATAATCTCTGTGGCAAACAAAAAATATTAAACCTACATGTTCTGTTCTTGTGATAATCTTAACAAACCTGCTTTTCATGATTTTTCTAAGTTCAAACATAAGCGTTGAGAATGAAAACCTAGTAGATAATATGAAACAACAACAAGGGAGTTTTACTTAAAAGCAACTACAATATTTGAATGTGTAACAACTTACTGTGACTTCTTGTTCAAGAGTTTCCACATAATCAAGTGACCTGATCAAGTTGGTCCTCATTGCTATGGCAATATATTACTGATTTAAAAAAAAACAACAACAATTAGAAATGCTTAGTGTCAGGTCTCCGGCCATTGTTGTAGTCCTTGTTAGCAGTTAGATAGCTACTGGCTTCAAAATTCAAAAGCAGGGGATATCAGATGCATCTCATTATTTCTCATTCAACATTAAAATCTCATGTGCGTTTGTACACCATGAGCCTTATTTCAGGCACTAATCCAAAACTGGTGTTCTAAATGCCATGTACTTTGGAGGCCGGGTACCAGGAAGTGCTAAATGCTGACTAACATTGGCTATTTTGGACTCATTTCTGCACCAATTTATATCCCTGTTTTCAAATATAAGAGCGTTTTAAAAGTGTTTATCAGAAGAAGGGCCAAAGTTGCCGATGCCACATGTCTGAGTGTGTTGAGTGGCTGCTTGACATGTGATAGGTCTGTGGCATTGAAGGGCAAGGTTTCGCAAAACATGTCAGTGAAATTATAAATCAAAATAAGTTGCCGGTAAATGTTCCTAGTAAAATGGAAAAAAAAATAAGATTCACTTAATGCAAGAGAAGCAAACAAAAAGCTGATCTACATTTCAGCACAACAAAACTAAGAAGCCAGAGGAAGACCCACAACAAGACTGAAAAGTGAAAATCACACAACTGAATGTGGACTAAGTGTGAAAAAAACTGGTAATCAAATCCTTAACATGTACAAATGTCTTGTTGGTCTGGACTATCACATGACAGCCGTGACTGTCTAATTTTCCACACACCCTGTCTTGTGCTAACACCTTTACTGCATTCAAACAATAGGTTTGCACACAAACTTGTGTACACTCAGTAACACCTTTTTGAGAACAAACATTTATAAACAACAAGCCAACACACAAAAGACTGAAAGAGAGTGGGAACAAGCCCTTTACAGCTCTGGTCTTTTTGGGAGCAGATAGAATTAGGTTTGATATTTCATGGAAACAAAAAAGCATAACTTGGTCTGTGATGTTCATTCAAGCAGCCCCCGATGGATAAGGCTGAATGGATAAACAAAAAAAGCAACAGTGAAAGAGCACACATTTGCAAGCGTTTTGCATCTTAGTTAAAGTGCATCAGTTTAAGAGAAAACATGTCACTGCTCAATTTAGTGCACTTAACCATTTTGGACTGTTGTGCACATTTTAAGTGCTGTTGCTTTTTCATTTTTTGATCATTTTGGTTGTGTTTGTGCGTATGACAACAATTTTGGCAACATGGTGTATTTTTTGATTTTGTTACTACTGTAAAGTGCAAAAAAATGAAGCATTAACACCTGTTCAAATTACAACTTTTGACATTACTTCCATTAAAGCATAATACATGCACTTTATTATACCTGGGTGTCAATCCGGGCTTTTGCCTTTTGATTAATAATTCTTACTACTTTGCACCAGATGGTGTTATTTTGCCTAAGTGAAAAAGAGAGTGACTATTTGATGCTGCACAAAAAATAACAATGCATAAAAATCAGTGTTGCTGCCAATAACTGGAATATCCTTGTCTGTAAAAATTGAACACAAAATACTTGCATGTAGTTATTATTTTTTCTGCATTTTTTTATCCTAAAACATTATGGCAACATCCTGAAAAAGACCTGGCATTTGAAGGGTAAATGACTTAAAAAAAAAAAAAATCATGAATATTTGATGTGTGTGATTAGGACTGATGTTGATTTAAACATCAAGGCTAAAAAAGTTGGAAATAGTTTAAATGTATTATATGCTTTTTTATAGCTACCTTATGAAAAGGGTCTTTTGTGCATAGCAGTATGAGTGTAAATGTTTGACACTGTGCAGAAAATAATAAGGCATACAAAGTACTTTTACTGCTAATAAATGACACATCCCAGGCTGTAATCATCTAAAATAAATTATTATTAATAATTAAATAATCATAAATAATTCATTTTTCTGTTTTGACCTAAAAACATTATGGCATCATGACACAAACCTGGCATTTAAAGAGTTATTATCCTTAAAAAATAATTTTATTTGCTATCATTAATTAGGTCAGATGTAGGAGAATACCTGCTTAATAAAAGCAGAATAGTAATGTATAATATTTTTTATAGCTTGCTTTAAAATGCACATCTTTGTGCTCAGCGGTATGAATGTGACAAATATTGACCAGTTATTACCCTTAGATATTATTTTGTCTTTTTCATTCTTTGTCATTGCATGAAACCTTTTTGAACACATAATATTATATTTCTTAATCTGATTATTTTTTCATAATTTTGATATAATTAGAGTAGGGTTGCCACCTTTCAAGCAGAAAAATTAAGGACACCTCTGGCAGCAGGGATGCCACACTGCAAGGGCCCAACCACCAATGGCCTAATATTGGGGTGGGGCATCAGTTGTGGTAAATCACAGTATTGACATTGTTTTAATAACGTATTAGTTACATTTTTAAGTACTTTATTTCACAGTTTTTCAGAAAATATCTGCAAACTTAAAACTAAGCAGATACAAAAATTAAATAACAACTTGAGTAAATACAAGCTCGTTAACTTAAAACTTAACTTAAAATAACGTATTAACTTAGCATCAATTTATTAAATTATACTTAAATGCTTTGACACTTTCAAAAAATATGTGGTGCAGGAGAACACAACAACTTTCAGAAAGTAGGAATAATTATAGAACATAATCTCATCTCAGGATGGCGTTGCAACTTGTACACACCTGACTTTTCATGTCATTAATTTTATATCATTTCTGCTTCCTGTTTCACCACAAATGAAAGAAACCTCAAACAAATTTTTGGTGTGCAAATAACAAACATTAAAACTAAAAGCCAGTCATTTGTACTTTCCCATTCATGTCTGTATTTCTGCATCCGTTTCCATTTCAATGGAGCACAGTGTGGAGTACCAGATGCAGCCGCAGACGCAGACATGTTTGCTTCTGATTTCCCATGACTTATTCTTCATGCCGAAAATCAACCAACCAAGTGCTGCTTTGAGTAGGCAGGAGCTAGCGGGTGTTGACTTTGGGCGGAATGGTGCTGCGTTCAAGGCAAATCAGAAATACGGGACAAACCGCGTCCCGTATTGATTCAAAACAGGACGCAATGTTTAAGAGTGAAATATGGGACAATTCCATATTTTACAGGACGGGTGGCAACCCTAAATTAGAGTCTAATCCATCCTTAATCCATGTAACTCGAGATGTGACAATTAGCAAAAGTCCTCTTGTTATTTTTGATATCCTTGTCGAGCTGCTGTGTAGATCCAAAACCATTTGTCTGACTCTGTGTTTGTTCCTTTGAGAAAATGCACCCTGTTTATTTACTGGCCTTGTGTGTGCTCCTGACAAAACACGTTGACGTGTGCTTTTTGCAGCGAGATGTTGTGTGTCTGATGGAGGACTGCTGTCAGGACAGAGATGGATTTTGGGCTCTCTGTCCCCCTGAGGTGCTGAGGCTTTCACATTAACACCCAACGTGTGAACATGAATGTGTTTTTTCATGGTGGGAAAGTGGATGTGATGTTATGTGTATGGCTGCAGGCTTGTTCTTCCATTTCTATTTTCAGAACATCATGAGTTCATGAAACACAGTGATGGCATGTAAGCTATTTCACACTTTTTCATAAGGACACTCATTCTAATTCCAGAGATTGAAGTAGAGCTGAATTTCCTACTGTTTTCAAACTGTTGTATCTACTTTACCAAAGTTGTATCCTGCTGCAAAATGCCTGAATTTTGAAAAATTGGGTTGGACAAAAGATAAACATTACAGTATATCAATGCTCTGGTATGTGCTTTCCTGTTATTCGTATTCTGGCTCCAAATATTGATTTCAATTGGAAAAAAAATAAAACATAGCAATTGAGTGATAGTAATCTGTTTACATGATAGCAGATCAGTTTCTTTTGACTACAATGGCAGCACCTATGACTTCAATTAGAGGAAGATGAGCAGAAGTTAATGGCCTGTAGAAGAAAAACATAGAGCAGCACATAAAGAGGGGATCCCGGGCTAGCAGCTAACTGGAATTACAAGAGTCACTCACCTTTAGTCACTCAAATTAAAAAGTAAAAAGCTTTACATATGTGCCAAAGAAACAACGATGGATGCATTTCAGTTGGAAGAGTTTAACTCACCTCGTGCAAAGTAGACTTCTTCAACTGCCTGTTTTATAAAAACTGGGTTATGCAAGTAAGCAATGCAGAGGCTCTAGCCAGTGCTTTCAAAACATTAGTTATTTCTCAAGCTGTTGCTTTATCCAAAATGCAACCCTAGTGCAAATCAGGGGAGAAGCAGTCAATATTCCCTTTATATTGTATACAATTGCCAAGGCCTTCCATAATTTTCCCTAATTTTTATTCACTTCCGGGCGCTGGGAGACGGCAGCCTGTTGCAGCAGCTCCGACACAATGTTCTTATTTTGTGTATTTTTTCTCCCCTTGTTGTTCTTTATCTTATTTATTTTTCGGTTTAAGCTACCATTAATACTGCAACGTTTTAGTTGTGGTACTTCTGGCGGAGTTCTGTCGTTCCCTTTGGACTTTTCTTTTGTTTACGATGCTCACCTACACACGTGAGGAACTCCTGCAGCACCGTAATGGAGCCGGTTGCCCCTCTGCACGTATACCTGAGGAGATATGGAGGGCGACACGCAGAGGGAAGAAAGCCGGCTCCAAAGTCAGAGAGAGGATCGAGAGGGACAGGAGATGTAAACCTTTCCTTCCATCGATCATTATGGGGAACGTGAGGTCACTCGCCAACAAGACTGACGAGCTGACGGCGTTAGTGAACAGCCAGCGGATCTACAGAGAGAGCAGCCTGCTTGTCTTCACGGAGACATGGCTGCAGAGGACAACACCGGACAGTGTGATCGACCTGACCGGCTTCACGCTGGTCAGAGCGGACCGAGGGACACAGAGCGGTAAGAAGAGAGGAGGGGGACTTGCTGTCTTTGTGAACTCTAAATGGTGTTGTCCCGGACATGTGACTGTGAAGGAGACTGTCTGCACCCCTCATGTAGAACTTTTAGCGGTGGGATTACGTCCGTATTACCTACCGCGGAGTTTTCACACGCCATTGCTGTTGCTGTTTACATCCCGCCGTCAGCTGTACCGGCCGGCGCCTGTGACGTCATCCACGCTGTGATCGCGGGACTCCAAACCCAGCACCCCAGCGCCCTCATACTGATCAGTGGGGACTTTAATCATGTCTCTCTCTCTCCTGTCCTGACAAACTTTACACAATATGTAGACTGTGCTACAAGAGGGAATAAAATCCTGGACCTCCTGTATGTCAACGTGAAGGGAGCATACAGCTCTTCTTCTCTCCCTCCTCTGGGGGAATCAGACCACAACCTGATTTACCTTGATACCACCTACAGGCCGCTGGTGGAACAACAGGCGGCCACCATCAGGACTGTCAAGGTTTGGTCTAAGGACACAGAGGAGGCGCTGCAGGAGTGCTTCAATGTCACAGACTGGGATCTTTTTAAAGAGGACTATGGTGATGACATTGAAGGTCTCTCTCATTGCATCACAGACTACATCCGTTTCTGTGAGGACAACATTGTCCAAACCAAAAAGATCCGCTGCTTCCCTAACAATAAACCCTGGATTAATAAGGACATTAAAGGCCTTCTCAACAAGAAGAAGAGGGCCTTCATGTCTAAGGATTGGGACGGGCTCAGGGCTGTCCAGAAGGAGCTGAAGAAGAAGCTGAAGGAGGCCAAGAACAGCTACAGGGAGAAGATTGAGGCCAAGATGGGGCAGGAAAACTCCAGAGAGCTGTGGTGTGGGATGAAACGGATGACAGGCTTCAACAGACCTGCACCCAGAGCTGAGGGAGACCCAGAGTTTGCTTCTGAGCTGAACCTATTCTTCAATAGGTTCGACACAACCCCCACCCCGGTGAGCTCAGAGAATGGATCTGGGTCTTCAACCCCCACCCCAGCCCCCACTCACAACTCTGCAGGAGACTCTGCCCCCCTCCCTGGCACATCTTCATCCCCCTCCCCTAGCTTGCAAGTGGCTCCAACAGACAGCCCCCCCTCTCCCCCCAGCCTACCCCCCCTGGACACCAACCTCACCCAGCACCCCTCCCTCTCTCCCTGCCTCACACTCACGTCCAGCCAGGTACAGAGGGAGCTCTCCAAACTCCGCACCAACAAAGCCAGTGGGCCAGACAACATCAGCCCCAGGGTCCTCAGGGTGTGTGCCGGGCAGCTCGCTGGAGTCTTTCAGCACCTCTTTAACCTCTCCCTGAGGTTGATGAAGGTGCCCGAACTGTGGAAGACCTCCTGCATCGTCCCGGTACCAAAAAAAGGACGTCCCAGCGCTCTCAATGACTACAGACCTGTGGCACTGACGTCACATGTCATGAAGACCTTTGAGAGGCTGGTTCTTCAGCACCTGAGGACTCTGCTCTCTGCTTTCCAGGATCCTCTGCAGTTTGCATACCAGCAGCACATCGGCGTGGAGGATGCCATCATCTTCCTCACCCACAGGGCCCTGTCACACCTGGAGAGACCAGGGGGCACTGTGAGAGTCATGTTCTTTGACTTCTCTAGTGCCTTCAACACCATCAGGCCCTGCCTCCTGGGGGAAAAGTTGCTGGACATGCAACTGCACCCCGACACCACAGCCTGGATACTGGACTACCTCACAGGCCGGCCGCAGTACGTCAGGGTGAATGGCTGTACCTCTGAGGTGGTCACAAGCAACACCGGAGTGCCCCAAGGAACTGTTCTGGCGCCCTTCCTCTTCACCCTCTTCACTTCAGACTTCCGGTTCAACTCTGGTTCCTGTCACCTCCAGAAGTTTTCCGATGACTCCTCCATTGTTGGATGTATCACCGACGACAACGAGGGGGAGTACAGAGGACTGATCGAGAGCTTCGTCACATGGTGTGACAGCAACAACCTGAAGCTCAACATCAGCAAGACCAAGGAGGTGGTGGTGGACTACCGGAGGAGCAGGAGGTCCCCTGCCCCCATCATCATCCAGGGGGAGGAAGTGGAGAGGGTGGACTCGTATCGGTACCTTGGGGTCCACATTAACGATAAACTGGACTGGTCACACAACACAGATGCCCTCTTCAGGAAAGGACAGAGCAGGCTGTTCTTCCTGAGGAGACTCAGGTCGTTTGGCGTCTGCAGCAGGCTCCTGAAGACCTTCTACCAGTCCGTGGTGGCCAGCACACTCTTCTTTGCTGTAGTGTGCTGGTGGGGCGGCATCAAGACTGCTGAGGTCAACAGGCTCAACAAACTGGTGAAGAAGGCCCGTTCTGTGGTGGGCCTTCAATTGGACACTTTACAGACTGTGGCTGAGAGGAGGATCAAGGCCAAAATCATGTCGATCCTGGACAACCCCTCTCACCCTCTCCACGACGAGCTGTGGGTCATGGGAAGCTCCTTCAGCCAACGCATCATCCCCCCCAGAAGCAGAACTGAGCGCTTCAGGCGCTCCTTTGTGCCCACCGCCATCAGACTTTACAACAGCAGCGGAGGCCGCAGTTTGTCACTGCACTGACCCCCCCCCCCCCCCCCCAAAACAGCAATGGATGTACTCAAGCAATATGACACTGTACTGCACTTTAATAGATTTATAGTAATCCTCCATATGCTCCAAACCACCTCTATCCATACTGTACTGTTATTGATTCATATCCCTGATCATGGTTCATTACTCTAGGTAAATAATTTGCACTGTTACTGTGTGGTCATAAGCGCTGCTACATTTCACATTGTCACTTTAATATCACTGTCACTTTATTTTTATCTTTACTGCACTGCACAGGAGGCTCGGTTGTTTTGTACTGTGTTAAATTATTATTTTAGTATGTTAGTTAATTTGATAATTGAACGCCACTTACTCTGTTAATTTAGTGCTTAGTTTGTTAGTTAATTTTGATAATCGTATATATCTTCTATTCCTTGATCTATGTCTTATGCATGCTACTATCCCTGTACTTGCCCTGTACTGCTGCAATACCAGAATTTCCCCTTTGGGGATCAATAAAGGACTATCTTATCTTATCTTATCTTAATTTGTTAACATAAATCTCCTTTTTTTATCCACAATCACTAAACCTCTGACTTTTAAGGCAAAATCAAACACTGTTGTAATATCACACAATCTGCAGTCAGAATTTTAAAAACTATTGAGCAGGAAGGGCGCCTACAACACAAAATAGAAAACACATTAGCATGGGGCTAATTTCAAAAAGGTTTGTTCATGCGGCAATAATCATAATCAATGTACAGTAAATAAGGTTCATCACAATACAATAAATTGTTCTACTAATGAAATAACTTGAAACACAAAAGCCTGTAGGCACACTGTCATCTGAACTGTTTTTTCTAATTGTTTGTAGTCCATTGAAAGAAAAATCCCAAACTACAATTACTGAAATTTACATGTAGCATGATCAGGTCAGAGGTTTTCATCTACATAACAGGCAATGTTCTTCTGGCCAGGCAACTGGGGGAAAGCCTCTGATGTGTCTGATCCAAGCCTGACATGACTGGACAGCGTAAAATTTGACCAATTTGAAGTTTTATATGTATATATACATATATATATATATATATATATATAAATATATGTGTGTGTGTGTATATATGTATGTATGTGTGTGTGTGTGTGTGTGTGTGTGTGTGTGTAAATATATATATATATATATATATATATATAGATATAGATATATAGATATATATATAGATATATATAGATATAGATATATAGATATATAAATATTAGAGTGTGTAACCTTTTTTTTTAGATGGCCCCTTTTTTTTTGGCCGTCGCCACCCAAAAAAAAAAAGTTACACAATTTAATATTTCGTTGGACTGCCTTTAGCTTTGATTACAGCACACACTGGCTGTGGGATTGTTTCGATAAGCTTCTGCAATGTCACAAGATTTATTTCCATCCAGTGTTGCATTAATTTTTCACCAATGTCTTGTATTAATGATGGGAGAGTATGACCACTGCACAAAGACTTCTCCAGCACGTCCCAAAGATTCTCCACTGGGTTAAGATCTGGACTCTCTGGTTGCCAATCCATTTGTGAAAATGATGTCTCATGCACTCTGAACCACTCTTTCACAATTTGAGCCCAATGAATCCTGGCTTTGTCATCTTGGAATATGCCCGTGCCATTAGGGAAGAAAAAATCCATTGATGGAATAACCTGGTCATTCAGTATCAGGTAGTCAGCTGACCTCATTCTTTGGACTCATAATGTTGCTGAACCTAGACCTGACCAACTGCTGCAACCCCAGATCATAGCACTGCCCCCACAGGCTTGTACAGTAGGCACTCGGCATGATGGGTGCATAACTTCACCTGCCTCTCTTCTTACCCAGATGCACCCATCATTCTGGAACAGGGTAAATCTGGACCTGTCAGACCACATGACCGTCTTCCAGTCCTCCAGAGTCCAATCTTTATGCTCCCTAGCAAACTGAAGCCTTTCGTCCAGTTAGCCTTACTGATTAGTGGTTTTCTTGAGGCTACACAGCTGTTCAGTCCCAATCCCTTGAGTTCCCTTCGCACTGTGCGTGTGGAAATGCTCGTACTTTAACTATTAAACATAGCCCTGAGTTCTTCTGTTGTTTTCTTTGATTTGATTTGGCCAAACATTAAAGTGATCACCGATCACGATCATTCAGGATATGTTTCCGACCACATTTCTTCCTCAAAGACGATGGTCCCCCACTATCCTTCCAGTTTTAAATAATTCGTTGCACAGTTCTTAACCCAATTTTAGTAGTTTCTGCAATCTCCTTAGATGTTTTCTCTGCTTGATGCATGCCAATGATTTGACCCTTCTTAAACAGACTAACATCTTTTCCATGACCACAGGATGTGTCTTTCAACATGGTTGTTTAAGAAATGAGAAGCTACTCATTGCATCAGCTGGAGTTAAATAACTTGTTTCCAGCAGAAAGATAATCGCCCCTGCAGTAATTATCCAACAGGAGGCTCGTACCTATTTGCCAAGTTAAATCCAGGTGGCAACTTTTTTTTTGGCCAGGCAGTATATATATATATATATATATATGTATATATATATATGTGTGTGTGTATATATATATATATATATATATATATATATATATATATATATATATATATATATATATATATATATATATATATATATATATATATATACATACATATATACATATATATATATATATATATATATACACATATATATATATACACACACGTGTGTGTGTGTGTGTGTGTGTGTGTATTGTATTTTCATACAGCCTACATTTCTTTTTCCATGAACTACTTGAGCAATATTGGTCTGCAATATCTCTGCCAATAAAGTTCTTTTGAACTAAACTAAATCCCCTGAAATGCTGTAAAACAGTAAATCTTCGTTTACACATGCAGATGACAGTATGCAAAATACTTCCTTTTGTATGCAAAAATGATACTATCAACTGAGCTGCATTATACATATTTCAATATTCCTAAGATTGTAAATACTAGTCTTTGACGATGACTTTAAACTAACAAAAACATACTGGTTTCATCAGGTCGGCCTGATTGGTGCAATGTGTCCTCAGTTTTGACCTTTTGGTGATGAAGTGTGACTCCTGTGTTGTATTATGACTTTAATTTCTGGCCCGTTTGGCCACCATTCAGCATCACAAGAGTACAGTATGACAAATGTGTTATGGAAGATAGGGTGTTTTGACAAGAGTGAATGGGATGTGCAGATATTGACGTTTAGTGTTTGGCAATCGTGAAAAACTGTATTTAAAGTGAGGTATGAAGCAATGCTGACCATCACTGACTTTGCTTTTCTTCATGTTTATTTCTGGAATGTTCGAATTTTGTGATGATGGGTCTGGGTCCTTTGGCGGGTGGTCTGCCGAGGCGGAGAACTTTGTGGAAAGTGATGTTTTTGACGATGTCGCGTGGTAATTTGAGGTGTGTTGTCATGAATGTTTTGATGTGGGACTCCAGGTCATTGGGAGTTTGTTCAGGGATGCCGGAGAAAATCAGGTGGTTGCGCATGGAATGGGTTTGTAAGTCCAGAACAGTTTTTTTCAACAGTTTGTTCTCTTTGATGACGACGTGCATTTGCTCATTAAGTGTGTTTATTAAGTTGTCGAGGTCCTGATTTGTTTTTTGTAGGGTGATGATATTTTGATGGGCAAATTCCAGGCTATTGCGGATCGCTCTCATTTCTTTGTGTAGAGGAATTAACAGATGGAGTTTTTTGTTGATGCTTGCGAGGATGCCTACTATGAACTGGGTGTTTTGCAGGCCGTCTGTATCCATTGATGAGTCCGATTTCTTGCGTTTGCTGGAGTTCGAGACAGGTAATCCATGTTGAGCTGCCGGTACTAGTATTGATCGATGAATGTCTGAGGTCTTCCACTGTAAAATTGTAGTGATTTGTAGAACTTCAGAAAGTAGGCTTAAGTGTTTGGTTTGTTCTTAGCAGCAGGTCGCCGCCATGACAGATCTCGCCTCTGACTCTACGTCATCATGTAGCTGAGCGTAACTCTCTCTGCCTTTTCTTCGTGTTCGAGCTCTGAAAGCTTAAACTAATGCTGGAACCTACTGCACTTCCAGTATTGGATTACTTTGAACTAATTTGAGCTTTCAGTTTGGTTTTGACGTAAATTGCTTCATTGTTTAATTTTTCATTTGGTTCTGTTTGTTTTCACGCTGCAGTTTGCCAGATGGAACGATGTCTGTAAAATTATTTGTAATGCATATTGTAGGCACCTGTCACTAGCTGGGGTTGTTGCTGCAGTCTTCGTTTCTGCCATCCAGCTTATTTTTGCACAATGACAAAAACAAAATATTGTTTAGCCTAAACACTCCATAGTATTTTCAGTGGTGAAATAAAGTTGTATTTAGGCTGCTCAGATGAAAATGGCATAATTACCAGAGTGGTCTGTAACCATATTCCACACCAACTTGTAGATTTTGACCTTTTAAGAGAGACGAAGGCTGGCAGTGCTAGCAGTAGAAACATTAACCACACTGCATGACATTGTCAGTGAGCCATAGCTTGTTAGAACTTTCCTTAAAAAGCAAACCAATGTTGGTTTTGTCCAGACACAAATGTGTTAGGTGTGAAAGAAAGCTAAGTGCACACTAACATTTAATGTAGTTGAGCTGAAGGTATGTCAGATACTTAAGAAGACAGTAGCACTATCTGTATCTGTACAGAAACTAATTGTGTTATTATTAATGGATAGATAATTAGATAAAAAATGCATATATTTACTATGTTGGTACTGAAATCATCCGATAACCTCTTTCAGCCCTCCACCAGCTTTCTTCTCTTCATATTATTGAGAAATGAGGAGCATGAGAGAAATAATTAGAGCTGAATCTGTGCAAATAATAGAAAACAACAAAGGGGAAGAGAGTTTATCATGGTGTTAATGAGGAAATGATGAAAGATACGGGGGAGGACAAAAAAAAACAACACAACAATTTGTTTTAACCAAGAGCCCATATGGATGGTTCCCACTGGAGGAGATTATCAGGAACTAAGCACAGAAATAGACTTGAAATTCACTGAACAATCAGGTCTATTTTTTTCTTGATCATTTTTATCTAACACAGGCTGTCACATCGAGAACTGTTCGAAGAGAAGAAAGAAGGAGAATACAATTCAGTTTACACAAACAGGCTGAGTAAAGTCTGCTCTGGTAATATGGACTCAACAACCATGGCAGTATTAACCATGACAAAGCTACGACTATGACAGGCCAATAAAGACATTGCTTCAGTCACACTGTCATTACATTTGAGACGGACACATAGTTACATGGGGCGGAAATTCAAAGTGTTTCCCACTATCAGCAGCACCTTCTCCTGAAGCTTGAGAATTTTCTAACAAATATGCCATCTGTTCATGGCACGGATGGGCTGCTGTGTTAGATTATTTTACAGCTGTAGTTGGACACTTATATGTACGGGAGAGCCACAAGAAGCTCCATGAGGTGAGCTTTCATTTTTTTCAAGTTAAGGTGTAGATATTTACTGTGAATTACATGTATGCATGATGGCTGCCACGCCTTCCCTGCATTGATTAAGTGTGTTGGTTGTGCATGTCATTCAGAATTAACATGATGCAGATGCAGCTGTAGCCTATATGTCACCAGTAAGATCAATGCAGAGGAAGAGATCACAGATTGACCACAGCAGCAGAAACAACTATAACAAAGTTTTTAAGACAAACTGATAGATCAAGACCACAAGCACCAACATTGGAGTAATGTGTTGGTGCAATGCTTCTTGACATAAACCTGACTGTTCATCTAGCTGAAGACAGATATATTCTCATTTAGATGTATGGAAACAAGGAAATAAGTTTGATATAAGACTTTAACTGGTGACCATATACATGGTGGACTTTGTCACTAAATAAGTCTGTTATCTTGGTTTCCTTGAATGTATTAATAAAAGTGAAGAATTGAAGGTACAGCCTCTGCTTTTTCTGGTGCTTAAGACTAAAATGTCTATGATCACAGTCGGACGCAAGTCATCAGTTAATATGGTAACTCATTGCACACATACACTGGGACACTTCCAACGGTGCACAGAGAAAAATAGTGCAGAAATGTAGTTAAGATGATTCTGATGGTGAGGTCTGAGCACTGGTCATCAGTTGTCAACAATTATTTGATGATGTTACTCATATGCATATTATTGTTTTTGTTTGTTTTGTTTCTTTTTCTCTCGGAATTACCACCACATTTGTTAGTATATAAAGTATATAAACAAAAATGGTCATGACGCCAACGGAAACGCAGGGACAATCAACAAGTAATGTCCAGCTTTACTATCATATTAACTAAAAATAGCTCATGACATGAGTCATAAGTGGGTGACCATTAAGGTGCATGTACTGCATTCAGTGTGAGAGAGTGGGATTTAGTCTGGTAATACTCAGTAACCTTAGATCCAAAATTAAGTTTCACAATTCTAAGTGATGCATAATTAATTTAAAACTGAAGTTATCTTGAGTAGTTGCCTGTTTAGTCACAAATGTCAGTTTTTTGAATATTGTTGAGCTCTTGCCACGTGGAAAAAAACTGATCTGACTTTTATTTCGGGACCTTGAGGATCTAAACTGTCAATGAACCTTCTGTCCAGATGTGCTTTTGATAACTGGACTCTGAATGTCCAAGGGTAACCTGAACAGGGTGTTCATGTTTCTGTAGTTGTATCTGTATATGTTTGTGTATTTTTCAGAGAGCTTATAAACCTGAGCCAGCACACCTGTTTTGTCCATGCTTATTTGACAATGTCCATATGTCTGTGTCAGTACAAACATTTCTATGGTTTCTGATGAACTAAGGTGTCTTGCATATTTACTCAAACACCTGTGAGATGACCTTCTGAATGGTAATGAGAGGGACTTTCTGCTCTGAGTATGCAGATTACCTTGTCATAACAGGTTGTCTAATTAGTCACATCCATATTAAAGAGTCTGGAGTGCAGGGGTCTTCTCAGGAAGTGTGAAGAACAAGAATATAAATCAAAATAATGTCTTTAATAAATGTCGTTATGTACAGTTTGCTCTTCTTTTTTCTGCATTAAACATTAGTTTACTATCACAGAAGTTTTATTTTTAGTCTAAAATTTGTGGATACATATTTTTCAGTGTGCTCTCAGTGTACATACCTAGAGGGTCAGCTCTTTGCCCAAGTATGATGACTGGAAAGTCAGTGAAAATGATCTCTCTACAGTTTAATTCTAAGGCTTTCTGTAATTAAAACTGTATGTTTTATCCATTAGAGACTGCGATATTTGAAGTGGGACAGGTCCAGGCTGAGTAACACTAAAGGCCAGAGCTGACCTTACTTTGTTACGTCACAGCCAACATTGACAAGCCTACGATTTATGTGTAAACAAACTTTGTGCACAATAAAAAGTGGCTTGTAACACCTGCCGCTGTCTACAGCAGACCATAGAGGACATAGGATAGCATGGTAACATATTGCACCATAACCCCTGCAGAAGTGTCTGCAGAACTTTCAGTGATGTGGAAAAGTAGAGAGTGGCTTTAAAAGGATGCATCCTCCTGCTTTAACAAGCTTTACAGAACTGGAAAGTAAATAACCTTTTTCACCATGTTGTTGAAACAAACCACTCTAGGGGTAAACTGAAGGCAAGCCAAGGCCACCTCTCTCAGATGAACCTGTCAGGGTTGTTTGTACTGAAACAAGAATCAATTGATGTCCATATATCTTTAAACAAACCATCCTGAAATGTGAATACCCACTTTTATTGGAATGACTCTCCTGAATAATCTCATATGAAAAAAACCCATGAGTACATGAGTAATTAACTCCTGAAAGTATAAAAAGGTAACTTGCGCACAGTTAAAGATTTGTCTATACATTACAACAAATGGCATGAATTTGAATCAGGTAAGAAAAAAGAAACAAAAAAGATGAATGCAGAAGTGGGAGTTTCAGGGCTTTGTTGTTTTTGAAAAAAACAAAAAGACACAGACATGAGGAAGTATTTACCCTAAACATGGGTACATGCAAGACACTGTTGCAAATGCCTGATTATATTTGTTTTCATTTTGTTGCAGATTGGCTGAGTTTCTACAGACCATATGTTGTCAGTACATAAAAATGGCTTTAAAGGCCCTAGGCTACATGTGTTAGTAAAATAGGCCCTGATAACACCATGTCCCAGGATTTTCTGGGTTTGGTAGAGTTTGTTTGACTGACAGTTCCACAACCCTGTGAAATCGGTAGAAGCTGTAATGGTAGGAGGACTTGTTGGCCTGTTGTCATTGCAGTTGATACCCATATTTTGTGACAGAAGTTCCACCTGTTTCCACCTCTCCTGGTCTAATCAACCAGAGAGATTGAAATTATAGGTTTTTAGTTATCCATCACTCTTTAATACAGCTTTAACGCACAGGCTTAGCTAACAAGACTGTGCATTAAACCCACTGTGAGTGAGAATAAGAATATAAAGAGAAAAGTGGAACATCACAAAGGCCACAGAGAAAGTGTTTGCAGTTTAAAGTCTGCAGGTACGTAATACTTTCTAATTCAGAGATTGACTACAATATGGTAAATGTATAGCACAGCACACTTGAGCCAAATCATGCTCCTGATTATAATCTGAAAATTAGCCACACACACATAAACCAGCCCTGATGATTACCTGCATTTCAACTGGATGATTGATATAAAATAAATGATCATGAAATCACTTCAGGATTAGCATTTTCTATTTGAATAGCACTGAGCCACAATATCAGCAGAAAAGGGAGAATAAAATAACTTCAGAGTAGTTTTACCCTTTTACTTTTCAGTTCAAACTTCAACGTGACCCAAGCACTGTTCAAGTCAGGTTTGACTTTTTTCATGATCATAAAGTTTTATCTTACAAAACTGTTCATTCCATGAAGTGAAAACAGACAACGGATTGTATAAAGTATTAAGTCCTCCGTAGGATACACATTACCATTCACAAACTCGACCATATGGGCTACACTCATAACTAGAAAGCACTCTGAGAACACAAACCTCTGCCAAGGTAGCTCACACATTGCTGTTTCACCTATGAGCAATACCATGATGAAGTATCCCTCGTAATATGGTATCTTGACCCTGAAAACCTACAACTAGCACTCGGAATCATGTTGATATTATTAGTTAGACAGTTATTGAGCAAAAACAATGGTTCTCTAATGGCGAGTATTTGGCTCACCACCAAAATCTAATCATTTTCAAGTTGGGCCATGACCAACATCTCCTGAAAATTTCAGCAAAATCCATTCAGTAGGTTTTGCATAATCTTGCTAACAAACAAACAAACAGAGATAAACAACAAACATACCCCAGCAAAAACATAACCATACAGGTTTTAGCCGACTGTGGCTGGCTCATTCCCTTCAAAAATAAAATTAATCCACTGGGCCCTTTGGTCCTAAGGCTGCAGCCTGCTAAATACAGGTTTCGTTGTCTACTGCAAAAGGATAATGTTCTACTGAACAAAGAATTTATATCCTCTTGGCAAACTCATTTTGTGGCTCCTAATCTATGGTTTAGTGCCATGTGTGACATAAAATGGAAAATTTTGCCCCTGAATTATGTTATGTCTACTGGGTAAGATAGACACATCCTAATCTAATCTTCAGTGCAGCATAGCCTCTTACTGATTTTCTTCTCTAATGCAATCTCACCTCTCCTGCGATCCTCTGATGGTTCTCTGGACGGATTACCTGACGCCTCCTCGGTGGATGGGAGCATTGGTCGGACGCGTTAGCGTACTTTAGATGCTTGCGCATGAGTAAATCATATCTGCTGCAGTACATGTGGATATGATTGACAGCGCTCATTGTCCAGTCACATGAGGAAAAGAAACACCAAAACAATACTGATTCGCTGCCAGTCAAAGTTGGAGTGTCAAAGTTGGGTGTAATTGCCTGCGCCCCAGAGGCAAAGTTGAAGCCGCCAATCCCAAAGACGCTTCAGGTCACCTGCTGAGCAAAAGTTTAAGGACTTACATTGACTCCCATTAGGCCGGCGCCCCTCTGTACGTAAACTATGTATTCACAACACAGTTCTTCCGTTAAAAACATTGTGAAACTCCTTTTATTGAATGGTGACAGGTGCTGCTGACAGACTATTACTGTGTGGTAAAAATAAATGTTTTTATCTGTCTAATTATGTTGTGTTTAAGTGGACTTTCTCTGCCGAATTTTGGAGGGGGTGGCGCCCCAGCGCCCCCTATTGACAAGCCGCCACTGGTCAGTAATAGAAACACTGTTTTATATCTCACTTTAAATAATATGGTCTTCATTTGACTTTAATATGCCTAAAAAAAGTGCTGCAGTATGATAGACTTTGTGCTACTGCAGATACTGACAGGGACTATTTTTCCTCTCTTCAGAAATTCAGAGTAGATTGCTGATACCAATAATTATTCAAAATATGGCTGAGACTTTCCCCTCTTGATTTAACATCCTGCACCATATTCTTGCTGGTCAGGCTCACAGTTTATTGGTGTTGCTTGCAGTAACATTTTGAGGCCCATGCCATTTTATTTGCATGAAATCCACACAATCTCTACTCTTCCAGCGTATATTTCTTCCTGGGTTTTCATTGCATTTGCTCTGCCTTGCAGAAAATGAGAAGAAGTGGACCACCAAAAGCAAAAATAGCGCTGCAACATAAATGTAACAAGAAGGGATGGCATTTAGGTTTCACAGCTGTAAACCAGCAGGAGTTTCCCCAGAAATCCTAAAATCATGCATGTTACATTTTGTGGATGTAAATAATATTTTGATTCTGTGTACACTCTCCAGCTGATGTTTTTCTCTATAGATAATTTTAGCCGCATTAGTTTTGGAAGTGATATTATGATTTTAAGAGGTTAATGTGCCTTTGGAGCATTGCAACAAAGCTCGGTCATCTGTATACCTTGAGACATAAACATTAATTCCTGAGGCTATAATATCTTTGTTCATACTACAGTACAGCTGGGATGCATGCGACATGGTGGCCACATACACACAAAGGAAGTGGCATCCACTTACAGCGCTCATGCCTCCTGCTGAGTCTGCGTGCCTCCCTCTCCAGCATTATGCCTTTGATACTACCTCTGGAGACGGAGCAAATGGAGGGTCACTCATTCCCCCATACCGTCGTTCACAGTGGAGGCAAAGCATCACAGGGTGCATACATTATGGTTTGAGAAAGCAGCATGAAACGAACTTTTGTTACTCTTTCCTGCATGAGGAAATTACCCTCCTCTGACTTCCTAGTCCTCCTTCCCCTCTCCTTACTCCCATCACACCATTATTTCCTCCCACACTCCCTTACTTTTACTCACCAAGGTCCTAAAGAGAGAAATTAAATATGTATGTGCTCTGTCATGGTGCAGTGAAGCAGCAGGAGGGAAAACTGCCTTTTTATGGTTATATTTATGGATCTGTAGATTTCTGTGCTCGTAAGACGTGGGGAACAGCGGGGAGGAGGGTTATGGAGAGGCCTGATGTGAACTGCTGTAATACCTCCTGTGGAGCTGCAGAGTAGAAGCAAGGCAAAAAAAAAAAAAAAAGTAATAAATTAAAAAAATAATGGATGGACATGTTTTCATATTTTGAACCAGCTATGCATGTTTTGAATCATGAAATCCTACAAAAGAAAACAGCAAATAAAAGCCTGTGGGGCCGATCACACAAAAATGCATCGCATAAGCCGCAGATGAACCAAAAAACGCCCTAAAGGGGAAAATAAAACACACACAAGGCGTTTTAAGAAGGTTGTCATTCAGCAGTTTATTGGGGGACCCTTTTCTGTCCCGTTCTTTCTCAGTCAGTAGCTCTATTTGCCAAAACCTACAGTTGACTCACTGGGGACATCAGTAACAAGCCACACCTGTCTACTTCCCAATTTTCATGTTATTTTTTGTCTGCTTTGGCTCAAAGTGACATAAATGCATGCTGTGACTCATCATCTGTGGCTGAAAAGTTAAAGTTTCAACTTTTATGTGTGTGTGTAAAACACTGGAAAACTGTGTCGCACAGCAGCAGAGAAAGATGCCAGGTAGACGAGCTGTTACATAGGAATACAATGGTTTTGATGGCAAAGCAATTCCAGCAACACTTTTTTTTATGATTGCCCACTGATGTTATTCTTTCCCTTTTTCAATTTTTCATGAGGTTTTAAAGTTAAAAACACATTTTCAAAGTTTGAATGAATTCCTCAGAGGTTAAAAGAACACTTGGCATTATAATTTCATGGCAGTCTTTGTTTAGTCTAGGCGTTACAATCAAATTAAAGTTGTTTTATAAAGTTAAATGCAGTGACAATTGTAGACAACCAATGGGCTCACAATCATCAGACAGAAAGCTGTACAGGCTGGTAAACAAAGCAGGGGGATGAAGGTAATGTTGCTCTCCAGGGGCCTGGTGTACAAAGGGTGCCTAAGCCATTTCCCATGCAAATGTTCAGATTTATCAAGAGAGGGATAACCGTGGATATGTGTGCCTCCCAATGCAAACTTTATGGTTGGCGTACACACTTTTCTACCGCTGTTGTTCTGTTCGGGTGCAGCTTTCACTTCACTTTACCCTGCAGGGCTCCCCTCTGTCATTTTCTTCATCTCTCCTTCGACGTCCTCCTCTTCTAGGAGACAAATGCATATAAGCCATTTTATTTATTTGAAACAAATAACTTTAATGAAAATTACAGGGTTATAAAGGCAGAAAAAACTGCATCATATATTCACATGCCATATGTTTGACAGAATGCACCTGTATAAATCTAAAACTAACTAAATGAAATGTGACAAACAAAAATGTGAATCGAGTGTTACAGGAGAATGCAATAGTATTTTGGGAGGCATATTTCCAACTGTATGCACCTAAAATATGGTGTTGTCTGTATCTTCCAACTTTTGCAGGGAATCCTGCAGGAAGTTGAGAACTTTCATTTCCACTTGCTGTCTGACAGACCATTTCTCACTAAAATTTGGATACAGAGCACACATAGGGAATTCTAAATCCACCTAAAAAAGTATGAAAAAGTAAACACAAAACATAGTCAATTATGAATGGTAAAAATCAGACAAGTGATACTCCATTGTGCAGTATATATTTCCATCTCTTCTTCCAAGAGTAGGGCTACACAATTAATAACGATGTTGTTATTACACTAAAATGAACTGTTGCAATAAACACATTGTAAAGGTCCACACCAACCACTGAAAAATAATTAATGCAAACAAGCAATGTTTTGTAACTCATTTTGAAGGAAAAAAAGAGAAAATGTGCGCTCATTTCATTAAAAAAATATTAACAATACTAACTTAATCCCAGTGGCCAGGGACAAGTAGCTGTTGGCATATTTGGTGATGGTGTACCAAGATTTCATCTCATCCATAAAGCCTCAGTCCTTCATGTAGTTGATTTATTGATCATATCAGCCTCACCAGTGCATGCAAAGTGATTGCACTAAAAATGATGAGAAAGTCAAATTCAGTTCAGAGTAAAATTGACAAAAAATGTAATCAATGAGAAATACAAGAGGTAAAAATGACACTTAATCTTTTTGTGAGCTCCACATTTATTGGTCCTGTGTAGCCACACGTTCCAATCGTCTCTGCTAACTCCATCAGCCTTTCTCCATTTTCATGTTCCACTTAAGAGTGCAAACTCAAGCCTAAATGTTTGCAAAACAGATACAGTATTTTCTCATAGCTGCCAATGCATGAAATTTAGGGAAGTATGAATGTATCAAAGTACTTCAGTACATGGTTTTGTAAGTTTTAAATATCTGGAGCTGTCACTCCATCCGACACACCACTGTTGTCAATCTCTCCCTGGCACAAGAAATGGTAGCTCCATCTTGTGAAAAAGTTTGATACAGGATCCCCTGTATCAAACTTGTCACCAGATCTCCCCACAAGTCCTTTGGTGACAAATAATAGTTCCTATCTTTTTAAAATGTTTTTACTTGATTTGATACTACAGTGTCTTGTGATACACAACAGCACATACTTGAACTAGTTGTCCTGGTAGTCTAAGATTCTATACTTAGAATTTTTTCGCCTTTGCTTATCTGCTTTCAAGAAATGCATTTTAATTCCATGCACCATTTCTGCAAAGAGGAGGAATAATTTTCTGTCATATGATGTATACTTAAGAGGGAATTTCCTTCATTTGCGCTCCATTCCTGCTTCCAGGCCTTTACTGAAAACACATACCAGTAACAAACTCTTTACGAAGAGCACCCTGGTCTTTGCCATTTTCTCCTAGGAATGAGATGCTTAGGAGATTCCTTGGAGATCTTATTTTTGTGTAAACCACGTTTAAGTCCCCTTAGAAAAATGTCCTCTCTTGTTACATTGATGTTTAACATTGGGGTTGTGTCAATCTTCTTTTGAAGTGACATCAGGATGTCTGATTAGCTAATCAGCAATACCAAAGCACAGTTAGTACCAGTAAAAATCCAAAGCAGGAATCAATTCCATCACATTACATATTTGAAACTGTTGCATACTTGCTGTAGCACACGTTGATCTCCTCAGAAACACTGGCACATCTCTCATTGATGTCACTGTAATAAAGTAGCATCAACATTTCTTCATTTCATTTAATTTTTCAATTATAACACACACTTTTTTGCTTTTAAATAAGCTCTAATTTTTCTTGTGTGCGTATTATACACGAGTACAAGCAAAATACTTAAAATATTTAATCTCATCAACATCGCAATTGCAACACATCTGACACAAAAAACCTAAATATTGTCTTTCTCTGCGATACATTCCCGCAAACTTGTGTAGTTCTTATTAAACTGACTGTTAAATTGTTCTAATCGAATATTTTGTGTCTTAACTTTGTGTAATCATCACCGGCAAACACAGGGCACTGCCATCTTGTGAGCAAGGGGACGCAAAATAGCTGCGTTGGGATTGGTCGAAGACAGTGGCGTGTTGATAGCTGCTCTCTGATTGGTCGGTGCACTACGACTGAGCATGCTCGGACAGAAATTGAGTAATTGCGCTTGCATGAACCAAAAAGTGTTTCCGCATCCATTTGAGAGAGAGAATATTGTGTATTTGTTGTGAACATACTGAAATTTCATTGATTAAAACTTTGAATAAATGTAATTTTTGAGTTGTCTGAGAAAGAAAGGTTAGGGCAAAATTTGGGTGCGTGTTATATTTGAGTAGTGTTTTTCTGGCAAAAATGGTGAAAATATGTGGTGCATGTTATAATCAAGTGCATGTTATAATCGAGAAATTACATACATGAAATGAAAAACTGAACTCATCAATTTTCTATTTTTTTCAATTTTTTTTGTGAGTGTTGTCTCCAATATTTTTCTGAGAAGCAATATTTAAAGAGAGAGGTTCTGGGTGATGAGTTTTAACAGCGAAATACTGATTGCAGATGAACATGTTAAGACACAGCACCAGGAACTTTGCCCTCAAAGCACATTGTGCAGAACATCTTGTGGGTAAAAACTGAAATAGCTCAATTTCTAAGCAAAACATATACCAGATACATTTTAAAGCCTCTCCAATTCTAACACTTGACAGTAGGCATCATTGTCAATACATTCTGCATGGTGTGCACAAAGTGTGTGCAAAAGCCACTCCATGTTTTAAAAGAACTAGAACAGCTCAAATTAAGACAAAGTACTGAATATCCTGGACCAAAGGTACCGTGGTCCACTTGATAGTGCTTGAGTACTTATCCTCTGCTGGTACAATGCACAGAACTTACTGAAACATAGGTGACAAACGGTTAAGTTTTACTACCACTGATGCCAATAACTGATTCTACTTTAACCCCAGTTAACTGACTAATTAACCTAAACAGAAATTCAAAATAACTTAAATCATGGGTCATCAACTGCATTTGTACAAAGGCCAGTTTTTTCTTAACCTTTCCTTTGCTAGGATTTTAAAGGAAACTCCGATATCAAGATTTTTACCTAATAAACACATCAGTTCAAAGTAATTATTTTTTTTCTTAACTGTTTGGGTTTTTTAGCCACTAAAAGTGAGATCAGTCCCATCTTACACACTGCTGCCAGCCACCTTGGGCAGTTTCGATGGCTTGACTACTCTCTGTGGCTGTCATGTTTTTTCTATTTCATCACTGACTTTAATTCCCATGCACAAATTTTCATACCGTTACATCCCCTACTCTCCAACACTCTCTCTCCGTCCCCTATATGTCTTTGCCCTTTTTGTTTGCTCCTGTACTTGTCTCTGATTTGTGTCTTGTACACTGCTTGGGATCCTTGTTGTGGACGGTCTGCTGCTGTGGGCTTAAAAAGTTACTTCACTTACTACAATAACAATTATCTGGCCACTCCTGTAGCCCCATTCCATTATTATTACAGTTCTTGATATTCACTTCAGAGAGATCAACAGAATGAAATGTGTGGTAGTTCTGCAAATAGTACACATACACTGCCTGGCCAAAAAAAAAGTCACCACCTGGATTTAACTAGCAAATAGGTACAAGCCTCCTGTTGGATAATTACTGCACATGTGATTATCTTTCAGCTGGCAACAAGTTATTTAACCCCAGCTGATGCAATGAGTAGCTTCTCATTTCTTAAACAACCATGTGGAAAGACGCATCCTGTGGTTGTTGAAAAGATGTTAGTCTGTTTAAGAAGGGTCAAATCATTGGCATGCATCAAGCAGAAAAAAACATCTAAGGAGATTGCAGAAACTACTAAACTTGGGTTAAGAACTGTCCAACGCATTATTAAAAACTGGGAGGATAGTGGGGAAGCATCGTCTTCAAGAAAGAAATGTGGTCGAAAATATCCTGCATGATCGTGATTGGTGATCACTTAAACGTTTGACCAAATCAAATAGAAGAAAAACAACAGTAGAACTCAGGGGTATGTTTAATAGTTAAAGTAAGAGCATTTCCACACACACAATGTGAAGGGAACTCAAGGGATTGGGACTGAACAGCTGTGTAGCCTTAAGAAAACCACTAAACAGTGAGGCTTACTGGAAAAAAGGCTTCAGTTTGCTAGGGAGCATAAAGATTGGACTCTGGAGGACAGGAAGAAGGTCATGTGGTCTGATGAGTCCAGATTTACCCTGTTCCAGAGTGATGGGAGCATCAGGGTAAGAAGAGAGGCAGGTGAAGTGATGCACCCATCATGCCTAGTGCCTACTGTACAAGCCTGTGGGGGCAGTGCTATGATCTGTGACAAATCTTGTGACACTGCAGAAGATTATTGAAACAATGCCACAGCAAATTTGTGCTGTAATCAAAGCTAAAGGCAGTTCAATGAAATATTAAAGTGTGTGACCCTGTTTTTTGGTGGCGACTTTTTTTTTGGCTGGGCAGTGTATATTAGTGTGGCCTTGACAAACAATCATAGATGGCCTGCTTGACTCCACAACATAAATTTGTATTTTTGAACCACTTAATCACAATCTAATGACAGTTCAGCTAGATGCTGCTGTTGTAATCATCAGTCTTCTACAGTTCAAAATCATAAGTGTTAACGACAATATTAGAATGACCTCTCTATCCATGGTTGTTATCCGTTATACATCCATAATAAATATCTTTACAACTGTGTAGGCATGAGGACCCTCTTGAAAATGAGATGTCACGTTTCAAGGGGCCAACATTGAAAACATTTTCATTCAGCCTAACTCACTATTACCATGGTGGCAGTTTATTAATCAAATGGGGCAATATCCTCAATTTCCTTGAAGAGAACACTGGTTAGCTACACTTCAACACAATTTCCGTTCACAGGATATTGTTTCTGTGTATATGTCAACCGTTGGCCCCTTGATATGAAAATGTTGTGGCCTGAGGGAAAGGCTAAACTGTAAAATAGGTCTCAGCTCTTCTTTCTGCTTGCATGTCTGTATTAAAGGAAGAGTTCAGAGCCATCACATCGTGTCAAATGCTTTTGCAGAATTAGCTCTATGAGGAGAATTGCCCTCACACTTGACAGGTAACTAAAGCTGGCTTCCCTTTGGCAGGTTCAGACACATCCATTGAAAGGTAGCAAGCAAGTCAATGAGTTATGCAAAAGAGACAAAGAAAGAGAATTTTAAAAAAAATCCAACATGAGAGAAAATGAAGCAAAAGAATGCAGAACCATGGTAATGTGTTAGTAAGAATAAAAAGGGACCTCAACAGGACATATGATGACATTTATTGAATAAATTGTGACATGATCCATAGTTATGAGTGCACTTTATGTTAAATGCGGCAACAGTGTGAGATAGATGACAGGCTGATGTTATAACGCTGACTCTCAAGGGCTAATTAAAGCAAATGAGCCGCTATGCAGTAGGCACTAAAACAATAAAATGTTTGGTGAAGAGCATTTTGATCAAGAAAAGAAGGGAGAGATAAAACAGAGACAGAAATGACATGAAAAAAGAGCAGCAGAATAAAGCCCCCTACGCAATTATGTCAAACCCTACAAACAGAACATACATGTTTTATCAGACTTGGGGAATAGATTGTTTTTTCTACCTCTGCAGCTGAATCGCTATCAAACAGAGATTTAGTGTGAACGGGTTGAGGATATCAGAGGCAGCAGACTTTAGAAAATATCTTGATACCTGCAAGGTTCAAGTCTTTGGATCAAACTAAATGATAGCTATCTTTTCTTGGTGTCACGGAGGCCAAATATAAACCACTTCCTTTCACATGCCTCTCTGTATTTGCGAGCAAACTGTTATGCCTCAAAAGGTAAAGACAGGATTAGAGATCACATGAGAAGTTTTTGTCACCCCTGTAGCTGTAACTTTCAACTTTTCCCTATATATATACTTCTCAAAAACAGAAGTTACTTGGGTTGATTATTTCTCCCTCTAAAAACAGTGATGGTATTGTATTTTGAACCACTGGAAAATCTGATTAGCCTTAACATCAAATTACAACTTGTAAGGGTCATGCATTTATTGAATGACCAACATTAGATGCATTTTATTATTTTCTATTAAACATTGAATTCTCATGTGCATGTCATCATCAAGAACATGTTTCAGGCATTCAACTGAAAACATTATTCTAAATCCATTTTCTTTTCAGGCTTAAGAACCAGGAAGTGCTAAATGCTAACTCCCTTTAGCATTTTGACTTATCCTTGCACTGCTCTATACCAGTTGGTATTATAAAAGGGGAGAAATTATCAACCAAAATAACATTTCCAGACATTTTTGGAGGAATATATTTCTGTCACACAGCAGTCCTGAGCCCTCATCTGCCTATCATAATTTAACCATAAAGCCAGAAAACCTTGCAAATGAAGTTTGGACCTAAGCTGCAATCTTGAAGCCATTACATTTCCTCTTCTATTGCAAGTCACACAGTGATAGACCCTTTTTGCCCCTTTTCCATTCCATTAAATGAAAGCACAAATACACTGACAGGCAAATTGGCACATGATAAGGTGGGGACTTTTCTGCTGTGAATCAGCAAAAGTGATGAGACGATGACATTATCTCATAAACTGGGATCAGAGAGGGGAAGGCTATCACATCCGGATGTCTGATTTGAATTTCGAACAATCTCCTTTTCCTCAAGAGACAGTAAGAACTCAGAGATCTGCCTCAGCACTTTCCTTTAATCCACAAATCCATGGAACTATTTTAGCTTAAGAGTTCGGAGTAAAGAGAACAGAGCACAAAAGTCATGAAGGGATAAAGAAGTGAAGCAAAGGCAGAGAAGTGGACAGAACTTATGCAGTTTGTCCCTCTGATGAGACAAAAGGACGAAGCTCTGATGGACAGACAACCCTTTAAAATACACTTAATTATATCTGGTGCAATAATTAATGATTGATAGCTTATACAGAATGTGTGTTGGGTAAAGAAAGTCAAAGGGTTGATATCATTCTTCGGGATTATATTTTTTTAATCCAAAGAAACGTAAAGCTTGGCTAAAGAGTTAAACTATAAAAGAAATAACCTTTATGAGTGAACTCATACAACCTCACAGCCACCCAAGAGGCTTCAACTCCAAACACGTACATATGTGAGCATCTGAGGACCCGTGAGCCCATTAAACAAAACCTCAAATTTTAGTGAATCAATTTTCTGTCACCTCCATGAAAAGGCCAGAGTGGTACTTAACACCAGCTCACACAGACACAAAGTGCAAAACAATACCATCAGACTTTTTTTTCCAATCTCAGCCCTGTTAGCCTCAGTGCATCCTCTTTGCTGCCTGTATAAAAGTGTCCTCGCTCCTTCCTTCTTTCTACAAAGATTCAAAGAAGAAAAGTGCTGCCCTAAGACTGCTGAAGTCACAGAAATGTGTTTGTACAAGGTCATGCGTGTGTTTTAATCTATGTGTGTTTGTAATTTGAGGTAACCCATTTTACTTTCGACATCACACACTGACTTTGGAGCATTGCGTAAACTTATTTTTAAGTATGTTTACACAGTGAACTGTCGAAATGATTATGCATACACTTTTCATCTCTAAAAACCTGCTGATGCCTCTGGATTAAACATGTTTCTTGTGCATAGGTGCAATTCTAATTCTGTAATAATTTATAGCAGGAGTCTCAAACTCCCGGCCCCTGGGCCACATCTGACCTGCCTACCCCCTTTTTTCAGGACCGCACCTCTATTTCAGGCATATAATGGAATCCACCCTGCATTCTATTTTCCATTTTCATTTACCCACTCTACTCATGACTAAACCAAATTATTCTGTTCACGCAATGAAATGGACATCTTTTCCTGTTATTGTTGTTAAATCTAAACTCATTAAGGATCACAGTTTGGTCTTTGTACAGATGCAGTCACTTAAAACTTCCCCAGCTTCCCTGACGAGGTCCATGATAGGGTCTGCCCGCACTTAAAGTATTAAACTGTAAACTTCACCCCATGTTTGTGTGAATCAGAGGTGTCAAGTTTCCTCACTGTTGATTTGGCAGTTAAAAAAATAAAAAGTTGAGGCCTTGTAGTCTTGTGAGGAAAGCGCCATTTCAGGGAGACACCCTGCAAATGCATGAATGAGCAAGTTTTCAGAGGAATTTAGGCACTTGGAAGTTGGCTGGTCTCTGGCGGGAAGTTGGCAGGCAGCTGGCTGGGAGGAGAAAATTGAAGCCAGTGGATCTGTAGTTTTATTATTATTATTTAAAAAAAAGCTATATTAAAGTTACATAAATTACATGACTTCTCGTTTATAATATAGGCTGTACACTGTATGTACCTATTTTTTATTTTTTGTACTTGGAGAGTGAAGTGAACCGGTGACAAATTCCTTGTATTTCTAACATACGTGGCCAATAAAGCTGATTCTGATTCTGATGACATTGATGACATTTAGACTAAATAAGTTTCAACATTATTTTACATTAATCCTCTACTTAATTAAAAGACATTTATGAATTTATGATCTTATTGTGTTCTACAAAATGGCAGAGTTAGGAGTTAAAGACAACGTAGTTATTACACTACATATTTAAGTGAGCATTCAACGGAAGATTTTTTTTAATACCTTTATTTCATTTGGAATTAAATCACACTTTAATTGTAGGCTTTATTTGTTTTCAAACCTACACTCTCAGCATTGCCATATGTAAAAATTCAACAACAATACTCATTTATTTAGACTATATCATTTTTAACTTGTTTTCTTAGAACTTGTATGAAGGAATAAAAGGTCCTGCGTCATTATGACTGCAGCACAGACAAATAAGAATTTTATTTATTACACATTTGATCTTTCATTTGAATTACATTAGCTGCATAAGTGAACCATAAACACAGCAAAGAAGGATTTTATGTATTACTAATTTATGTATTTATTGAGTTATGTATCATTTTATTCATTAACCATAAAAAATTCTTTTTATCATATTCAGTTTTTTAATTCTGTTGAGAGAGTTTTGTGTCTGTGGTGCAGTCTGATAGTGCACTTGGTCAGTAATTGGAAGGTTGCAGGTTCAAGTCCAGCTCCGGCTGTCACACGGTGATGTGTTCTTGGGCAAAACACTTAACCCCAAGTTGCTCCCCCTGCTGCATCAGTGGCGTGTAAATGGGCATAAAAGAGCAAGAATGTGTTAGTTACTGATGGCCAACTGACAGAAAGCCCAACCATCAGTGAGTGAATGTGAGAGCGAATGGGTGTGAATGGGTAGGTGTGACCTGTGGTGTAAAGCAGCTTTGAGTAGTCAAAGACTAGAAAAGCGCTGTGTAAGCTCAAGTCCATTTACCATTTACAATAATATGTTGAACATATCATCACACCTCTCCAAATTGGGTTTAAGCCAACATGACAGGAGATATTTTTACGTTCTTGGTTGCCTGTTTAAAGGTAAACTTGAGTTTCTTACTTTCTAACACCAGTGACAACCAGATGTTTTTTTTTTTTCTCTCAGCATTAAATGCCACTGCTTTGTAGATCAGAAAGCCTGATTAAGTTTCCAAAAGTTCAGCATAATTGTCAATAAGACACAGAGATTTAAAGTATGAGCTTGGTTGAGCTGGGATTAAAGTCATTTATTAATAATGGTAAAAAAACACAAGTACTACTAAACCTCACAGGGATAGCTTCACTTATTTATGAGCACAAAATATGTTATGTTCTTTGTTGCCTCTAGATGCGTTTCATGCAGTTGTGTGTGTTTGTGTCTGCTGGCTCATAATGATAAGCACCCCCAATAACAGAAGCTAAACTCTCCTTCCCTCCACGCCTCACATCCCATCACCAGGGGCGAGTGCAGACCACACCAGGGGCCACCTGCTGATGCTGTCTTTGTTATTAGTGCGGTTCATGTTGGAATACCTTTCATTGTCTGCGGGAGCCTCGGACAATTATTTAGCACATGAACAGGAGGGTGCCTGCAGAGGCCTGAGATAAACAATTACAGTTTCACCATTATTTTGAATCATGAAGAGGAAAACCAGGGCAGTATTAATAAGTTCAATCATTTACTGATTAAACAAGAATTGCTTAAAGGACTGCCTAAATGTTTCAAATGATTTTACAAAATATATTGTTGCTGTCAGGCACAAACCTCCTATCTCCATGTTTATGATTTTCATTTTTTTTTCATAAAAAAGTGCCTTTGGTCACCCTCCATGTTTGTGAGAGAGTTTTATAAACTTAAAACCAAATCAATGAGCCAAAAGTCATTTGTAATCAGAGCAAATTGATATTCATCCATTCAGTAGTAGAGCCATTTTTGATTTCCTGAAAAGTAGGAATTTCGGACACAGAATTTGTGAGCCCGACTGCAACACTATAGCAAAATGGATCTGTACAACTTAAAAGCATTTTAATACTTAAACAAACTGCAACTTGATGTGACTGAATAGAGTATGTGAAGGGTTCACAAAGACATCTGAAAAAAAATATTCAAGGACACTAAACAAACATCCCAAAGGCATGCCTCAGAGTGAAGAATAGAAAGAGGAGAGTTTTCACTGAGAGAGAGGAAACCTAAGTAGAAAAGAGAAAGAAAAGAAAAGCTGTTCTCTCCCTCTCTTCATGCTGAGGCAGTGCTACTTTCTGAGTCATGCGACAATGGAGACTAATCAGACATATCTGGCATTTTCAAGTATGTTGGATCAAAAGTCGGGAAATGTTAAGCATGCTTTATTTTTTTGACACCCGACACTAATTGACATTTCCCTCTGTTGTCCAAAACATCAGCGTATGATGACATTGCGTTAAGGTTAACAGGAAAAAAAAAACAAAACACGAAAAATGGGCATCATTAATGCTGAATCACACCCACATTAACATAACATTAGCGTGTCTTCCATAAAACTTTTCCTGACTGCCCCAGACATGAGTCATTTCCTTACAAAAACCCATTACAAGGCAGCCAATCATCATTTTTCTTACTGAGAGAGTGCTTCACGCCTAATATGAGAAGCATCAATCATACACGCAGTGCCTATTCACCTGTGTAATATTTAATATCCATTCACCAAGCCTTAATGAACCAATATATAATGTATGTTCAGTGTTACAGACTCTCGACCAGCACTACTGCAAACATGAAGTCATCTCCATTTTAGAGATAATTTATCAATTTGGTCGGTCAATACGAAGGAAGATGACTCTCTTTAGCTATATCACACATGCAATAAATAACAAATCAAGACTAAGAGAATATGGCAGGAAGTGGAAAAGGATCCATCTTTGCAAATTGTGTCCACCATCCAGTCAGACCCACACTCACAAACAGATGTGATGTCATGGGTCATTACATTGTGGTTTGGCAGCTCTCTGATGAGGAAACATTGATGAGAGATGTACTAGATTGGTTAGAGTGTGACACCAGTGAGGAGTGAGGTCAGGTCATCTGTCATGATTTCTGCCCTCGACAGATCCAGGCCACTTCCTGTCTCAGTCAGGTGAACTAATGAGGGGAAAACAAATCAGTGAATGATGAGTTTAGAAACGAAAGAGTACTTTTTGTTGTATTCCTGCACTCAGTCGACAGAAACCACAAAGCTCCACTTAGTTTTTCCCTTATCTATGAAAAATGAGCATGATACAGCCTTATAATCGTAATGACTGCTCTGGCTCGTGCTAAAGAAAAAATATCCATGTTTGCTTTTCCTTCCCTCAGGACCTTTCTTTACACTAAACCTCTCCAGTACTTTGTTACATCACACAGTACATTACTTCCTATGCTGTTTGAAAATCTAAGTTCTGAAGAAACAGCTGGGAGCAAGCATGAGGGAGGCAGAGAGAATCTAAAAACTAAATCACTCCACTGAAAAATTTGCACAGCAGCTCTTGAATCCTCTCAATGGGTGATACATTTGGGAAGCCTGGCTTACAGAAACATTAGTTTGACATCACTTGTTTGAATTAGTTGTAGTCTTGGAGGAAATGTGTTTGAAAACTGTTGCTCTCCTTGTTTTCCAAGCTTTTAGTGTTTTACTTTGCTGCTGCCACATTTTTCCTCTTCAGAGAAACCATACATGGATAACAGGGTAGAAACAAGACACATTCAACAGGGCTGAAATGCTGCATTTCCCCTGAGTGACCCGGTTTGGTTCAGTACAGTTAAGAATGATTTGAAGCTGCCCTGATCCCTTATAAACCTTAACTTTGGGCGAAGATGTAGGCTGTGCAGCACTCTGAAGTAGAGTGTGACACTGTAAACAAAAGGCAACAATGGAGGACTTCCAGTACTCCTGTACTCCATCAACCGTTGTTCCAGGTGGACATTATTTACAGCAAAGCAGAGTACAAGTTGCTCACAACAGGTGATGTTGTTTTGGTTTTGGCTGCTGTCACGCATAAAGTGACGCCAGTGGTCCCCCCTCCATCACGGGTGTTAGGTTCCAGACCAACCCGCGATAAGTGAAAATCCATGAAATAGAAATATCCAATTCAAATACACCCTAGGCATGTTTTTATACATTTTACGGTACTTTTGAAATAATTTAAAGGTCTTTAAACACACTTTTAAAAGAACAGAAATACAAAACCCAAAACCAGTGAAGTTGGCACGTTGTGTAAGTCGTAAATAAAAACAGAATACAATGATTTGCAAATCCCTTTCAACCTATATTCAATTGAATACACAGCAAAGACAAGATACTTAACGTTCGAACTGGTAAACTGTATTTTTTGCAAATATTAGCTCATTTTGAATTTGATGCCTGCAACATGTTTCAAAAAAGCTGGCACAAGTGGCAAAAAAGACTGAGAAAGTTGAGGAATGCTCATCAAACACTTATTTGGAACATCCCACAGGTGAACAGGCTAATTGAGAACAGGTGGGTGCCATGATTGGGTATAAAAGCAGCTTCCCTGAAATGGTCAGTCATTCACAAACAAGGATGGGGCGAGGGTCACCACTTTGTGAACAAATGCGTGAGCAAATTGTCGAACAGTTTAAGAACAACATTTCTCAATGAGCTATTCCAAGGAATTTAGGGATTTCATCATCTGCAGTCCGTAATATCATCAAAAGGTTCAGAGAATCTGGAGAAATTACTGCAAGTAAGCGGCAAGGCCGAAAACCAACATTGAATGCCCGTGACCTTCAATCCCTCAGGCGGTACTGCATCAAAAACCGGCATCACTGTGTAAAGGATATCACCACATGGGCTCAGGAACACTTCAGAAAACCACTGTCTGTAACTACAGTTCGTCGCTACATCTGTAAGTGCAAGTTAAAACTCTACTATGCACAATGAAAGCCATTTATCAACAACACCCAGAAATAAGCTCATCTAAGATGGACTGATGCAAAGTGGAAAAGTGTTCTGTGGTCTGACGAGTCCACATTTCAAATTGTTTTTGGAAAGTGTGGTCGTCGTTACCTCCGGACCAAAGAGGAAAAGAACCAGCCGGACTGTTATAGGCGCAAAGTTCAAAAGCCAGCATCTGTGATGGTATGGGGGTGTATTAGTGCCCAAGGCATGGGTAACTTACACATCTGTGAAGGCACCATTAATGCTGAAAGGTACATACAGGTTTTGGAGCAACATATGTTGCCATCCAAGCAACGTCTTTTTCATGGACGCCCCTGCTTATTGCAGCAAGACAATGCCAAGCCACATTCTGCACGTGTTACAACAGCGTGGCTTTGTAGTAAAAGAGTGCGGGTACTAGACTGGCCTGCCTGTAGCCCAGACCTGTCCCCCATTGAAAATGTGTGGTGCATTATGAAGTGTAAAATACAACAACGGAGACCCCGGACTGTTGAACAACTTAAGCTGTACATCAAGCAAGAATGGGAAAGAATTCCACCCGAAAAGCTTCAAAAATTGGTCTCCTCAGTTCCCAAACGTTTACTGAGTGTTGTTAAAAGGAAAGGCGATGTAACACAGTGGTAAAAATGCCCCTGTGCCAACTTTTTTGCAATGTGTTGCTGCAATTAAATTCTAAGTTGATGATTATTTGCAAAAGAAAATAAAGTTTCTCAGTTCGAACATTAAATATCTTGTCTTTGCAGTGTATTCAATTGAATATAAGTTGAAAAGGATTTGCAAATCATTGTATTCTGTTTTTATTTACGATTTACACAACGTGCCAACTTCACTGGTTTTGGGTTTTGTACATTTAAACACATGAAAAGATATTGAGAGAGCAACAGCAATAGAAAACACAAAAGCATTGTACAAACAGTATATAAAATACGAGTACTGTACTCACAAGCAAAGAAGACGACGATGATGATGATAATGTAATGCAGAACACCGATCACTGAAGAGAGAGACGCAGAACTGAGAGAGAACAAAGCAAGCATCTCTCCTTCCTGTGAGATGTGAAGCCACTTAATACACAAGAGCCAAAGAAAAAAATACCAACACTCTGATTGGCTGAATTGGTTCGTACAGGCATTATATTGTGACACGCAAGATTTAAACTCACAAACAATGCTGCAGAATGCCGCGAAATGACTAAAAAGCATGCAATATCAAAATTAATAGGTCGTACAGAAAAAACACGAAATAGTGGGACCGCGAAAACTGAACCGCAATATCATGGGGGTTTACTGTATTCTTGCAACCAATCAACAGACCTCAGCGGTTTTGGCTTCACTTTTTGGGGTTGGCTTGGTACGCTGTGCGCCCCTTCAGAGAGGTGCCATAAAAAACAGGATGCCACGAATCAGTTTTTTGGATACCTTTCTCCTGTCACAACGAAAACACTTGTCATTGCATCAATCACATTCATTACTGGCCAATCATATTTTGGCCCAGTGTAAAATACAAAACTTTCACCAAACTATGTAAGAGCAGAGTGAAAATATCTTTGCCATTAATAAATGCTCTCAGTGCAGCTATTTGTTTTTTTTATTTAATTAATTCTAGATCTGGCAAAACTGCTACTGTAGCTGTTTGCATCTATGCTAATCTCTAAATGAGCAATCACTTCCTGCTGTTATCACACTCGTAGCTCCTAACTCTTCTGCTGTTAAAAACACTGATGGGCATTGAATCTGTAGACCGAGCTTAACCATGGGTCAATGTTGGAAAGAGGGCTTTAAAGTGACTGGAGCTCCATAAGAGAGCATCATACAGAGTGAGAATAGAGATAGATAAGGGTTACAGAGTATTGGAAAAGTTTTTTGTTTCTTTTTTTTTTACACAAGTGATTGTCAACATGCTCTAACAGTCATTAAAATCAATATGAACCTGAGATAAGTCAAAATGAAACCACTTGGAATAAAATACAGTTAGAAGCATTTACTTGTAACTCAAACCCTTATTTAGTCCCCTCTACAATGAGGTACAACTTTTGAGGATTGTGCATTTGTGGATTGGGAAGAACAGGTACATGTGGGTAGTGCCACAAGAAAATGTGCCAAAATTACCTGCAACTGGAAGCTGGTGTTCCAGTATGCAGTCTGGCAGCATTATTTAGTTTCAGCCCTAGGACCATTTCCAAACTGAGGACAAAGTTCCTCAAGACTTGTGAAATCAAAGACAAACTGCGAGCAGGCGTTCCAGGAAGACAAAATCCAAGAAGATTGGTTCCTCACCCTTGCTTCACTAAGAAACTGTTGTGCATATGTTGCCAAAAATCTCTAGAAGACAGCCTCAGTGAAGCAAGGGTGAGGAGCCGGTCTCCTTGCGGTGTTGCCTCGGGGGTAAGCCCACTTCGTGGTCTGTCTTTGACATCACCAGTGTTGTGGAACTTTGTCTTAAGTTTGAAAACGATAGGACTGACATCAAATGATGCTGCCAGGGGACACCAGCTTCCAGTTGCAGGGGATTTTCATATGTAAATATAGATATTGAGCTCATGTAACCTGCACCAGCTTGGTTTATATGAGCTCTCGCAATCAATATGAAATATATTTGGAGCAAGGTTGAATCAAGAGTGGGTAAAAAAGGGTAAAATTCTTATCAACCTCCTGTGTTGTTCATCATAATCTGTCTGTCAGGCAACAGTGTTTCTTCTTGATGACCCCAAGTAATATCAGTTATATACAGTAACTTAAGATCAGTCAAAATTTTGGTGCTGGCAAAATATCAGCAAGTGAAAGGTTAATTAAAGTCTGGATAGTCAAATCTAAAATTTGCTTTCAGATGAAAAAGTGTTGGTTTCAAAAACAAGTGTAAAAGTGATGTTTCAGTAAATAAAATCTAGAGGTGTTGCTGTTGGATGTATAACTTTGAATTTTCCACATGTAACTTTTTACCTGTAAGTGACACTTGTAGTGTCAATAGTTCTGCCTGTCCCCCATTATTGGACAAGTAACAACTGATGCCACAAGCCCACATCGTGAAAACAAGCATTTTGGAGTATATTTGTACTTTGAGACTGCCTTCCTTACCCCCCATAGAAGTGTTGATCAAAAGTTACCTTGCTAAGCGTTACATTGCTAAATTCCAACTCCAAGAAGAGTTAGCAATTACACTTGATGACAGTTAAAGTACAAAGTCTCCAAAATGAGTGAAAAGAACACTTTGTGGTGTGGACCCACATAGACACTTAGGAAGTGTTGATACTTATTCTGACGGTGTTATTTGTCCCTGCAAATTTTGCTGTTTAAGAGGTTATCATTCACAAGTTTCAGTTTCCAACAATGATCCAAACTACCTTGCCAACACTTGTAACCATGTGTTTTCCAGTATCACCCCTATCAATTTATTCCCTTTTCATTAAAGTTAGAATAAAATATAGTCTGGTTTTGGGCTGCTACCCTGCATAATAGAGACCATTCCCTACAGGGTAACAAATGACCTGAACAAGACAAAAGACAAAGGGAATGAACAAAGACTTCCTTTCCCCTTTAATTTTCTATTTTTACGTTAAACTGTCTGTGCAGTGATACTTGACCTGCTCTAGCAGCATGTTGGCCTTTAAGACAAAACGATGCCATGGTTCAACAGACATTAAAGAGCACCTCTAATAGGCAGGATTACCTTACCATTACAACACAGGACAGCCTGGTGACCTTTTTTGTAAGCACTGTCTCATTTTTTATGATGTTTTACACCTAACTGCTCTACAATAGTGCTCAGTAAACGTCAACTATCTGCTTATCTCTCTTTTTTTCCTTTTAACTGATTCAACAAAAGATCAGAAAAAAAAAAACTTCAATGAGCAGCTTCAAAAGATCATGTGGTTATACCTCTCTAGCCAGCTACGAACTGACAACTTCCCTCTCGATAAGGCCAGCAGTATATTTGCTGCAACAAAAGATCATTTATCCTAACTGCAGCTCAGAGGATCCTAATTTGACACTACACAACTTCCACAGTCATTTCAGATATAAAAAAGACGAGGAGGACACTAACAGACTGGTTTCAGCAGATTTTTATATCACTACTGAAAGACTGGGGATTACACCCTTACAAACTGTGCCAGATGAGGGATCACAAACTTCAACCAACTGAACGCATCAAACTCTCACAAGGGCAGCAGTTTAAAGGGCAACAAACAAACCAGTTGGTGGCGCTAATGCAAAATTTTGTTGTTTGCCTCTGACGCTATTTCCTGTTTCCCACCATCTCTGTTTCACTGGCTGTTTGCAACACATGTTTGCAGATGGTTCGATTGACAGTTCACACTACCCAACTGTGTCCAGATCTGGCTAAAACAATACAGACAAGTTTGACTGACTGAGACTGAGCTCTGATCGGCCCTGTTCCCCTATACTAACAGATTTTTGTGCCAACTAGCCATGCCGACTGCCGGCGATTTTCTTGCTCCCACCATTAGTTTTCTGTCAGAGGAGACAATCGGAGCAGTGAAATGAAAAAGCACTGTTAAATTATTCCACATCGTTTCCACATGTTGTCAGTCTTACCCTGCTGGAAGCTTTAGCTAACTTTGTGTCACAATATTTTGTTACAATTCCAATACATTTTCCGCAATATATGTCTATTAATGGCAGTCTGTGCTGGAAATTCAATGTGTTTCATTTGCCTTCGAAATCTCAAGGCAAAACTGTAAAAAAATATTTTTTCCTGATTAGACAAATGAAGTGTAAATGCATATCTACAACAATATTTTGCTAAGTTTGTATGTTACACTCTACTAAGAATGAGCCTTATGTCCCTATGCTGCAAACCCAACTACAATAAAGCGTAAGGCATCCCCATCCACCCACCCATCCATCCATCCATCCATCCAGTTCTGCATTTGTTAGACCATAACTTTCTTTCCAGTTAGACAAGGTAAATATGACATTATAATTCATGGATTAACTTTCTATGACTGGTTTTTCAGTAAGGCCTTTTATTCTGAGGGTATAACTTTAAGTGTTTTGTGGATCATCGGATTTACCTCAGCAGCATCTATGTGCAATGTATTTGAGGTTATATTATTAAATTCACAAAGTCCTCAGTAACTCGCTCTGTACAGTGCAACATTGCTTATCTTAGCAGCTTAGAACAAGACACCTTTACTGATCATTTCTGACAGTGTCACGGTACAGTCCCCCATTTATATCATAATTTTCTTCAGCTTCTGCTTAGAGTATGACAATTCTAGTGTTTATTGTAGCTGATATATTATTGTACAATGCCCCCGTCTGTCATATTTTTCTTTAACAGGTGCACAGCACATGGTTGAGTCTTGCTGCAAATGAACAAGAAACCTGGAGTCACAACAGATATTCAATCATGAAGTAAATGTATTTTTTATTGCGTTGTTTCTATTGATTTCACCAATATCCCTCAATTCACACATCTACATGTTTTGGAAACCACAGATGATTGCAATGCTACTCTAAAACGCTTTCACTTTTGGATACAACATACTGGAACAATTATCTTTTTACTGACACACTTGAAGTGATATAGACTTTTATGCATTTTCTTCTAAATGTAATGTATTTGTTGTTACCTTTGCAAAGAAGGCTGCTTCCGCTTTGATATCACACAGATAAATGCTTCACCATGTTTTCATTCCACCCTGGTAATGTGACAATGAAGCTCATCATGGCTCTCTTTTTATCTCCTTAGGTTTTTAGAAGAATGAAACAATCAGCTGCTGAAAACATCCCATGGGCCTGAAAACTAAAACTAGTTCCTGTTAAAATGGAAAAAATTCAACAGCCTATGCTGAGCAATACGTTTTTATACCGTATTTTGCACTTGATTCATCTGACTAGTTCATCAAATTCCCCAAATATGAACATATTATAATAGATATGCTACAAGATGCGAGAGCACTAGCACAAGCCTTTATCTCATTAACTTTATTGTCACATCAACAGAAACTCACCCTGTATGCCTTGAAAGAAACGTTTAAAAAGATCACACAGTTAGCATGGTCTCAAGTGAAAACATAACATCAGAGATGGCCGGCATCTTTAACTGACTGCACAATAATTAGCCTCACACATCTTACTGTACCTGTCTGTCTGTCTGTCTGTCCTTCCACATAAGTCAACAGATTTGGCAACAAGCTACATGATGTTTTTGAGTTCAAATACGAAAGACACGAGCTAACAAGTGCATTGCACACTAGCACAGCACATGCTAACAATCTGAGCTATCTGCAATGCTGTCATTTTATATCAAACTCTAACAAATGCTATACTGTGGCAACACTTACTGGTGTTGTAACTGCTGTTGTTGGTCCCAAACTTTCGACAGAGTTGTTTTTAAGAGGCTCAGTCTACAGTAGTGTAGCACAGAGTGGAGCTTGGGAGTGATGGTTCACAGGGAGGAGTGTCTCTCCGCGCAGATTAGCATACAGACGATAGGCTCCAAGCTGGTTGCGTAAGGAAGTGAAATGAAACAGAATGATATATTTTCAGCAGGACTTTAAAACATTTGGGCCGCACACAAATTGCACGGACTTGCTTACTTACATATTATCAGGGCTGCTAGACTGGGGGATGAGCGTTGTTTATGTGTATTGGACAGGAAATATGTGTTTTTATTTTATGACTTCTTTAAGGGAGGGGACGGAGTGAGACTTCATTGATGTCTCTTTAGTTTTGGAGATGAGGACAGAGACATGAAAATAAAGTTACTACAAGTTTCCTTTAGACAATGCAATGGGTCTAATAAGAATATTCATCAGCTGGCTTAAAAGGCTTTAAAACACAGCTAGTCATGGAACTAACCCTGCCCATAAATATATCTATCATAAATGGTTGAATCTATAATTTAGTTACTTTGAAGTGAAGCTCTTCATTGAAGCACACTTGTAAAGAAGACTGTGCTGACAGTTTAATGAGAGCGTTAGCATGCCAAAGACAATTTTGCTGTCAGCTCAAAGAAATTGTTTCATCAAAGTTTCCAAGAAAATAACACATTGCAGACATGCAATCTGATGAAGGCTTTTTAAAATATCCACAATTAGTTTTGGATGCTGTGCACTAATTTTAATTTTTTAAAATAAATGCTATTATATTGAAAGTCAGCCACAGATGAAAAAAAATCATTCATGGAATATTTGCCTGTGAGAAGAACTTGTTGAAGAATAAGTGCTTCATAGGTGAATTGGCCTTAATAGTTTAGATTGAAACTGAAATAATTCAGAGGACAAATACACATCTTAGGTAAGGTTCCAACCATCCAAACCAAGATTCAGAACTAAACTGAAGGAGCGCTGCGTTACAGTAAGAGGAATCAGTTTATGGAACAATCTGAACAAAGAAACCAAAGAAGCTCAATCAAATTTTATCTTCAAAAAAACTATCAAAGCCAGTATGTTGAGTAAATACAGGGAAATGTGTTAATCTAAGTCTTGCTATGTTTGTTTTGTAGAAAAATGTGGATTAACATATGGACCTTTTTGTTTGTTTGTTTTGTTGATTGTTTTTGACAATAAGAAAAAAATGAACTGTAAAAAGGCATGTTGGCCTGCAGCTCATGTTTATTTGTGTTTTGTGTTTAGTTAATTAATATCTTGTAAGAAAGGGGCAGACTCTGTAAGATTTTTCTTCATTCTGCTCCTTTTCATGCATGTTTGAGATTTTTCTTTGTTTGTATTAAATGTTTTATATACTTACAGAATGAAATGAAGACCTAAACCTTCAAAACTTCATATTTTCAAAAATAGAAGTTCAGACCATTAATCCCGATGTTTGGAAATTGGGAGGTATTGTATTATGCTTTGACTAATTTCATTTGTTTTGTATTCTCACAGCATGTTATTTCATTTGCACCACGTTTCCATGTTTGTATTTCATTCAGACCTTTAGTTTTGTATCTGTACTTAAATTTTTTTTGTTCTTGAAGGTGTTTTTCTCTTATTGTACTGCATCGAGTCGTTGAAGGCTGTTTGCTCTTATCAGCAACCTTAGTTTAATCCTGTAATTACGACTATAATGTGCTGATTGGTATACTTATAAAAATGTAAACATTATGTAGTTTCTGTATGACCCTTGGGTTCTCTCCGGGCAATCCGGCTTCCTCCCACAGACCAAAAAAATGCTCATTAGGTTAATTGGTCACTCTAAATTGCCCTTAGGTATGGGTGTGAGTGTGAATGGTTGTCTGTCTCTATATATTGCCCTGCAATCGACTGGCGACCGGTTCAGGGTGTACCCTGCCTCTCACCCAATGACAGCTGGGATAGGCTCCAGCCCCCCCCGCAACCCCGAAAGGGATAGTCAGTATAGAAAATGAATGAATGAATGTATGACCCTGTTTGTGTGACTAAAAACTTTCAAAACATTGCCTGCAGACTTAATTAAAGCCTAAATAAAGTTGAAACTAAAGGGGTGTAAATCAATATGAGTTAAGTTGGCATTGTGCTGGTTCGCTCAACTGCAAGCCCACTAAAAGCCCAGAGGGATTTTCTCTGTGTTTTGGAAGACTGCTAATAAGAAGCTCTGTAGAGAACAAAAAAACCTGAAACTTACATGTTCTGCTCTTTTTTTAATAATCTTAACAAAGGAACCTACTTTTCACAGTGTTTCAAGCTTAAATATAATCGAGAGTAAAAAGCTATTAGAATCCTACTATTGAACTATTCATCTTAGAAGCAACTACAGTATTCCAATGAAAAACATCTTTGTTGTGACCCCTTGTTTGAGAGTTTCCAAATAATCAAGTGACCTGATCAAGTTGTTCCTCGTGCCTCTGCCTCTGAATGAATAGTTGATTATTAAAACAACAGTCATAAAAGCTTACCTTCAGGTCCCCAGCAGTTAGTTAGCAACCATCATTTTAAACTCCCAACAACGGTTTAAGATTTAAAAGCAGGCAACATCAGATGCATTTTATTTTTTTACCCTTACACATTAAAAATCTCATGTGCATTTGTTCACCACAAACCTTTTTTTTAGGTACTTATCGGAAACCAGTAGTGAAAATAACATTTACTTTGGGGGCTCAGGAACCTGCTAAATTCTAACTAATCTCTGTGATTTTGGACTCATTCCTGCACCACTATTTTTAAATCATTTGGGATTATTGTTGTGTGAATATGAGTTAACAGCAAAAGCTGCATAGCATAAAAGATTCATGTACTTGCCATGTTTTATACAACTGGACTGTAAAAACCTTTAACACTAACAGACACACTCAGTTATAGATCACTCCTGAAATACTGAAGATAAACTTTATCACTACATTACATTGTGTGAATCTGTGTATAAGATTTAATGCATAGCAGAGGTGTAAAAATCTTTTTTTGAGCCCGCAGTTGTGTTGTTAGAATAAAAGGTGAAGGATCATTGCTTTTCAATATGAAATCTAATATAGTTTCCCCGCCCTGGTTGATATATTCTTGCTTGAAGAAGTAACAAGGCAGAGAAATGGGAGAAAATATTCTGGAGTCTGGAAAAATATCACAATAACTGTGACAGACTATGAATTAGGATTTCTTTTCTCTCTTTTTATTGAGAAAACAAGCTGCAGTTGTCAATATTGCTCTGTCAATATTAATCAGACAATACAATTATCAGAGCCAGGGATTAAAGATGACTATGATGCAGCATCAGTGCACAAGGTGGAGGGATATTTCCCCCTTAAGACAAAACAAAATAAAATCCCCCTGGTCCTACATGTAACCTCCAACAGCTGCACCTTAGAGATGTACCTTTTTGGTAAAATGAACAAAACCATCACTGACAAATGAATCAGTTTATCATTAGAGCACTTCAAAATATGGAGAGCAGAGCAGACTGAAATTGTGGCTTTTCCGATCAGAGTAAGTGATCTCAAAGCAGACAAATGCCTTGCAACTTTCCTCAGTGATATCTTTTGAATAAGTCACTAATTATGTCTGCACATCATTAAAAAAATGTTGGAGAAAACTAGCCACAAAAACAGTATGGGGTCATCAAACATTAAAAACAGCTTCTTTACAACAACTTACTTTTCCATGTGTCCTTTCGCCAACAGTGCCAACCAGTTTGATTCACGAGAGGAAACTACCTCCACTAACCTCTCGACCGCTGTTTACTTTGGAGGAACTTCTGTAGATGGAGAGCCAACATGTCTGAATTGATAATGGTGGAGTCTGCAATGGGAACTGGAGGACTGGAGAAACCACATTACCTGCTGATTCAGGTGAATAAATTGTGAACTCATGTCTTCAAACAGGATGAATAAAGAGTGTGACCAAGAAAAATCACCTCAGCATGTTCAGGATCAGGGGATACTATCAGATTTTGTACGTTCCTCTGCTGTGAGCAGCTCTCATTACACAGAGCCTCATTGTTTTAATGGGAATACAGGAAAGCCAAAAGAAAGTTCATCCTCAAAGTAAGCATTCAGCTTATACTAATTGTTAATTTTGTAAAGACAGAAGCCACAGTTTCAATAAGTTTGCGTCATGATAGCACGCAGTATGTTTGTTGTTTTGAGAGTAAACTGAGCAAAAAAGTCATACTTTGTCAAAAATGCTGTGCTTGGTTAGCAGGATAATTATTGAACAGTTATACATTTGGCTAATCTTTATTTGGGATGTAGTGTTATTGGTGTTTTTGGTAACATTCAAATAAGACTATAGTTTGATCCATACACTGCTGGCAGAAGTACACATAGACTGTGCTGTGTCTCAATATTGTGCCTAGTTAAAGCTGCTTGATAGTGACGATGTTGAAAACAAACTGTATTTGTTGTTTTAATTACACAGAAACAGTGGCACCATGTATAGCATTAGTGTCTGTACAGAGTTTTTCTGAGCAGAGAGAGAACTCAGCTGTGACACTGGGGTAGACGTCCAGACTCATGCCATGTACTTCACACAACCCCACTTCAAAAATCTTGAACTATCCCTTTAAGCTTGTCATTTTTGATTCTGAACAGGAATTGCTTTTTGATTATCGTCGCTACTCATGAATGTGTATGATTACATCTATCCTGAAAAGACTCATTACTGCTGTTCACCGGGTTCCTTCTCTATTTTCAGAGTGACAGATGCTGGCTTTACTGTGAAACAACATACACATGTGCAGATGGCTGACTGAATAGTTCATCTGCTTTGTGCACTCATCTCTGTGGAGAGCGGAAGTGAATCAATGCCTCTTGTTTGTCGCCTCTAATGAGGGGCAGCTTCTGTATTATTAAGAGAGGAAATAAAGGGCAAAAAGACTTCTGATGTGTATGACGTGTGCTTTTCTTAGATGAAAAAGACTCACCTTGAGCCACAAAAGCTACTTAATACAACCATTAATCTAACCTTGATCTCCAGGGCTCTGTACAAAGACAAACACATTTCCCTATGCATAGTTATTTTTACTTTAACACTGCGGATCAAAAGCCTCATTGATGTCTGGTCTTTGGTTACTGATTACTTACGTATTTGTGTGTGTGTGTGTGTGTTCCCACTGCTCATTGTGAAAAGACTAAAGAATGCATATTATCCATGGCCTGAGGTGAAAAAGTGTGCTTTAGCGTGTCTATTATTAGAAAGAGAAATGCTGGGAGGGAATCCATTTTTTTTGGCATTGTCCTTCTGTTTGTCACCAAAAGGGCATGGTGACTTCCCAGTGGTAAATTCCAACCAAAGGGGGCATTCCCAAGTTCTGAGATCAACTAGAACACACCAGTACTTTCATATCCCTCTTGCAGACCACCTGTCTGTCAATTTACTCTAAGAACTGCTCTTTATCTCTTCTTCACCCCCAGTTTCCAAGTATCAGTTTCTCCACCCTCCAATAAGCTATATATTGGCTTCTCTCCCTTTTACCACCGTTTGCTCAGCCTTTTATACCTCTTAAGCTTCATTTACACACTGATGTTTTAGCCAGTCTTTGCTGACATAGAGTGAAGTGTCAAACCTTGTAGAGCTAAATTATCATCAGCTGGACAATGCTGATGCCCGATGGATACATAGAAAATGTTCTTGAAAATTCAGACGTTTGTACCAATACACTGCTAAGAGTGAACAATAGTTGACCTCTTCCTACATTTGCTACCTTCAATTCCTCCTCAGGACTGGACTCCTAATGTATAACTTGAGGTTCTTTTTTGGGACAGCCGTCTTTCGTCTTCTAGGCTTGGTGCTGGAATATTGAGATCAGCTGCAGTTCAGAATCAGAAATACTTCATTAATCCCCAAGGGGATTTGGTTGTTTCAGTGGCTCTTATACACAGTAAAGCAGTAGTAGTATATCAAATAAAGACATTAAAACAGATAAGAGCATAAAAATGAAGTGAGCAGGTTGCAACATGCTGAATCTTTAAGCTATACCAACTTCCTTATGAAGGAAAAAAAAATAAGTAAAAGTGAGACTATGAACAAGGCAAAGGAATTTACACTAGCAACATTACACCTGGTCAAATAGTATGTCCACTTATATGGTGTTCAATGAGTGATGTCACAATACATCTGTACAACGATTAGCAGCACCAAACTCTGTCAGGCCAAAGTCCCCCAAGTTGAGTGCGCTGCCACTGTGTTACATCTACATTGGCGAATGTTTGACACAAGTCTACATTTAGTCAGGGGGGGCTTGGGGAAATGCTGTTCTCCACAGCACAGTTCTCCCTGCTTTAGATACGTTGACCTGCATTGAACACAACAAAATTGACCAGAGAATGTATTTTCACCATATTTTTGATGATTTCCAAGCCTAACCCTTCATGAATCATGACCGCACAGAATTTACGCAGAGGCTCTCTGTCTCTGTCCCCTCTGTGAAGACAATGTTAATTCTCTGATCTTCCTCGCATTTATGAACTGCCCTGGACATAGTTGTTTAAATTATTTGACTCTGCACAATGTGTGTAACTGGAGGACAGTTGAAGCACATGAGAGCGCCCATCAATAAAATACATCAATAGCCAATAGAAACATTACATTAGCTTGGACTGATCACAAGTGAATAAAGTACTCACTGTCAGCACCATATAAATGCTGTTTTAACATCACCTTCGTCCATGCTTACAAGGTGTAATAAGTTATGGTGTTCCTAAATGTCATTGTTAATCAGCCGATAAAAACAGAGTTAGTCCTGAAGATTCTCTCTCTACTGGGGTTTAGAGACAAGCTGTGCTGGCATGCTAGCAACATTGAAACACTGTATGATCTAACCTTTAAAATAGTATTGAAGAGCGCAGGAGCAGAATTCTTTGGGGCCTGAATGTGTGGATATTAATTAGGGCTAATGTGTTAGGGGGGTAAGGGTAAAAAGGAATTTCAGCACAGTTTAACTAGATATCATGACTGGCAACTAACCAGTCATGACTTCATTACTTTATGAGGCATAATCGATGATTTTTCTGAAACAAATTGTGAACATCAAGCAATACTGCAACAATCTTAAGTGCAGAGTTGGTACCCCTGACCGATCAGTTCTGTCTTTAATGCAGTCAAAGAAAATTAAATTATTGGAAAATGACTCATCAAACCATCTGTTAATAGAAATTGATCCTTGTTACATCCATTTGCATGATGTGTGGAGAAAGTTAAAGAGCAAATGGAGTCGGAATTAGTTCACTGTATCATTTGGTGGATACAGCGTTAGATGAGACATTTAAGTTTTCCACATCAGAGCACAGCAGAGAAGCCTGGTAAGAAAAAATAGTTATTTCAGCCTTTTCTAGGTAAGGCAAGGCAACTTTATTTATAGAGCACCATTTATACTTATGGCAATTCATAGTGCTTTACAAAAAGTAAAAAAAAAATATATACATTATGACATTAATAGCAGTAAAGACATAAATTAGCAAAAAAGAGTAAAATAAGTTATAAAATGAGAAATAGAACATAAAAATCAAATATATACTCAATTTAAAGATCAGAGGAGATAAAATGAGAACAAAAATAAGAAGAAGCTGAACTCCTGAGAGGGCTGTACTTTATGATCTGTTTTAACAGAGTTTACAGATGTAGAGAGTCTCAGGTTCTCAGGTAGTTTGTTCTTCAGGTAAGGAGTCTTACAAACTAAAAGCTGCCTCACCCTGTTTCATCCTGACCCTGGGAACAGTGAGTAAACATGTCCCAGACAACCTGAGGTGTCTGGAAGCCTCATAGGGGACTTAGAGATCTGAAAGATATTTAGCTAAGACAGTTAAGTGCTATATAAACCATGAGAAGGATTTCAATATCAATCCTCTGACTCACAGGTTGCCAATGTACTGACCTAAGGACTGTTGTAATGTGATTTTCTTTCTTGGTGTTCTTGCTTCATTTTTAAGGTGGTAATAGGTTGATTTTATAACCATTTTAATGTGGCTGTATAAGTTAAGCTCTTGTCCACAGTGCTGAAAGGCTTGAAGGACAGACAGAGAGAATGCATAGTTTCACTGAAATCTGTCTGAAATATGTGCTTAGTTCAGTCTTGCTTGCTTTTCATGGTTTTAATAGCAGCTTTGGCTCTTGTCTATGTTGTTTCATGGCTATAGAACATTGGATAGAGTTATTTAGGAAGTTGTGCTTAAACTAGGGAGGAGAAATGATGGAAAGACACAGAGTGGTCATGTTCATGTTTTAAACTGAGTTAAGAAATGTGACATATTTCCCAGTCAGCATTTAAGATGTTGATGGAGTTGCAGTGATACAATATGTACAATATGTAAAATCTGGCAACTGTCTTTCTAATTTTTTTTCTCTTAATGAACTGATTCTATGTTTTGTATTTAGAGAGCTTATGTTCCCGCAAATATTTTCTTGAGTTTTCAAAGACAGTGAAATGTTTAATTTTAGAGATGACACTGGATGGATAGTGGCGACTGTTTGTTTATCATTGCCATGAAAACATGTACAATTCCATCTCCAGACCCTCGTAAATATTCATCCACAAGTTGAATGAAGAACCACTGTCTCCTTTGACAGCCCTCAGTATTACTTTCCCCTTTAGACTTGAGGACTCAGGTTGACAAAAAACTCCTTCAGGTATATTCAATATACAGCAAACCCATGTTAAAAACACCTCTGAAAGTCCTCCCTGATTCCCGCAAAGTGTATCCAAAATGCTTTGCAAGTTCTAAGCCAGAACTAAGAACGCGAACAAGCAAGTCTTTCTTAGACATGTTTTTCTCTCCCATGATGCAGAGTTTTTCCCACAAAACTGAAATTCTGGTTTTCTGTTGAGCATACACACCACATGAAGGGACATTTTTACTAATAGAGTCCTCAATTCAAAGAACATCAAACAGTGAAGGCAGGTGGGGGTGAGTGTGGTTGTACGCCTTGATTCATCAGTGGTTGTGTTGTGTCCTTGAAACCCCCCCCCAGCAGCATAACTTTACATACTATGCCTTTAAGTCAGAGCATGAGTTTTTTATGTATTGAGATAATTGTTCTTTTCATTAACTCTGGGTATGTTTGACAGCTCCAGTATAAGGAAATGCCAAAGGCAGACCTCCGTTAAGTGACACTGACAATTTCAGTTTTAAATGTATTTTTTCTCCTGTGAAGCCCATTTAAAATATCAACAGACAGACAAGTGGTTTTGTCTGGATATTAACGTTTCATTAAAAGCGATGTCAGGTCTCTTATTATTCCTTCAAAGCTGCTTTTGAAGGCAGAAACAGGTCGTTTAACCTTTATGTCAGCCACCTGATCTTAACATTTTGACTTCAGGGCATGGCTGCCAATTAAGCAGACATATTTGATCTTTAGTGAAACAAATATGAAATTTAAAATACAGTAACTCTTAAAATCAGCCCACCTACACCTGAGATTTCACCCTCTCTCTGCAGTGCTTTCTAAGTGAAGAAATAAAAAGCTGATCTTTTCTGGTGTCTTCATGCTTTGACTTGTTTAATGGAGGAAGCAAAGCCCAGGGTGAGATATAATCAGGAAGACATTTAACATGATTGCTTAATGATCCTACCAGTGCCTCTTATCTTCCCTGAGGGACGATAATCACACACATGCACACAGCCATGCATGTGCCCTTATAAATATATACCTCATATAGTCAAGTCCTGTAAATTCAAGTGATTTATTTAAATATGAAAATAACAAAAAGAGAATACCTCGCAAAAATCAATGTAGTTAGGCTATGTCTAGGCTTTGTATATCAGGCTACTTGGTTGCTGCTTTAAATGGATGGTTTGGGATTCTTAGATTTGGATTGTATAAGGCATGTCAGTTACATGATCAGCCACAGTGACAGAGATCAGTTCAACCTCTGTGCAAAAAAAAAAAAAAAAATGGTGGAGAAGCCAGGGCTTTACATTTCAGCAGATTAAGCAGATAATTTAACTTCCATCCATCCATCCGTCTTCCTCTGCTTATCCATGGTAGGGTCCCGGGGCAGCAGCCTAAGAAGGGAAGCCCAAACTTCCCTCTCCCTGGCCACTTCATCCAGCTCTTCCTGGGGTATCCCGAGACGTTCCCAGGCCAGCTGAGAGACATAGTCCCTCCAGCATGTCCTGGGTCTTCCCCAAGGTCTCCTACTGGTGGGACGTGCCTGGAACATCCCACCAGGGAGGGGTCCGGGAAGTTAGATGCCCGAGCCACCTCATCTGGCTTCTCTTAACATGGAGGAGCAGCAGCTCTACTCCGAGACTCTCCTTGATGACTGAGCTTCTCACCCTATCTCTAAGGGAGAGACCGGGTACGCTGCGGAGGAAACTCATTTTGGGCGCTTGTACCGGCAATCTTGTTCTTTCGGTCACTACCCACAACTTGTGACCTTAGTTGAGGGTAGGAACTTTCTTGGGATACTTGTAGTGCACTGGAGTATACAAAGGAAAAAAAATTCTTCTGTGGATGGAGAGCCAAAAGTTCTGAATTAGAAAAGGAGGGAAATTCAAACTGGGAACTGGAGGTCGGAATTAATCTATGTGAACTGTTGATACAGGTGTGTGAACTGTAAGCTCCTACCATCAAACTCCAAAATACAGGTGTGACTTTAAAACATCACTTCAGGATGTTTCAGGATCAGAGGATGCAAGTGGATCATATACATGAAAGTACATTCTGCAGTATTTGTCCTTCAGCGTCTCACTGCTGTAATAATCATATTTGAATGGACCTGATTCAAAGTTTAACAAAATAAAAGAAAATAATAAACCTGACTCACAAAATAGACAGTTCAAGTCTAGAAGAAGCCGACAGATGAACACAGCTGTAACTGAGGGTAGTGAAGGTACAGTGTGTAAGATCAAATGTTGGAAATTTTTAAGCATGAATAATTTTTTCTCAAATTAGCGATGAGTATTACCTGACTGATGTCGACTTAGTTCTGCATGTTGACGCAGCTCGACGATTCCCTCTACGTAAGTTGGTCAAAACATCAGTGTGTGAATGCCACTTTAAGGAAGCCATCTTTCACCATTTGCATTATCAGTGAAACACAGTTTTTGGCTAAAAAGGGCAATACGTATACCGTATTTTCCGGACTATAAGTCGCACTTTTATTCATAGTTTGGCTGGTCCTGCGACTTATAGTCAGGTGCGACGTATATATCAAAATATACCTTCATTAACATGTTTTTAAATGTTAATTCATACTGACATGAACCAAGGAGTAAACATTACCGTCTACAGCCGCTAGAGGGCGCTCCAGGCTAGGTTAGATATAAACAAGACTTCCTCCAAAATGAAAATCCTTTTTTGCAGATAACAAACTGCAGGTAGTAAAATATGTAGCGGTAAAAGAGCAGAAAAAATGTTTGGAGTGAGTGAGAAACTCGTCAGGAACTGGCGAAAAGCAGAGCTTACTCTTACTGCAATGAAGTAAACAAAGAAAGCTAATCGCAGGCCAAAAGCAAGATGGCCAGAGCTGGAGGAACGACCTCACAGATGGGTGCTTCAACAAAATGCTGCCAGGAGAGACTTGCAGACGGTGCATTTACGTCTCCACACCCTGGTGAAGGAGATGAATATAACCGAGGCAGGTGGGCCTTCTTGGTGTTATCACATTATACAAGACAACCACCTCTCTATCAGAGCACTAAATAAATGTGACTTATTGTCCAGTGCAACTTATATATGATTTTTTCCTCTTCATGACGCATTTTTTGACTGATGCGACTTATACTCCGGAGCGACTTATAGTCCGGAAAATACAGTATGTATTTTTTTGAATCCATAAAGCAGTTCTTCAATATATATTATACTCACATGTTGAAACTGGTCCCTAAATATGTTTTTCAGGACATCCATGTAATGTAATGTCTGAGTACCCTGACATATTTCACACTCTACAGCTCAGTAATTGGAAAAAAAATGACCTAAGAATATCACCTAAGATAGACAGATGAGAGCCATCAAATGTGTTTGAAACAACCAAACAGAAAGTCCTGGGTAGCATTTGAAAGACCCCCCCCCCAGACCAGATTTTTGAAACACTGAACCAGGCAAGAAGGTAGGACACAAATGCACGACTCGAGAGATCAGTTGTCCAGCAGGCAAAAGACAGGTTTATTGACAGTCCAAAAATCAATACACAAAATAGGCAAAAGATCAGCTTCAGGTCCGAGATCCGAAGAGGCTAAGAGCAGAGTCAAAAACAGGCTGTGGTCTAGAGAGCTGGTGACAAGACTAGAGATCGGCTGGTACGTGATCATGTAGCAATCAACGAACTAACACTGATGTGAGGGTGAGCGTGAGACTAATGAGTGACAGGGAACACGTGTGAGGAAGAGAGCCGCACGGGAGTGAACAGGTGAGTGGAAGCAGGTGTGAGAAACAGAAGGGACGCGCGCAGAGAGAGACAGGAGAGGGGCGGGCCAGGACAAGAGGTGAACCTAAACAGAGAAACAGAGATTAATGCATTCAACGAGAACACAGGACAAGAAATGTGCAAAGAAATAAAAAACAACAGACCATCAGATGCAGACTGTGACATGGACAGAGGAATAAAATGATGCCAGACAGAAAAAAGAATAAGCTTGATGTTGACAAGCAGATGGAGGCAGCGACATTTCAAAGCACTAACTCCAAAAATCTAAAGAACAAGGAAGAAAAATCTCTGTTAGTGTCGAAAACAGTCATCATATAATCGCTTGCCAGAGTTGTTGTTCTTGAAACACTGTAGAGAGAGGGAAGCTCCAAAGAGGCAGTGGGCTTCTTGGAACCACATGGGTTGAAGTCTAAATGACAGATGATACTCAGATTTAAAAACCCCAGGATGGCCCAAGGCATGCTGCGAGCCACAGTCAAATATCACAATATGCCAGCACAGACACTTAAGCAGATTCATTTGTTAGGCATGCACACATGCTGCCTTAGAAGCACACTCTCAGATACACCAGCTGTGTCTCATTCAGGGGCAGCCTGCTTTGAAATGAGTGTTTTATGGAAAGTTACAACATAATGGGCTGCAAATGCTGCACCAAAAGAGGCACATAGATTTGTTTATTCTTTTATTTTCCTATCTTATAGGAAAAGAGTAAACTGATGATTAAGACTGCAAAAATATGGGATTTAAACTTCAAACTTGCTTCATTAAAATTAATCATCCCTCTAGGTCAGTTGTCCCAACTTTTTTTGTACAATGGCCAAGTTTTTGTATACCTGACACACCAGATGGACTGTTCGATATATTTCACAAGTCCATCTGGGAAAGAGCCCATAGAAAGTGTTCGGGAATGGGCTGAACCTTTTAAAGCATATCCAGCAGGTGATTTGATGATTATTCTATCAATCACATTCCTTACGGGCCAATCATATAATGTAGTAGGTGTGCTCTACTGTTGTGCTGTGAAGAACAGAACATCAGTCACATTGTAAAACAAACTCTGTGCAAAACATGTTGAAAGTGTAGTGAAAATATCTTTTATATAGAGAAATTTGTTTTGTTATTTGTTTTTTATTGAATAAAGAAAAGCAGCCTGGCTCTGATGTAACTGCTGCTGAAGCTGTTAGCATCTATGCTAATTTCTGTACAAGCAGTCATTCCCTGCTGTCCTCTGGCTTGTAGCTCCCACCCCTCCCTACTTAAAAGGATTGGGCAATTCCACTTTGGGTCGCTTACAATAGCTGTAGAGTAGAAATGGCTCTGCCTGATTACAGACATTGAAACCAACCACCAGTGATCCATCTGCACTGCTCATAAAATGTAGCTGCGGATCATCCTTTGGAGGTAGAAACTAAAACAATCATACATGGTGTGCATTGAAAAACTCACCGTGATGCAGGATTAGATGGAGCCATGGACTTGTTTCTAAACCCCAATAAAGAAGCATTAATGGGGACTCGCTCTGTTTTTATTAGCTGATCACAGTTAGATGAAAGTCACCAGTTGACGCAGTAACTAATTAATTTGCTACACCTTCTGAGCACTGAGAGAAATGCTGTTTAAACAACGTTCATATTGTGCTAACGTGTTAGCATCAGGTGGCAGTCTGATCTGTTCTGATGTATCTATTGATTATTGGGTAATTTATAAGGTCTTACCTCTGAACTTGAATCCTTCCACATCAGGAAGTTGAGCGCTCTTGACTGTTCCCTCACTTACATACATCCTGCAGGGTCAAATATATTTATGACTTCATCCAGAGCACAATTGAAAGAGTGCATGAGCGCAAGGTTTAACATTGAGCTAATGTCATGTTGCACTTTTTGTTCATCAAGGGGGTAACAGAAACCCAATTAACACTGCTGTTTCAAGGCATAATCATCACCCCCCTGTGACTTTTCTTCTCCACGGTGAGCGCACTGGAGATGAGTTGTCCCCCTCTTTGCTCCTTCTCCAGAGGTAGTAACAGAGGAGGTGTAATATTGGAGAGAGGTAGGCAGGAGGATTCAGCATGAGGCAGGAAGGCCGACTGAGAATCTCCGCCTTTGTATGTAAGTGGGGGCAGTCATCGTGTCGCGTGCATCCAAGTCTTATTGCAGCGTGAATCAGCACAGATATCATATCTGCACGGATTTAATGTAAACTGTAATGAATTGTAAATATGATGGAGCCCAACAGTGGCGCTATTGAATGAAGGTGCTGTGAATTAAGCTAGAGACAAATTGCCTGAATGTAAAGATATTTGAAGATCTTCTGTTATTTTTCTTTTTTTTTTTAAAGGTAATGAAATAAATGATTTTTGTTTCTCTGCAGCCGGTGCCAAATTATCTATGGCTCTGTTGTTGGGGACCTCTGCTTTAGCCCAGTTGGACCTTTATTTTGAAATAATTTGGAGAATGGCAGTCAACCAGTTTCTTTCTCAGACTTGTTTCTTGCTCGAGTTACTTCTTAAAACTTTAAAAATGCACATTTGGCTTTGGAAACTTGCAACAAAAGCTGAGGAGAATCTTGTTTATTCAAGAGAATGAGCCAAATCCTGCAAGTGTCACCTGAAGGCTACACCAGTGTCCGTCATGCCTTTTGAAGGATTTCACTCCTAAAAACGTAACAATACTTTTATCCCATTCATATTTGCACGCACAGAGGCACCTCTGTATCCAGCTGTGTGTCTAATCTCTGTTTGCAGCCAGCTGCATGGCACCAGTCTTGGGCTGAAACCTGAAAATGGATTATGATAATTCCATTACTACCATGGAACCACCAGTCAGGGAAGTTGTAGGAACATCAGTCGCCTCCATTTAACCTCCTGCAGAGGAGCGCAGCAGGAAACATCAGTGGTAAGGTTAAATAATGCCTACTCTTCTGCTGCGTTTATGTTCTGCATGTCGTTTAATGTTTATTTTCCCCTCCTTTTCTCAAGGTCTGCTCCATCTGCTTCCTTATGTTCCACTTTTCCTGCCAATATGAGCATACAGAGGGGAAAACTGCCCTCTTTGAAATGCTTGAACGTTCACAGACTACAGCAAGACCTATTATGGCATCCATTGTAAATGTGCATTGTTCCCTTAATTTGCCCAATAAAAACTCATGGCTTCACACTGAGGCAGAACAGATGGAGACCGACGTGGCATCCTGAAGTCTCAGGAAGAAATAACTTTCGGTGGCTTGATGGGTTACAATATTTTCCACTTCACAAAGCACAAAATGCACCATGTACAAAACAACACATTCTCTTCCAGTGAAGGTCCTTATTTTATTGCAATATAACACTGGGAGTGAAAACACAAAACAAATTAACTTGGAGCTATTTTAGTTTATGAAAAGTCAACAGTGAGTTTATATCAGAGACAGTCTAGCAAAGCTATTTCCAAAGACGCAGAAATGAGAGAAAGAAAGACATACAGTTATGTTTTCTTCTTTTTTCAAGGTCAGTGTTTCATTATTAAGACAAAATTAATGCCTGCATAGGAAAATGTCAACTCTAAATCAAATAACAGCTAATTTGCCCTTTGAGTGACCTAATCTTTTGAATACTTCTCTTCTCTGCTTTAATTCATTTTCACACTTGATCAAGAAAAGGTGGAAACAATCTTCTCAATCTTTAAACTATCCTCTTCAAAAACAGTTTGGGAAAATTATTTCAATTGATTATTCCTACCCTTTAATAATACCAACAGGTATTGTATTTTAAAATTTTAGAAAGCCCTGATAAGTCATTAGCAAGGAAGATACAAAATGTAAGGATCATGCATTTGTTCAATGATCAACACAGCTAAACGTGTGGCTATTGCCCCCCAAAAATGTGCTGACATCCCCTCTTACCTTGGAATAAAGCTTATAATTCCTCAGTGAGGCATGAGTGAAGAGCCATTCCTCCTGGGTGTTGTCTTTTTGGGATCCCCAATATGTGGTCTGTCCTTGACTTTATCACTGTCAAAGAACTTGGTCCTAAGTTTGGAAATGGTACCAGGGCTGACAACAAATAATGTTGCCAGTCTGCATACTAGAACACCAGCCCCCACTTGCAGGGGCTTTTGGCACATTTTTTGGGTGGTTGTGCTGCTCATTTCAGGAATGCAGGATCATTACAAGCTATACCTTGTAGTAAAGGTAACTTATCTGGCTTTTCAAAAATATAAAATACATTACCATCCATCTATTATCTATACCACTTATTCCATTCTGGATCATGTGGGGTTGGAGACAGCTGACATTGAGCAAGAGGCGGGGTACACCCTAGACTGGTTGCCAGCTGGTATTGTTTAAGTAGGGAAATAATAGACTGAATAACATTTGCGAACATTTTTGAGAAGTACAGAAGGCACGTAAGTGAATATGCAAAAAATGTTGAAAAGTTGCTCTGCACTTGGTGAATTTGATTCTGAAGCCAGTTCATATTTGTGTGACTGCCTCAGTGTTCAAGGACTACATGGAGAGAGGAGGCTTATGTGTGAGGCATTTTTATTTTTTTTCATCAAGATAAATACTTTTGCCTCTTCATTTTGCCCTGAAATACTTTTATGTTCTCTTCCTTTTCCACTGATGGTTCTGAGGTCGGGGTAAGAACAAGGACATTTGCTTTAAAAGAAAGGTGCTACTCTAATATGCATTAAGTTGTTCTTTATCTACACTGTTGACCATTGAAAGAACAGTATGTGGCCAGACTTTTACGAAACCCTCGCTCTTGTATTCAGTTTCCTTTGTGACCTACTCAGTGGACGCATTCAGTGTTAATTTTGTTGACTAAATATTTTCACCATAGTTTTTGTCAACAACCTTTTTTTCCCCTGACAAAAACTAAACTGTAACTGAAAAGAAAAACAAGTGCACATGGACTGAAACTAAAACTAAAATTAATTGACATTTCCGTCAACAGATAAAAACTAGACTAAAATGTCTGACAGAGACTAAATCCAATCAGACCTAATTTTGTCATGTTGAAAGTAGGGACAAGTTAAGAATTTATCCGATCACAGCTAGTTTGGTTTTGTGGAAAGGTTGGATGAGTTAAGAGGGACATCCAATCACAACTGCCTTAGCTTTGTGGTGTTGGGATCCAAGTGTAAAACATCACTTCAGAAATTCAAGGAAACATAAAAAATGACTTACTCCTACACTTCATATTTTAGTCGACTAAATTTACAGTAGATTTCGTCGACTAAAATGTTGTGAAATTTCATCAACTAAAACTAGACTAAAATTAAAACAATTTAGATGACTAAATTATAACTAAAACTAAAAGGTATTTTAGGCAAAGGCTCGAACTAAAACTAAATCAAAAAGTGCTGTCAAAATTAACACTGTACACATTGTAGTCCACCTGTAGGATGGTCGATTCCTTTCTACTTTTACTGTGGTTTAAAGAGGGCATCACTGTTGTCCACACTTTGTCCTCCACCCAAAAACATAGTACAGTGCAATGCTCTTGACCGCCTTAAGTGCCAGAAAGGTTTATATCACATTTGTATGGTATTCATCCAGATGCTATTATTTTATATACATACACTAAAAGAAACATTTTCAGGTTATTTGTGATAGCAGTGGAGCTCTTCCTGTATGAATTGTGGTTTAATAGAATAATCTTAAAAAACAAGATAATGAAACTGGCCTGGCCAAATATTAAAGTACCCTTAACTTAATATTTTGTTGCACAACCTTTTGATGCAATCACTGCAATCAGGTGATTTCTGTAACTCTCAATGAGACTTCTGCACCTGTCAACAGCTGTTTTGGACCACTCCTCATGAGCAAACTGCTCCAGCTGTCTCAGGTTTGAAGGGTGTCTTCTCCAGACTGCATGTTTCAGCTCCTTTAACAAATGTTCAATAGGATTTAGATCAGGACTCACTGAAGCCCCCTTCAGAATAGTCCAATATTTTGTTCTTAGCCATTCTTGGGTGTTTTTAGACCTGCGACTGAGACCAAGCTTTCTGACACTGGCCTTGATAGTCTTGAGATTTCATTGTACCCTGCACAGGTTTAAGACACCCTGTGCCGGATACAGCAAAGCAGCCCCAGAACATAACTGAGCCTCCTCCATGTTTCACAGTAGGTACAGTGTTCTTTTCTTTGTATGCTTCATTTTTGCCTCTGTGAACATAGAGCTGATGTAACTTGCCAAAAAGCTCCAGTTTGGTCTCTTCTGTCCAAAGGACATTCTTCCAGAAGCTTTGTGGCTTGTCAATGCATTTTGGCAAATTCCAGTCTCTCTTTTTTATGGTTTGCTTTCAACAATGAAGTCCTCCATTAAGTCCACTTAAGCTCAAACAGCGACAGATGGTGCTATCTGATACTGATGTACCTTGACCTTGGAGTTCATCTCTAATCTCTTTTGAAGTTGTTCTGGGCTCTTTGGTTACCATTCGTATTATCCGTCTCTTCAATTTGTCATCAAATTTCCTCTTGCAGCCACGTCCAGGGAGGTTGGCTACAGTCCCGTGGACCTTTAACTTCTGAATAATATGTGCAGCTGTAGTCACAGGAACATCAAGCTGCTTGGAGATGGCCTCATAGTCTTTACCTTTAACGTGCTTGTCCATAATTTTCTTTCTAATCTCTTGAGACAACTCTCTCCTTAGCTTTCTGTTGTCAATGTTCAGTGTGGTACACACCACCATACCAAACAGCACAGTGACTACTTTTCAGCCTTTAAATAGGCAGACTGACTGATTACAAGTTTGAAGACACCTGTGATGTTTATTACAGGACACACCTTAGTTTAACATGTCCCTATGGACAAATCATTTTCAATGATTCTTGGGGTACCATCATTTTTGTCCAGGCCAGTTTCCTTATTTTGTTTTTTTAAAATGATTCTGTTAAACCACAATTCAAAAGCAATGTATGATATTCATTCATTAATTATCAGTAAATTTTTATTTTTTATTATTTTTGTCAGGTTCAAGTTATTTCAGTGATCAATTCCAATTTTCCTTTCTTTAATGGAAGGGTACCAACATTTTTGTCCACGTCTGAATTTACACTGTCAGTCAGGTGTCTGTGTGTCTATAAAATGAAGCCCTAAAATGTGTGAATGCTACTCAGGACTAACGAAGGAGCCAGAGGGCCTCACCTTTATTCTGCTGCTCTACACCATCATGTTATGTTTTGTGTGTGTGTATGTTCATAGAGCTAAGTGTGCGAGTATGGTGTCACTCTGATGGCTAGTGCCCTCAAAGTTTTGCTAGTCCATTTCACTCCTTTTTTTTTGATGAGTGTTGGTGTGTAAAACTGTGGCCCAAATCCACAGAGCACATGCAAAGGGTAAAATACGTGCAAATTGTTCACAAATTGATCCATCAAGGATATGGCATTCTGGATGTACCATTGTCATTTGCATTAATATAAATGAAGGAATGTTTGACATTTCAGTGCAAAATACATTCATGGAAAAAATATTAGACCACCCTTGTTTTCTTCAATTTCTTGTTCATTTTAATGCCTGGTACCAACAAAGGTATATTACCTGAAGAATACAATGAACACGACAAAAAATGCAGTTGATTCCATAATACTTTATGTCGTATTTGACATGCTTGAGCTTAAATGTATTCCCAGGGTATAGAAGAGACCGTTTCATGTCATAAGCAGCACTGCACATGCAAAGGCCTAGAGTGGTTTCCTGCTTACATTCAAGCTGTAGGACAACTCAGAAGTTGTCAGCTCTCACATAATGCCTAAAACAAAAGAATTATGTGAAGCCACAAATGGAGCCATCTTGGCACTGCTGGAAAGTGGCATGAGTGAGAGACAGGTAGCCAAAAAATTGAAGATCTCCAAGACAGCCGTTCATTACACTAAGAAAAAGCAAGCCGAGCATGGTACTACCAAATTGCAGGCTGGTCGAGGCAGAAAACGTCGTTGTAGCCCACGAGAGGACCGTGCACTCAGTTCCTGTGTCAGGAATCGTCGTCAGACCTCCAGGGACCTTAAAAATGAGCGCGCACTGTTGAGAAATGTGACTTGTTCTGCAAGGACAGTTTAAAACCAACTTCTTGAGGCTGGTCTGAAGTCACACAGGGCATGGAAGAAGCCCTTCATCAATGAAAGGCAGAGGAAGGCCCGGTTACTCTTTGCTAGGGATCACAAGGATTGGACTGTTGATGACTGGGCTAAGGTTCCCTTCAGGGATGAATCCAATTTTGGGTTGATGCCCACTCCAGCCAACTTACTGGCTAGGGAGAAGCCTTGAGAAGCCTACAAACCAGAATGTCTTGCCCCTACAGTAAAACATGGGGGTGATCAGTGATTATGTGGGGTTGTTTCAATATGGGTGAAACAGGGCAAATGCAACTGTGTGAAGGGCGAATGAACCACGTACAGGGCTACTCTTGAAAACAGTCCTCTTCCATCAGCGACAAACTCTTTCCTGCTTCAAATGACAACAAGACAATGTTCCTTGCCACACGGCAAGGTCAGTTAAAGCCTGGATGGAGAACCAGAACATTCAAACCATGCCCTGGCCATGATATAAATCCAGATATAAATCCAACTGAAAACCTGTGGAATATCATCAGACTCAAAATGGAGAACCACAAGCCCAAAAAAAAGAACATTTATCTGAATTTTTGCAACTTGAATGGGCGACTGTGACAGCAGAACAATATCAGAAGCTGGTGGAGAGCATGCCAAGACGCATGGCTGCAGTCATCAAAAACAATGGTTATGCTATCAAGTACTAAGTCCTGTGTGTATCATGTGACTAACAGATAGAAAGGAAAACATGGAATGCCTAAAAGCACTGTTTTTGGCAGTACAATGCCATAGCTATTGATGTAAGAACTTAAGTGAATTTGGTTTTTATCAAGAAAACCATGAAAAATGGCTAGATATCAACTCTAAAACTCTTATGAGTTATTTTTGTCCAAAGAAATGTACCTTTAGTTGTACCGGGCATTATCATAAACAAGAAATTGAAGAAAACAAGGGTGGTCTAATAATTTTTTCCATGACTGTAGATCCTTATCCTTATCCTCATGCAAAAAAGCCCTGTGCAAACAGGACCGTAGCCTAACTGGCTAATGCTGTTTGCTACAGGCAGTAAAAATGTTGCAATTTAACTCCAAGAACTGTTTCAAATGTTTATTAAAATCTGCACATTTTTTCTTCCCCTTCCTTTTCTTTCACTCACTTACCAATGATTGTCATATACTAACATTTTATTCACAAAGTGCAAAGTTAAAATGGCATGACCTACTTTTGACTAAAAAGGAGGTCATGCTGTAAATTAAAAAGCCACTTCTGCAACAGCATGGCTTTGTAGTAAAATAATGTACTTCAGTCCAGACCTGTCGCCCATTGTTGAGCAACTGAAGTTATACATCAAGCAGGTCAAGAATTTGACCTATAAAGCTCTAACAGTCTCAAAACACTCATTTAGTGTTGTTAAAAGGAAAGAGGATGTAACACAGTGAACATGAACCGTCCCAGCTTTTTTGGAATGTATTGAAGGCATTGCATTTGAAATAAGTAAATATTTGCAAACAAACAAAATTTATCAGAGCATTGAACATTAGATATCTTGTGTTTGTGATGTATTCAGTTGATTTAAGGTAAACAAGGATTTGTAAATCATTGTCTTCTGGGCTGTGTTGAAGAATCACTCTGGATTGATTGGGTCATTGTGGTCAGGCCCTATGTGTTACCCTTTCATCAGACCTATGTCTGTGGCTAAGGTGTATGTATTACCATGTCTTAAAAACAATCAGAAATGATTCCATCACATCCCTGGACATTTTTGTAGCCCTTGTGAACAGTTTGTTAACAAATATCCTTTAAAAAACACAATAATACTTAAAATTCAAAAGCAGGGCACCATCAGATGCATTTCATGTAGCAAAATCAAACATTAAATTCATGTATTCGTGTCTTTATCTCAGACCGTATTTCAGGCATTAATCTGAAAAGCTATAATAAAATCCCATAGAATTTTGGCCTTAAATGCAAGAGCTAAACTGCTAATTCACTTCTGCAGATTTGGGCTCATTCCTACACCACTGTATCAGAGGTCATTTTGATTATTCATTAAGAAAATGCACACTTTTTACAAGCATGCCAGTGTTTGAGCTGGCTTATGCCATGGTCCGGCTCTGGCTGCAACTTAAAGTTTTCAGTGTTTTTGAAATGTTATAAAAAATTACACATTTGGCATTCTCATACCTACATTTGGTCCTTAAATGTGAAACATAAAGTCTACCCCTGTGTACATTAAAAACAATCACAAAATAAATAATACATAAAAAACAACAATGATTTTTTTTCAGCTCACTGTAATATTTTATAAATGATGGTAAAATGATGATTTCAGGTTGTACTGGAAGTCTGTTTTTTTTTTTTTTTCATTACATTTTTTCAAGGATGTGGCAAATCAAGAAAAGACAAACAGATTTTATGTTTTTAGTCTATGGGATGAAACTGGACTTCCTGGAGATAAAAAACAAAACAAAAAAAAAACGTGATGATACCCTCCCTAGTGATTTTGATCCTTCCAAGAGAGGAAACGTGGAAGCGGAAGAGGAGAAAGTAAAGCAGAAATGTTAGGAGGAGGTTAGGAGCTGGAGGGAAAGAGGTTTGGGTTTCATTGGGTCAGAGGGAGTAGGGCTTGGAGGCTGAGGACTTGAAGCTGAGGTGGTCAGAGGATACAGAAGAAGCTCCCTCATCTCATCTGGGCGAGACTGGTCCTGTCCTAAGCCCATTGCTTACTAAATTCTTAAACCACATTTGCCCACAATGCAGTTTGAAACATGTTTTGTATACATATATATTGTCTGTATCAAGAATACAGATCGCATTAACCTTTGATCATTGACCAGTCAACGTGTTTTACTGGTATTATCACCTAACCTCATTAAGAATTACAAAATTATTTTTATATTAAGAATACAGCACACTATAAGTATGCTTATAACTTATTACAAACTCTGATATTATTTGACATATGAATGTTCTTATGAAGCAAACTGTCACAAATTCTTATAACTATGATTATACAGCACGATAAGTACATTATAATACGATATGATGAATACAAATTTGCTAACAATACGTTTACAATGCAATTTAAAGGGGGGCTTTATAGTAATTGTTATTAAATAGTCCACACAACATGCTATGTTCGTAGCTGGCCAAAATCTTCATGTGCTGTATAAGCTGTCATGCAAAATTAGAAAAATGCTACTGCTTATAAAATACACAGGCAAAATTATATTGTAAGTGAAAGGCTACAGACAGTTTCTAAAGGCTTCACCCATCCTTGTGTTGGACACTAGTGCACATCACCTGTATATTTATTAGTACAGTCACTCTATTTACACACATAAGTGCAACAGAGCTGTTTGGCTAAAGCCTCAGTTAAAATAAATCAATCCACCTTTTTCCTTTTATCACTCTTAAGTCGGAGCTTCCTGCATTGACCTCTTAAATTATGGTCTCTTTTTCTTTTAAAATCTCTTGAGTTTACTGATGTGTTGATTTCTGTCAGTACAAATTCTTTTTAATAAAAACTGCTGTTATAAGGACTCTGACACACTCAACTTCACAGGAATAAATAGAGCTGTTAGAGCACTGCTTCTCATGGCACAAAATAATGAAAGTAATAAACAGCATTTTTACAAGGATTGCTAGACAGCAGCTGGACAGGGGGACTCAAGTCCAGGACTGACAGACAATTAGAGAAGAGTCACTTGGGGGAATGTCGTGAAATAACAAAATAAGGGACATTTTAGATAATTTTCCCGAAAAGACAGCATGTTATTACCAACTATTTTCTTTAATCCTCTTTCAAAGACAGCATTTGTTGAATGTTGCAAAAGGGATTGTTTTTTGGTAGTAGTAAGCTTTGGCTTTTCCCTCTCTCTGATTTTGTTTTGTCTGTATGATTTGTGTTGGGCTGTTCTTGTTTGAGTTGCTACTTACTATCTAAACCAAGACAAAACACACAATGAAGTGAATCTTAGGCATGTGGAGAGAGAGTGAAAGAGAGAAAGAGAGGCCGAAAGAGAGAAAGCAAAAAACAAAAGAACATTTCCAATCATATCATTATAGGGAGTAATTAAAGGCCAGTTGTGTTTGTATAAGAACCATTGTTTTTCAGCATCAGTTACATCCATCACTGCTTCCTGCACCTTCAGGTTGGAAATGAGTCACAGTCAAATGCAACTGTGCCCATAGATTATGAGCTTAGAGACGGTTTAGGCTGTGGTATGAGGGTTGGAATCATTGATATCAAATAATTTCACTTGTTTTGTTCATTTAAGAGTTGAAAAAGTGATTAATTAGGGCATTGACTGGTTTGTCAGTGTACCTCTTGCACAGCCTAATGCCTTTACTGGGCTGGCACGGGTTCAAATCCAGCCCTTTGCCTTTTGCTGTGTGTCTCCCTCAAACTCCCCTTCCCACTTTTTTTTTTTTTATACCCTATACACTGTCTCTTGGCTTTCCAATAAAAGAATGAACCCTCAGTACCACAAAAAAAAGGTAAAAAAAAAAAAAAAAAAAAGACTAAATGATGAAGTTAGTAACATTCCCCGTAATCATTTTACCACATTCTTTAACACAATTACCCCATAACTACATCACTTTATGAGCTGTTTGATGTTAAAAATAAGATGTGGTTGGTTTTTATACCTATAGTCTGTTATTCAGATTCATATTTAAAAAAATGCATTTTTTTAATTGGATCAGATTTCAGTTTATCATTACTACTATATACAATTGTCTGTAATATTTTAGAATCAGTTGTGATAAGAAATGCCTGATTCCTGATTGGAAGCACCTCTTTCAAGCAACATCAGCAAGGTTGATTTATACTGAAACAGGGTTCAATGCCTATGTTTATAAGTATACAAATGAGAGATGCCAACTGGGAATGCCCACATGTCAAAACAACTCTCCCAAATGATCTAGGTGTGAAAAATCTTTAGTGTTATTGTGAATACCTTAACAGAGGAATGGAAGACTTAACGTCCTGTTACTTAAGCTGTACGTTTTTGACAACAGGCTTATGAAATTACTACCTGTGGCTGCAGGGAGTTTCTAATTGGACTTGAAATCGTTTAATTGCAGGTTTGACGTCTCATATAGCTTTTAATATCTTTTAAAATTCCCAACCTTGTTTTATAAGGTGCACTTTCAATTGCCACTACACATGTATGTTATACTTAGTCTAAACTGAAGATACTCAGCTTTTAATTTGAAAGAAACAATTTAATCACTTTCTGGCCTGACAACTGCAATGTAGAAACCTAAGAGTGGAGACTTGCATGCACTTTTCAGTGGAATATTGCTGTCATGCAGCAGCACTTTGGTAAATTAGGTGCTGCTTTCTAACATTATTTATACATTTATTTAGCTTACCATAGATACATTTATTTAAATCCAAAACATGCTCTTAACATAACAGGTTGAATCCACACAAGGCACTGCTGCAAACTTCCTTAGTGTTTCAAAGGATATTTAACATCTTGAAAACTGTGAGAAATGAAAGCACAATCAGGGATATCACAAGATAAATTAACATTGCAGGGTCTGAATACCAATAAGTGATTGTATATGTATTTCAACTGATCATAGGAGACTAAGCATATTGTCCAGACAGCAAGAATTTCTGGTCACCTTGAGGTGCAATAAATCAGATGTATTTAGACTAATAAACTTCACGACAACCCGAAGTCATATCATTAAAATAACTGAATGTTTTATGCCAATACAGAATTGTCATTGAGGAGATTTGAGGAGACTATGCAAATACTTTTATTTTCATTTATTTATTTATTGTAGGTTTGAGTATCACAAAAGAAAGTAACATTATGAGTCAAAGTCAGCAGCATCTGTGTTTGAATTTGACCTGCAACTAAAGAGTAAAAGAAAACTGTCAAAGTGAATTCAGACATTCAAACAAAGCAGTTAAGACATCACTGTTCTTCTTACTGAAAATTTAATGGCAGCACAAATCCTAAACACATCAGGGGTCTGTGGTTTTTACCCCACAGGCCTTCTGGGATGGATCTCTTGGCATTTTAGTTGTTTTAAAATAATTCCCACATTGTCAAACTAGCACAAAAAGTTGTCCATGTTCTTCTGCACAGTTGATGTGACTACAATATCTGTGTGAGCTTCTTTGAATGAATCAAAGGGATGTTAAGAGAAAATCCAGCTGGAGTAGAAACAAACAGTGACTCAGAGGAGCTGCAGGAGTTCTTTTAAAAAGCCGACTTCTGCAGATGTGCAGCATTAAGAAGTTTTATCTCTGGCAGGAGAAAAGACAAAAAGCCCCATCATAAGCCCAGTGCAAAATGTTTTGGTGTGAAGTGCAGGTGTCTTCCCTAATTTTGGCCTGAGGCAGGTGTCATTTATACATTGTGCGCTCACACTGTAAATAGAGAGAATGATTATGCTCTCTTATTTGCACCCAGGTGTGTGTTCGCTTAAATTAGGAGTGGTCAGGCGCAAAGCTGTGTTCCTAACTTAAGGACGCCGAATATGACTGCAAGAAACCTCCTTCTGCCTGGTCTAAAGTCTGTGGTGCACACGATTATCATTAAACATCAGAGTATTTACATGAGAATTTTTTTGAAGTTCATAACCAGGTGGAAAGCTGAAATGCAGTGTGCAATTTTTTCTAGCATTCCTTGTTGCTCTTAATAGTGTGCTTAATATCCAATAAACAAGAAAAATTCACAAGCACAATTCCATATTTTTCTTGAAGCATGGAGCTACATTTCTAATATTTGTATACATACTAATGAATCTCACAAATAATTATTCTCACAGATAATGATACAGGCTGTGCAGTGTGTTTTATGAACAAAATATAGGATAGAGTCATAGATTCTTGCTGAAAACATGTGAGAATACTACAATTTTTTGATGTACAGTCAACAGGTCTATTTTAAATATACTGAAGTTTGATTCTGTCAGTTTTAAATGGGGATTTGAATCATTAACAAGCTTATTTATGCAGATGTTTCTGGTTCATCATCTGGGTCATTTCTCATGCTCTCCATGTCCTTGTGCTCACATGGACTGTTACTGCTCCCTCTTCCCTCCAAATAAGATGTTTTTGGAGGGGTTTCTCTCATACTCTACAGTAGGAAAATGTTCCTCCCTCATCAAAATAGCACTTTTAGATTTGCTTGGTTAGAGAGCACAGTAAGAACAAGCCTCCTTTAAGTGACTGCTTCTTGATTAAAATAGTTACCTCCTTCCAAATTAACCAGTTGTTTTATTTTTACAGTCTAAAGTTCCCATCAAAAACTGATCATCATTCTCACTTTTGTACTAGTCTTTTATCCATTTCTTTCCAGTCTATCTGCCTCTGTCTTCTTCAGAGAGTAAAGACATTGCAAAAATCCTTGCCCCACAGCCACTATTGATTTAAACTCAGCTCAACCAAATCAATAAGTCAACAGTTGGAGTGTACAGAGACTGGGAGATGAATGGGGAGAGAGGAATAAAGGAAAAAAAATAAAATAGAAGTTACAAACAAGAAAAAAAAAGTCCTAATGAAAGCAGGACATGTATTTCAATAAGAAGATGAATATATTAAATGAAACCCACGTCATGCTCTGAAACATTAATCAAAAATGCTTAAAAAAAATGCTCAAAAGATGCTTTGAATAAAAGTGACACTAGCACACTAGCACATCAGGACCTCACAGAGTTATTATTTTTTAATAGTACACAGTGGTTATGTGATTGATGAGTTTTCACTCAAAAGAAATGAGATGAGCAACAGAGGAAGAGTTAGGCTGAGTGTGTGTGTGCACGCTGTAATCCTTATTGACTGATAAGGGGAAATGACTTTTCCTTGTTATGAGATTTGTTCTCCTGAGCAGGGGTCGGCAACTGGCATTCTCGGTGTAATCTGCAAGTCATTTTCAAATTATGACACATTGCTAATACAGATAATGTGTTAAATCTGACAAATGAAATTTAATTTCAGATGCCAAAACACTGCTCAACCCCTTAACATTTGAAAAATTTGAGATTTTTCAATAACATATCACTTAGTAGTGACTGTTTTGTTCCTAACAAGAAGTTGTGGTACCTAATTAGATGTAAGTATCTCTGTAAAGCACTTTTACCATTTGAAAATACACCAGGAAAGATATAATTCAGCAAACCATACATGGCAGGTAGTTTATGTAAATTGCATTAAAGAAGCATCTTCATTTGGCTTCAATTAAGGTTCAAGGTTTAAGATTCAAAGTAGCTTTATTGTCAATACTGCAATATGTGTACACATACAGAAGATTGAAATTACGATTTTCAGAGGCCCACGGTGCTACATTAGTATAAATAATAAACGTCAGTACAAAAATAAGAAGACGAGTATCGAGTAAAAAGAGTGAAGCAAATAAAAATATAAAGGTAAAAAACAACATAAAGTGCAAGTACCGAGGCACATAAAGGGTAACAGTTTTTTAACAGTAACAAATTTTAACAATTAAGTGTCAACTGTAATGAATAAATAAATAACCTTATTTTTTTGCATATTAGTTATAACATATAAATGGTGTTATTATAGTAGTATTCTATTTAGGCTTCATATTAGCTTTTTTGGGCTTGTTGTCAAATTGCAACATAAAAACATGGACGGTAATTCAACACTGACACTTTCAGTCAGTAATAATAATGATCTCCTTAATCATCTGACGATACATTACAATATGGCCCTTAGAAGGTGAGAATGAAATTCATGTTGCCCTCTAGAGCTCTAGAGGGATAGGGGCCTTGTGGAGCCATCAGGCTATCTGTAATTTCAGCCATCAGTAATTTCAATCCTCGGCTATCTGTCAGAGTTAAACTGCAATTTTATCCACATAGATAAAGACCATCATCCCAAAGGTAAACAGCTGTGTTTGGTATTATTAAGCTGGGCTCTTCCTAAATCAGACAAATTGTGGCTTATGTGTGTAACTGTCGATATTTGTCTATATTTGTGGTGTAGCAGTGTACATGCTCCAACTAAAGTAGTGACTCTCTGAACCCAGGCCACTGGGATATAGATTTCTATTGAGATAAGTGATTTAGACCTTAAAGTCTGCAAACGTATACACAGAAACACAGCCACATTAAAGGGGTATTTCAGGTTTTTTGAAGTGGGGTTGTGTGAGGTACATGGCATGTGCTTTGAATGTCACAGCTCAGTTCTCTCTCTGTTTAGAAGTCTCAGGACAGATGCTAATGCTGTACATTGCTGTACCTACATGGTATCAAACATTCCACGAAATTCAAAGAACTGTGGGAGAGACAAGCCAATGAAATAACAACCCAATCAGAGTCCTTTAAAGCAGAAATGGGTGGGAGCTACAAGCCAAATGACAGCAGGAAGCAACTGCTCATACAGAGATTTGCATGGATGCTAACAGCTTCAACAGCAGATTTATCAGATTCAGACATGTCTTTATTAAATAAAAATTAAAACACTATAAACTTCTCTGTTAGAAGGATATCTTCACTCAGCTTCCGACAAGTTTTGCCTAAAGTTTGTTTTACAAAGTGGCTGACATTCTGACCTTCACACAGCAGCAGTAGTGCCCTCCATCTTCATTATCTGGTTGGCCCATGATGAACGTGATTGACTGAATGATCATCCAGTCACCTGTCAGATATGCTATTGAAAGGTTCTGCTTATTCCCAAACACTTTCTATGGGCTCTTTCCCAGATGGACCAGTGAGATATATTAACAGTCCATCTGATGTGTCAGGTTAGAGGTCACGTGGCTATGTCCAGTTTTTCTACCGTCAATAGTATCAACTAAAGAAAAAAAAGCAAATGGATTACAATGCCAATTCAGGCATCACTGAACCAAATATAACAATTAGAATAGTTTTTCAGTTGGAGCTGTGAAGACACTTACTACCATAAACTGCCTTATTTTGTGGTAAGCAGATGTGACGAAGCAGAGAGACAAAGGTTAATTAAGAAGCATCTGGCAAATATGCTCTATATTTCTCCAGTGGGGATGAGTTTATTTATTTTTTTTATCTTTCAGGCTCTAAAAGAAAAAGAGATGATTTTAGGGTGGCGTGCATCAATGTGTGGCTGTCTTTCTGTAAGTCTGTCACTGATGTTCCAGTAGGCTAAGTAATTTCTACCAAGGGCAAACACAGTTGCACCCGGATATCAAGTCAACAGGATTAAAACAGGAAAATAGGGGCTAACACATGTTTCTTTAGCCAAACTCATTCAGGCAGCAACACCAGTGGGATCCATTCAGAGTTGACTACAAGCACATACAAATATCCCTGATTGTATAGATTTCCCTGAAGATTCCTTGATTCAACAGCTTCACTTTAATTGGACTGTGGTTTGTCCTGATCCATTTCGCAGTATGTAACTTAACAAAGAAACAGATCATCCACACCAGCAATGCCTGTTAAAGGTCACTCACTCAAAGAATGCCAGCAACACATGCATAAAACAGTAAACGCCAGCAACAACATTCACACAACCCATGAGTGTATTTCATTCCCATTGTGTATTACTGGAACAATTTTCTGTTTCATTATCATGAGCTTAAACTTTTTGCCTTCTATTCGCAATGGTAATTATGAGAGATTTAAGGATTAGGATTAGAGTGTAATACCACATCTAATTTCCTGTGTGCTCTCGATGTCTTGATGCACAGACAGACAAACTAAAGTTATCACAATGGTAGGAAGTGTCTCAAAATGTGGCTAAAATCTCCTTTAACATCATAGAACAGGTAAAGAACCATATGCAACAAGAAAACACACGGATAGCGCAAACCTCCACCAAGGTAGCTCAAATATTGCTGTTACATCTATACACAATTGTTCCATGATAAAGTTACCGTCATAATATGATTCCTTGACCCTTAAAACACACACCTAGCACTCAGAATCATGTTGATATCATTAGTAGTTAGATAGTTATTGAGCAAAAACAATGGGGGTTATCTGAATCATCACCAAAATCTAGTCATTTTTAAATTTGGCCATTACCAACATCGCCTGAAAATTTCAGCATAATCTGTCTTTCAGTTTTTACTAGCAGACCATTAAAACCTTTAAAAATTTAAGCAGGTCAGGTTTAATCTGAAGGGGAATCACAAAAAATCAGACTCAATATTTTGTGCAGGGAATCAGGACGGCCGGAGGCTACACAGGCAAAATACTTATTTACGTTATAAAGAGATTTGAGTTTAAGAGCACTATTTAATAGAAAATGTTTTTCCTTAACTCATGTTCATATATTTTCTTTTGATGACTGCTGCAGTATGTTCACAATCACTGATGTTCAAAAAACCTTCTCGTGTTCACATTCTGATAACCCCGATCCACCTGCACCACCTCTGTAAAAGCATCCACCTCTGTAAAAGGTCCTGACACTTTAAGGCTCCTTTCCCTTTGTGAGACTTGCATGTCTAATGTACAAACTGTAGTCACCACACATCAGATTAAAACAAAATCTCCATGTTAAGTTAGTTAAGTCAACAAAAATTATGCTTAGAACATGAGAAATGTTTTGCTATAACTAAAATCAAAACTGCATTACACTACATTTTTAATTTGAAAGAGCATGGTCAAATGTAAGAAGGAAATAATAATAATGATAATAATAAGATGAACAATAGTAATAATGATTATTATTATATTTCATAATTATTTGATATTGTATATAATAACATCACAAAGCAATAATAAGACCCTTAATGTAACTGGGAAAAAAAAGCACCTGGCCAATCAAATAATCGACCCAATAGACGATGTCTAGTTGACAATAGAAACAGCTGTTAGTTACATTCCTATCTCCTACCCAAAAATAATGACATGATTTCTCTCCCAACAAGTTACTTCACCACATTTTTACTCATCTTATGTTTTTCTCTCTTTTTCTGCTCTTACTCCTCTATTTCAGACTCTGCCCCCCTTCACTTCTTGTCATCTCCCTTTGTCATGGTTGTGGTGCAAATAGCTGTGATATCTGACATTTTTCAATTGTTTTTTGAGAGATTGCCAAATCCAGATGCTCTGCAGAGAGGGGTACCCAGCTCAGCTGAGTATTTGATGTCTTGAGTGAGCCTTTTTGGAGGATTGAGGGCTTTCCCAGCATCTACTCCCCTATGAGATGAAGAGCATAGACAATAAAAAGAGGGAAAAGTTCACTGAAGCAGATTCAGAGGGGCAAATCTGCTGTCTACAGCCACAACTGCTGAAACAGCCTCCACACAAGATTATAGACATAGATTTTTAGGTCTTGATACTGCAGACAACTTGGACACTTCAACATTTATCATTCCTGACGACTCGTCTGCACCACCAGCAATGTTAACCCTCATTCGTTCATTGGTGTTTTTGAGCAATGAGGTTTAAGGGCACAAGGAAACAAACCCTACATCCTAAGGCAAGGGCCACCAGCCACTTTCATCTGAGTGACTAACTGCTGTACTGTCCCAGAAAGTCAACTTGCATCTTCCCAGCTACCAAACCAACTTCCGAGTATGTTTTAATCAGGACTTGAACCAGCCACCTTCCAGCCCCCAGCTCAAGCCCTTACGGACTGAACTACGCTGTAGATACTGCTCATATATATACTGCCCATGATTTTCAGACACTGATGTTGCCAGACTTTAGAGAAAAATTTTAAGCCACAATCCAGGCTCCCACATATCAGGATTTTTTTTTACTATACACACATTGTTTGTAAAAAAGCTGAGAACAACTTAGACAACAAAGGTTTTTTTTAAAGGAATTTTTATAATGATTCTTCTACAATTTAACTGAATCTATGCAATTATTATGAAATACAGAATGGGCAAAAAGATGTCAGGGCCTAGAATTTTACCCAGGTAAATGATGTTGCTGGTGTGTCATGGACAGAAACATAGAAAAGGCAGAAGGCAGTGCTGACAGTTTCTACCTGATCAGATTGTTTCTGAATTCTTTGGTCTGTTGAGACAAACTCATCAGTAGACAGGACAGTGTGCTGCTCTATCTCATCAAGAGCAAAACTGCACAGCTGCTCCTGCTGGTAATCATTTAGAGCGGTGCAGAAATGATGCATGCACATGAGATTTCGATGTTTATTGGTAAATAATAAATGCATTTGAAGTTGTCTGCTTTTGAATTATAAACCAGTGATGTGTGTTTTAAATGACTTTTGCTTACTAACTGCTAACAAGGACTACAAAAATGGCCGGGGACCCAACAGCAAGCATTTATGATCATTCTTTAATAATAATTCATACACTATTGCCACAGTCATGAGGAACAACTTTCTATGGTTGTTTGGTAGCTGCTGCTAAGCCAGACCACCATGTTGTAGTTCCATAGTGAATTAATAATAGCATTTTGCTCTCACCAATTACATTTAAACTTAAAAAACTGGGAACAGTGGGAATATATCTTGTACACATTTTACAGTGTTTTTTTTGTGTGCCAAATTGTATTATTCTTCCTCCGCAGACTGAAGCAAATCTCTAAATAAGCACTTTTTTATGACAAATTGGAAATGTACAGGAAATCACATTTGAATGGATTTATGACCTTCAGAATCTGGATCAAATTGAATAATGAATAAAACAGATATAATAACTGATATGTCAGTGATTCTTCATTAAAGCAAATTAATCTCAATATATGAATACCATCAGCACTTAGATCTGCTCCTTTTTTCCTGCTCACATTCACAAATACAAATCTATGACTCATTTATGAAAGAACTGATTGTCTGTTGGGCCCTGTGTTCATCAGCATGTAAATTTCACAGCAGAAAGGATCAGGACTCCTTTAGAGGCTCCCGCTCTGGCACAGATGAATGAACACAGAGCCTCTTTATTGCACAGTCTTCGATGAGTCATTACATGGTAAAGCGTTAAATTATCACACATTTTCAGAACCTAGAATTATCATCTACAATCAACTTATTTGTTGATTATGCCTGGAACACAAAGCCTATATTTATCTTCCACCCTCTCCTCTAGCTACTCATCTTTTCTGCTCCCTTTCTTCATCCTTGTTTCTGTGTAATTGCACAATTTTACTTTTTTTTTTCTTTTCTCGCTGAATCTTAGAGCAGGGGAACGTTTAGAAGAAGTCAGCATGAACAACTTGAAAATAGGAAGCGCAGCTGAGCAGACAAGAGGCACAAGTTTTCATATTTAGACTGGAAGCCAAAGAAAAAGAGAGGTAACAACATCACTGACTGGAAACTGAACTCTGACTCTTCAAAACCAGTTTGTGTTTACCAGTGTGCATATTAGTGTCTCTGTCTCTTTTATTATCACTTATATCAAGGGAACAAGTCTTTGCCCTTCCAGTGTCAGTTTATGTATAATCTGAAAAATGTAATGGCACAGTGAAAGAGATTCATTACTTTCAAAAAGACAGAGAAATCCCAGGAATACTGAATGATCTCCAGTTTAAACATCCTCCATCAAATAGTCCATCTGTCCTGTGAGTGATGCTTATAAGGACTTCTTCATTCAGTCTTCAAAGGGAAAGTGTCAAGAGTCTACTTGATATATTCGATTTACTGCCTACAGACGAAGCCTAAGTACTTCAGGGTGGCAAGCAAAGTTTTTGCTGCCCATGGCAAAAGAGAATCACTCATTGCTCTGAAAGTTCATGCCAGAGTTGTCTAGTCTTTTTGACTCCATTGTGCTAAATCTCTGACCTGGCAAACCAGGCTGACTGTCTGACATATCAGTGGCATACATTCCACTTGCATGGCAGAGCTTTAAATACTCATTACAGGCCAGTCAGATAACAGGCTGTTGCTGGTGCCAGAAGGTGAAGTACACAACACAAGCTGGTCCGGATGGGGCAGAGGTATCTGTCAGTGTCTTTCTTTGATCTTATTTCAATGAAGAAATGTCCGTTACTGATAGAAGTTTCACTACAGCAGCATTCATCCTAATCTCATCAAGAGCAAACATTATTTATAGGCTAGCAGATGCTTCTGTTTCTGCAACGCTATCTTCCTTCTATTACTCCTGAAAGAGGTCACTTTTTCCCTTTTAAGGTTCATATTCATTTTTGATGTATGCTCCCCCACAAATTTTTGAACAAAAAAACCCTCCAGTTTTCACATACAGAATATCCCTCATTGTGCTGTATTCTCAGTTGGAGTATATTTAGACACTCTGTTTGAGCTCCTGTCCTTTCAAGGTTCTCTTCCCCTGGGCCCAATCTGCTCTGATTGGTTTACAAGTCAATTATGTGGTAATTGGTCAGTTCATTGGTCAGTTGATGGCATATTTTCAACAACTCTGCATCCATTCTAGTGTCCCTGCTCTGCACTGGGCTTACAAAAAACCACAGAGTAAACTATAGGGTTTATTGAAAAGTGAAACACTAGCAGTTATCGAAAAAAAAAAAAATCAACTTGATTTAATGCAAAATAAGACAATTTCCCAGGGAAATAACAAAATCACAGTGGCTCACACAGTCATACTCTCACACCAACAACCCTGCTAATTTGACTCTGACAAGTACATTAGATAAAATAGCTTAGCCTCTTGCCTAAAGAAAGAAAAATCTTCCTACCTTCTCTTTAAAGGTAGGAATTTCCCTGAAATATTTAAGGTACCACCCCAAATCCCAGTTCAATATTTCCCATCCTTGTCCAGCTACAGAACCCTCAGTGTCCTGCTGCTGGCATTGCGTACACAAGCAAGGGCAAATTTATACATTCTGGTTGGAGTGACCTAGCTCCCTGACTATGGGCTACAGAAAATGGGTTCAGTGCCACTCTTGTCTCCTACCTGTCTCCAGAGTGACCTAGCCCCATACCTACAGAAAAATGTAGGGGAGATGCTGATATCTGGTGGTAAATGTACATGTTTGGGAATAGGGTCATTTTGGAAAGGATACCTCGAACACTTACAGAGTTTCAATGATTTTACTAGTTAACTTGCTCTTGGAACACCATTACCATACTAAAGCATAAAAATACGGCAAATGTTGCTGCAACATCAAGGCGCAAAAATCCCTAAACATTCCTACAAAATCTTAAAGGGTCTGGTAGCAACTTCATTGGCATGAAGTTTCAACGGGAATAGTGTCCTCTTAAATGATTCATGGGGAAGCTTTTTTAAATTTACTATGCTAAAAATATACAAATGTTAACTGTTTGTTGAATAAGTACAGCGAGGGAAACCCAGCTAGGCCTAGTAAAAAACACAGCCAAGAATGCATTCACTTGAAAGTCACCAAATTATGTTGTCACTGGTTGAACTCATACATCAAACTAAACTCCATTGGTTCGTAAAAACAATTCTGAGACAGAATTTTCATTTCCACTCTCAGCCAGACTAACATACTTTTATGTGTCTGTGTAACCTTAATAACACAATGTAAGATTTGGAGAATTATGGACCTGATTATGACACACTGAAATGACGATGGGGGTGCATGGCAGCTCTGAGTTATTGATGTTAAAAGCAATTATATCCCCGGTCTCACAGTTTTAAAACTGCGCAGAACTGATCAATTACTGTGAACACAAAGGACAGAAGTCATTTTAAAGTCAGAGGACTCCCCTAATGCTTATACATTGTAATTAGATCTGTGGTTCAACATTTGGTTTAGATACCTGTTATAAAGAATGTTCCAGATCAGACAGTGAAGGTATAGATTATGTCCAGTATATGTAAGGGTTAAAGGAACAGCTGCTGAGTGTGCATACATGTAGCTTGTGAAGATTAGGACACCAGTAACACCCTGCTTGTACAGAAACCACATATTCATGTGGCACTGTTGTTACATAAAAGGTGAATTGGAAATAGCAACAGGAATAAGCAGAGTTTATGAAAGCGTACATGCAGATAAGTAGTGAATATCATGCTTAAGTTGTTCTGAAAACACTTTTATTTTTATCTGAGGGGACAGGTGATGGGTTTAAACTAAGAACAGTCTGGTATGCTCTCTTTTATTGCTTTGCGCATCTGTGCACACACTGTGCATCTCTGTGCTGTTACCACCTCTTGTCATGCTTATCATCGCTGACATGTTTCTCTTGAGTGAAATATAATCAAAGCTGTGAAGGCTGAGAGGAATGCAATACATGCCCTTGTGTTCACACACACACACACACACAAAAGCACACTTCTACAGGCCTATCCATACAATGTGAAGTCTGATCTTAGAATGAAAGGTATAGGCATGCCATTTATAATGGTAATTTATGCAGAGGCTTAATGAACATTGTTATCAAAATCAATTTGATAGCCTTCAATAGGATGAGAGCAAGGGTGTTACTGAATTAGTTAGATGATGATACGTTTGTAAGACACAGAGAGAAAGTGTTTTTGTGTGTGAACGTGTGTCTGTAAATCTCATACTGAGCTCTGCATGTACCTGCAGCACCTTTTGTGTCAAGGTAGGTGTTAATAACCTGACACACCAGGTAGACCAGTGATTATTTCACTAGTCCATCTGGGAAAGAGGCCACAAAGTTTTCAATCATTCCATCAAGTGCTTTCATCATGGGCCAATCAGATAATGTTGTAGGTGGAAACTACTGCCATAGTGTAAAGGACAGAACGCCAGCTACTTCATTAAAAAAAAAAAAAAAAAAAAAAAAAACTCTTGTAAAAACATGTGAGAATGGAGTGAAAATATCCTCTCTATGGAGAAGTGCTTCTCCAAAGAACCCTGACTGTGCTGTGCTGCTTTGAGCCGCTCACAGTCGTTGTAAATTGGAGTTTGACAAGAAGGATCTATCACATTACAGACGTTGAATCAGTCTGATCCACCTGCACTGCAAGGTTAAGGTTTTCACACAGGCTCTGAGCTTGATTTATTAATGAAATTGCCCACCAATCAATAGGAGCACAGGGCTTTAACAGGTATGAAATTTAAAGAAATAAGGAGAAGCATACAGCTGATTTTTTCTTCCATTTAATAATACCAATTGGTATTGTATTTTATATTGTTGGAATGCCGGATTAGTGAGGTGGTTTTCAATGAGGTTCAACTTGTAAGGATTGTGCATTTGTGGAGTGAGAAACACAGCTAAAAGTGTGGGTAGCACCCCCCTAAAAATGTGCCAAAATCCCCTCAGAGAAAGCTTACGATCCCTTACTGAAGCAAGATCGAAGAAGGTCCTGAATTTGTAAATGGTTCCAGGGCTGACACCAAATAATACTGCCACTGTGCATACCAGAACACCAGGTTCCAGTTGCAAAGGATTTTGGCTCCTTTTCTTTGGCTATGTTGCACACTGTAAATGCACAATTCCTATGGCTTGTACTTTGTTGTAGAGGTTACTAATCAGGCTTTCCATCAATATTTAATACAGTACAATACATTACAATACCAATTAGTATTATTATAGGAGAGAAATAATCAACCAAATTAACTTTTCCAGATTTTTTTGAGGAGTACATATAGTAAAAAATATCAAAAATAGTTGCTGAAAATAATAAAGTTATAGTCCTAATCTCATCAAGAGACTTTGGCGACCTCGGCGACCACTCTCCATGCAGAGTCAATGTGCAGCCACAATCAGCCACGACCACGCGCCGCCAGATCTAACACGATGCAACGGACGCTTCTGAGCAACTTGGTGGCATCTTTGGAGACATGAGGGTGGCGCCCCTGTTGCTGCAGATGAGAACTCTGAGGTTGCTTTGGATGCGGAGCTGGTCACGGAACTCGGTCGATAAAGTTGAAAAATTTGAACTCTTCAGGTGATGTCGCGCCGCGAGAGCCAATCAGCGTTGTGTGGGTGTGTTCCCGTGACAGACTGTTTTTATTCTGGTTCACAGAGTGACTATCTATGTCTGTGTGGGGAACATTAGTTAGTGAGCACATTAGTTCTGCCTAGACGGATCACAGAGAACTCACAGATGATGCTGCTGCAGGGCCATCAGCTGCAGTGTTTTGTGGTTGATAGGTGAGTGAAAAGGATATAGTTGGAATAATGTCCACTAATACATCCTATTAAATTATATGATTGCGGGGTGAAACTTGAGCAGGCGTGACGTCACGGAGCAACAGCGACAGCAACAAAATGAGCTAAGTACGGGCGACAGGACTTGGGTTTGTGACACGATCTTGGTCACAAAGTCGCATTAGGTGTGAACACACCTTCAGTCTTGCTTGCTTTCTGCATCAAAGCCACACTGTAATGCCTCACACAGTCTTAAATATTTAAGCTTGTGCTTGTCCCTCTGCAATACTTGACCAAAACACCAGTAGGTGCTGTGATCTCTTTTCCAGTCCTGCCACTTTCTTTTATTAGTTTATGACAGAGAAATTGAAGTTACTGTAAAAGAGTCTATACTCTATACTAAACCATAGTATAGAGTTTACTATACCACAGACATGATGAATTCTGATTAGCCAAAGTTTTCATTGGACAAAAAGCAGCAATCATAAGAGGAGATATAAGGACACTAAATTATTTGAAGCACAGGGTAGGATTTTTTTTGTGAATATTTAGTTGTAACTTTCCGATTATCAGCCACCACATTTATCAACACACTGTTGTACACATGCTAGGATTGTCCAAATATACACGTTTCATGAATCAAACTTTGGAACTGGGGTAAGATGGTTTCTGCGCCAAAACATGTGCAAAATATGTTCTTTTTTCTACACCAGACTGATAAATGAGGGTCATTGTGAGCAGCAGTTTACTTCAGAACACAGACTAATCAATCTGTCTTCCCGGACTAGTCTAGTGGAATAAGCTGTAGGGAGTGTGCTATGATTCTCTGCTGCAGCTCACACTGAGCTGAGATTTCTGAGTTACAGTTACTGGAGAAGGCTGTAAACATAGTCAGACACACCCACACACACACATATGCATGTTTAATTTTAATACATGAAAGCTGTAAGCCTACAGTCAAGCAGCTTTAGGAAAAACAGCATGTGTATTTGTTCCACTTGCCACATCCTGCCCTAGAGAGCAGAGTTGCAAAACATACAGAATAATGAGTGTATATGTAATACTTCTGTCATAAGTCTCTCTGGCTTCAGGGGATTAGAGGGGGAAACTGACTCTTGTTTGCAGCTCAGACTACATGTCAGACACCCCCTACTCACATCACTTCATATTTAAGCTGATTTCAGGCTCTCTGGAGATTCACTGAGGCTGTCATGAGGTTTGCAGTCCCTCATCAAATTAGCATATTGTTCTACTTATCTACTTAATGCTGCTTCTTCGAACACAGCCTCCAGGAGAGCATCATGTTGTGTTTTCTGAGGAGCAAATAAGAGAGCTTTTCTGAATTATTTTTTTCAGTGCCTGTTGATTTTTTTATTACTTAATACATAATGCCAAACAAAGAGAGCAAGACGCTGACTTGGGGTTTTGTGGGGGAAAAAAAAAACAAAAAACAAAAAACACTGCAGCCCTGAAAAAACTTGATATTTCTGTTCATCAAGTCCAGTGTTATATTTGTAAAGGAAACAGAAAAAAAGTAAAATCAATGCTGAAAACTTTCTGTTAAGGTGTAGTTTTGTTTTTTCATCATTGCGATGAAAATGATGAAGTTTTGCAGCCTATGGAGCATGTGTTTCTCTGTTTTTAATTAGATTTTTTTTTCTGTGCCCTGCCTAACCGCCACTGATTTTGACCACTGACTTTCAGTGTTTGCTGCCTCACACAAGTTCCTTAGAGTTAGCTTGTCAAAGGTAAACTTTTGAAATGGTTTGCATCACTTTTTATTAACATCTTTTTTGAAGATTATTACCTCTGCCAAGGAGGTTATGTTTCTGGGAGGGTTTGTTTGTCTGTCTGTCTATTAGTTAGTTAATTAGCAACATTACTCAAAAAGTTATGGACGGATATTGATAAAATTTTCAGGGAATGTCCGGATTGGGATAAGGAACAAATGATTAGATTTTGGAAGCGATCCGGATCTCCGTCTGGATCCAGGAATTTTTTAAAGGATTCTTTAACATTGGGAGATAGGGCCATTTTCGACATTTCTGCATATAACTCCAGAAATAACGGTCAGGGCACTTGGAAAAAAAATACAGGACAAGTTTCTAACATGCTCTACAGTACATCAAAGACTGATCTGGATAAAGGAATAATTCCGGATACTATGATCCTGAATATGAAAAAATAGGGGACCTTTGGGACTTTCATCATAGGAAGAGAACAAATGAAGCTATAAACATGCAACAAACACCATGAAATAGCCAAGGCATTGTGGAATTTGGAAGGTGCCAACGGATTTGCTGTATCTTCAAAAGCTAGGGAGCTAGATCCAGAAGAAAACCGCCATTACGGAAAATTTGTTTTTCGTGAATAACTGCTGAACTAATGTTGATATCATTATGAATCCAGTTGCTAATGATATGTTTTCATGGTCAAGGAATTTAAAAATGTAGTCAAAATAAATGTGGGACTTATATTTATGGTGCAAATGACAAATAGGGGGAACTGTGGCGCTTGGCGGAGGTCTGCACTTGCCGAATGCTTTCTAGTTTGTTTTGGAACAATTCTAGCATCATAAACTCTTAACAAATAATTGAAGTCATCAATCACAGGAGGTAGGATATGAAACAGGACATACAAGTTTGCATCATTCCAAGCCAATAAAGACAGAAGCACTGACCCCAGACTTCTATTTCTTTTTTAAAGGGTTTTCTGCCCAAGTGCTTCTTAAAAAAGTTATTTTTTTTTCTATTGATTAAAACCTTGTATCCCAAATAGCACTGCCCAGTGTAACTGGGGTCTTAAAAGCACTTTTTTCCGCCATTGTTTCTGTTGTTTTTGTGGTTAGTGAATGTGGTTTCAGGGAGAGGCAGGGCAACCACTGTCTCTGAAAATGTTCATTGTTCACACAGAACACAGAAGGGCAGTGCTTTGAGATTTAATCACCCTGGGACGTGTTTACAAAACGTGCATTTATTGGCTCCCAAAAAGTCAGATCTGTGTATACAAAACACCGATACGATAAAACCTTTAGTGAATATGCCTGAACTTGTCTCAGTGGTCAGATTTTGGTGATGATCCTAATCCAAATGTGGATCCAGGATTATTCTCAAGGATTTGTTTACATTCCAGATAGGGTTGTTTTCAAAATTTTGGATAATATCTCAAAATAAATTCTCAACTGAATTTCATTACATTGTCAGAGAATGTTGGTCACAACACAGCGAAGAAGTGATGAGATTTCAGCGGCAATTCAAATTCTGATGCCAATCCAGGAATATTTTTAAAGGATTTGTAAACAGTGTGAGATAATGACAATAAGCTCTGCACTGATGACATTTTTGTGGCGATCTGAATCTGCATGCCAATACAAGAATTTTGTAAAGGATTTGTTTACATAGGGCAGTTTTCCACATTTTGGAGGATTACTCAAAAAGTTCTCAATGGATTTTGTTAGCATTTCAGGGAATGTTAGTTATGACACAAGGGAGACCTACTTAGATTTTGGTGGTGATAATAATACAGATGCCAGTCCAGGGATATTTTTAAAAGATTTGTAAATGTTGGAGATAAGGCAGTATTTCCACATTTTTGCTAATAGCTGAAAAAGTTCTCAGTTTGTTCTGACGACATTTTCTGGGAATGCTGGTCATGGCAAATGAGAGAACTGATTTGATTCTGGTGCTGATCTAAAACCAAATGTTGATCCAGGAATGTTTTCAAGGATTTGTTAACAGTATGAGTTAGGGCAGTTTTCCACATTTTTGATAATAACTCGCTGGACTTTGTTGGAAGTGTCTTGGTGAAGGTTTGTGCTGTTGAAGTACTTCTTTTTATGGATTAGTTTAAATGGGAAGAATCTGGACAGAAAAGATTGTGTCTAACCTTCAAACAATAACCCTGGAAGGCAGAGCACTTGAAAGAGATTTAGTCGTGAGGAAGCCATGTGTTTTTCCAGATAAGGCATGAAGTGGACAGAGCAGTGGATGAGCAGGAAGGATGAAAAACTCTTCTGGAACGCTCAGCTATGGTGTTAACTCCTCTGTGACCTGACTTTCTTAAGACACTATCTGTGAAGAGTAGATGGTCAAGAGTTCAATGTGAGCTTAGACGCATTGAACTTTCACTAAAGCAAGAGAGTGGAAATGAGTTGAACAGTACCTCCATCTCTTTTTCTATTCTCCCTTTCATTTTTAAGCTTTACTTATCTGGGTGAGATTAACAAAGCACACACACATTCACAGCTTTTTATAAATGGCATGCTTCAAACTTACGCAGATCCATGAGTCATCAAGGAGCACTTTAGAAGATATTGACTGGGGTCTTAACTCTCCGCAGGTGAACAGACACTAATAAAGTGTGTAAAGAGACTTGCTTGAGGGCAGATGTGCTGTTTCTTAAGGTCGGGCTCACTTGCACATTCACAGTTTGTCACCAGATATAAAAGGTGTCCCAGAGGTGTTTTATGGGGGCTTTGATACTTCCATTGATATCACAAGTCAGAGAGATTGATGGGCTTAACTTCCGTTTCTTGTTGCAGCTGAGGTATGAATAATTTTTCAGTTTTTGTGTAAAATAACCTCCTCTAAAGTCAGCTAGTGCAAGTTTTTCTCTACCAAGCAGCATTCCATGAGCTTTAGCTTGAAAATTCTGAGTACTCCCACCTCAGATCAAATACATTATCACTTCTGCAAGCTGTAAATCTATCTGGGGATCTCTGACCATTTTGACCAATCAATAACTTGCAAAAGAAGTTTTGCCAAAAGGGCATCCTAACCACAATCCCTCTAAATATAAAGAACATCTGCTCAGAGGTCTCTGTGGATTCTTCAGCTTATAACCTTGTCTTCAAGGCTGAACCTATGTGCAGAAGAGTCTCAGCTTAGGAGCTTGGATGATCTTTTTCCATAGGAGCTACCCAAAGCTCTTAATCGTTAGTGAAGGCTGGGATATACTGAGTTCAGCAGCTACATCAAAAGCTATGCTCTTGGGGTCAGTCCATTTTCACCATGTCAGTTCAGTCCAAGGCGTGCATTACAACTGCCCAACCACCCATGACCGTTTTACTCTTACTTGTGAACAAGATCCCAAGATACCTTTGCTTAAGGCAGTGGCTCATGCAAGATTATGATTCAGGCACAGAGCACTTACCCCATTTCAAAGTCTATGGGTTTTTTTCCCCTTTTTGGTAGCACATTCGAAGCATGTTTAAAATGCATTTTATTATGTTATGCTGCACTTATAATTCTGTATAATCATATTTAAAAGCACTCTATAATAGTATTGCAAATAATTACTTACACACATACTTGAAATAAGTTAGATTTGCATTTGGTATCAGAAACAATACATATCCTTAATGCTTTAATACTATTAGTCTGACACACGGTGAAGTATTTAATGAGGCTTTGGATTTGTTCCCCTGGCTCCCTGAATAAATCAGCTATCACATGCTATCATTGTCTTGTCAACAGTTTCAAAAAATCAGTCAATCTTTATTTGTATAGCGCCAATTCATAACGAGTGTTATCTCAAGACACTTTACAATAGAGCAGGCTGAAGGCAAATTCTTTAATTTATGGAAACACATGTATGCATAGATACATAAATATCATAGCAGCAAAAAAGACCTGTGTTTAGCAGCAGGAAATCCCAGTTCCATGATGAACAGTCATCCACACTATGCATTGTTGGGTGTGTGAGTTTGATTTCATGGGCTTAGGCTGGCAAGTCAGACTGTAGAGACTGTAGACTGTAGAATGAATACAGAGCTGCTGACAAAATGGCACCAAGCAGTAATGAACTAATCAATTATTACAGAGTAGACTGCCCAACTGATCAGAGCAGACATGTGGGGGAGGGACCCTTACAGTGACATGAACTCTGACAAAGAATCTGAGACAGAGAGCGGGATCAGGGTTTTTTTAACATTAGTGATTGTGAACTTACACTTGCAGTCATTGGAATTTAACATATGAACCTGAGACAAGGAAATATATGGTCTTTAAAAAAACAGGCAACAGCTTGAGATGTTAGTTTTAAGTGTGGCAGAGGCCTTCATCAACTGTAATTGCACTATAGGTCCAAAAAAGCCTGACAATAACAATCTACTCAACATTTATGCTTAAAATTTTGTGAAAGTTGTGTTCATTTGTTTTTTTTCCCTTTTTTTCCACCACAGACCTTAAGATATTTTAAAGATATGCAACTGTTTAGCTTAACATTGAAATGATTGCTATTTTTCATGTTAATATCTGGTTGGATATTTTGAAGAAGCTGCCTTTAAACATTTTAAGGAAGGAGTTTAATGCTCTCGTTGCATGGTAAAATTGTTAATGACTTCAACTTGTACAAGGCTTTTCTAGTCTTTCTGACGACTCAAAGCAGCTCACACCTCCCCATTTACACCCATTCACTCACTGATGGTGAAGAGATTCTATGTAAGTTTTCACCAGTATAAGCACATTCATGCCCTTTCATAACAATTTACATGTCACTGATGCAGCAGCAATTTGGGGTTAAGTGTTTTGCCCAAGGACACACTACCATGTGACAGACATGGCTGGGCTTGAACCTGCAACCTACCGATAACTGACAGAGCAGATTACAGACAGCACCACCAAGGCCAGTAAGAAATTTGCTGTTCAGAAGATTTTCATTCTTCAAAGTGGCCCAAGGCACACTTCAGTTTGGGAGAGGCCATTCTTACAGGTCAAATTAAAACTCCTATCAACACACCAATAGTTAAACAACATTTAAAAATTTGCTCATTAATAATGTCAAAATGAGTAAAAAAGTACATCCTGATGTCTTCAATGATGGTCATTTTTTATTATTAATTTGTTTATTTTTACCAAAATCTTGATGTATGACGGGTATCGTGGTTTTAGATTTTAATGTCCCATGTCATCATACATTTGACCTTTAATTTTATGTCCTGGGTGACTGTCCAGCAAGGATTTGATTCCAGTTGAACAGGAAAATTAAAAATTCAATCTCTGTGCAGAATCAGATGCAGCTCTTTTCCCCTCCCCTTTGGAAATGCTTGAATATGTGGGGGCAGGGAAGCTACAGGAGGCTATGATGAAGAGGTCCGCACCAATTGGCTGCACAAACAATGTCTGATGGGAGGGGGGATGCAGCAGAGCAGGCTTTCAGAACAGTCATGGCTTCTGCCTGCTACAAGTCGAAAACATACAAGTATGTTCAGGCTGTATAGCTATGACATAAAACAAACTCAGGAAGTGAAACTAGAGCTTTTTCAGGGGCATTTTCTTCAGCGAGGCAAAGCGCATTTCTTCGTGAACCGAGACTTTAGCATAAGGTGACATGTTGTTCCTCTCCCAAGTATTTTAAACAACATCAGAAGCAAGGAAATTTTAATTTGAAAGACATGGGAAAGTGAAAATCATCCCCTCATTAAGAAAAGGGTCTTTTTTTAGGGCACAACCAAAGACACAACTGAACACACCTTCAATCTACTGGCCAATTACAGGGTATCAGAGGCAAGAATTATGTGAAAAAATATTCTACATCAGAAAAAAAGTGCCTGACTGGTAAGCCCACAATGTTTATGTGCTTTCATCTCTCCTAAAGTTATCATTTTCCCCTTTTTGCATTTAAAACTTCTAAGTCCTTCCTCACATCATGACCTCTCATTTACATGCTCTTCCTCCGCTATTCTGTTCCTAAACAGCCTGCTGTGCTAACTCAGGATTTCAGGCTCAAAAAGGCACAAATGGATCCATTTGCATGCTCATGAAAGATTATGTGCAAACACTGTACGCACAAACACCAACACAGCACTTTGCAATTTAAACCTCTTAGCAGTGTTAAAACCTGCATCACCCATAATCTTATTTCATAACAGGAAATGCAATATTAACGAAACAACATCCCTGTCTACCCACAGGGAGGATTTGGGTGACTGTACAGAAGACATTTTTGTGCAGGTGGCACTTTTCTTTCCCTTATCCTTCATGAGGTTTAAAAGAGAGAGAGAGAAAATTTGTTTCATCTCCACCCAAAAGCTCAGTCCCCTATTGGTCCTGATATTTAAGCTTCTTCCTTGAATTTTTCTATTGTGTTCATCTAATGCACCACCTCTCTGTGCTAGGCTGAGGGAACAGCTCTAAAAAAAAAAAAAAAAAAAAAAAAGAACATTATTGTGCAGAGTAGAAGGCAGACGGATGGGTATGGAAAATTGAGCAGAGAGGAAGAGAGATAAACATGAAGGAAAGAGTAGGTGCATGCTGAACACCTTGAAAAAAATCAACTTCATCATACATGTGATCCTTTCTTCTCCGATATAATTAACCAGCAAACTGAATAAAAATGATGTGTGTGTGTAATGTGCAGGCGATTGACCAATTCTTTTGCACTAAGTGTGAGGAAAGTTAACATTTTAGGTACTATCAAATCAAGGTGAGGTCAGAATGGTGAAAATGACTACCAAGTGCCAGAGGGTATTTTAAGTTCATGCTGGGTGTGTGCATGCCTCCATGAAAGTGACAAGACAACAGAAAAAAAAAACCCAAAAACATTTTAGTGGTTCAATGTTATGCTTGATTAATTTCTGACTTTTCACAGAAGCCCAGTAAGCCAGCTAAAAGGTGGGTATAAAATGGTGAATTCACTTTGAAAATTTTCTTTCCTGTTAAAAATGTTTGTATGTAAACATTTTCAGTGTTAACAAGCATTTGGAAGATTTTAAAATAGAAATGTATGTTTACCAATTGAAATTTAAATTAAGCACTCTATATGCAGTATATATATATATGTATATGTATATATATATATATATATATATATATATATATATATATATATATATATATATATATATATGTTGTTTTTTTTTTTGTGTTAATAATTCAAAGTTGGTTGAGTATTGTTTGAAAATCCAACAGGGCGTAGCTGTCATATGACTCCAGAAGGCACTTGCTATATTAATATGGGCATGTGTATTTCAAATAAACAATGGACCAGAATGAAATTGGTTATGTCAGCTGAAATCAAAATCTGTGCTGACAGGATTGGATAACTGAATCTTAGTATAGGCCAAATATGGTCAACTGGTGGCAAAGCAGAAAACAGGAACGCTGTCTAAGGCAGATCCCCTCAGCCTGACAGTGAAGTCATCAGTGAGTCGTGTTTGAAGGCTCTGCTTTGTAGTAATATGTTCCTAAATAAAACCGCCATGCACAAGACTACAGAACAGGATTCTCTCAGGTCATTTCTGTCATTTAGTGGTGAAAGAGGGGAGTTGAATGTGGTTAAATGGGCTAAAACAACTTCTGATTGTGGCTCAACGTTTGTTTGTTAACTTGACCCAAACCATCATACCAACCCAACTGTACTTTCCGTGAATAACACTAATGGCTCCAGTATCATCACGACTTAAAAACTGAAATATTGCTCTCAACTGAAACAAATACATACATTGAACATTTATGCAACCCTAACTGTGTGTGCATGTTAGTGTGTTATGTGTTAACTTAAAGGGTTAGTTCAGGTTTTTTGAAGTGGGGTTGATAGAGACCCATTGCACTAGTCAACAAGAGTGAAACTTGCAAGCGTCGTCCCTGAGGGGAGATATCCAGGGGCGGTCAGTAGCTGGTAGTTCGGAATACATGGGTCCCTTAAAGGCCTTGTAATTAACCCACTCATAGGTTCAAACTACACAAAAAACAACATTGGCTCAGCAAAAAATACAGTAAGATTCTTTACAGTGTTTCAATTTTCCCAAACAACGGCCCTGTGTTTAGGACTCTTCAGATGTAGGGGTCATGTATCCCTCCACCAGCTAGTCAAGTCATCAGAGGAAACGAACTAACAACAGGCAAAGAGAAACATATGGATACATTCTGCTTGTTACTTTAGGGGGTTATTTATAACATCAACCCTACTAATTATAAACACCAACACAGGCAGCATTTTCACCTGCACAGGCCATTAATTCTGAGCATGTCACATATTTGCAATAAACTTGAAAAAGTCAAATATTGTTTAAAAAAAAATCAGAAAGATAAATATGCTGGAAAGCATTTGCAGAAATATTAAATGCAATAAATCAGGGTTAATGGCAGAGCTAAAGCACTTGTGAATAAGTAATGATCTACATACAAATATGATGCAGTGCAAGAAAACAGCAGCTTAATTTGTTTTCTGCTGCAAAGATCCATATTTGTCACAGCAGGAAGCCCTCACAGTACTAACAGTGAGGATAATTATGGAGCTGTTTGTGAATGAATGCAGAGCTTACTTCCCACAAACACGGACCTGCACGTGCAAAAAATCCAGAAGAATTCTAATTCTTTAAACTACCATAAGATCTTCAGATTGCCAAAAAGTCACTAAAAATCTAAAGCTCTTCATGCTGGCACTGTGTGACAGCAGGATGCAGCCTTTTGTTGGTGGTGCAGTCAGATTGTGAGCTCTATTTGTAATTGGAAGATTTTAGGTTTGAACCCAGGTCTGGCTGTCACATGTCAATGTCTCCTTGGGCAAGACACTTGACGCTAAGTTGCTCCCAGATGCGTCAGTGGCGTGTAAGTGGGCATAAAAGGGCGTGAATGTGTTAGTTGATACTGAGGGACAACTAACATAGAAACTCTTAATCATCAGTGAGTGTGAGAGTGAATGGGTAGATGTGACCTGCAGTGTGAAGCTGATTTGAGTTCATTTGCCATTCACCAGAGGTGTAAGGCTGGAGATACACTTGCTGTAAACTATGTGGATACAAATGCATGATGGCTGCCATGTGTCCCCTGTGACAATTCAATGCATGTCTTGTGTATATAGTCCAGAATGCTGACTTTAGCTGCAGTCCTCACATGACCCATATGATCAGTGTAGAGGCAAAAGAGATAACAAATATCAACACAGCAGCAGCAGGAACACCTATAACAGGATGCTTTAAATTTTACAGACAAAAACATGACTCTTAATCAAGCTGATAATGGATAAATTCTCCTTCAGAGGTTGGAAAACCAGGAAATAAGTTTGCTGTATTGATTCAACTAGTGACTATGTATACTGGTGACTTTGAGTTGACACCATAGTTGACTTTGTCTGCGGGTGTGTTAGCTTAGTTTCTATTAAATGTTAAATTAACGTATTTTTTCCCATATAACCACTGGTTAGTATTTTTGATTCAGTGATAAACACACACTTCACAAGGAGTCATTGAAAGGTGCATCCTCTATTTTTGTCGGTGCTTTGGATTATATCATCAGACTATCACTGAAACAGTTACAATGGTTCTCTGAGAAAAATGTTATGAAATTGAGTACAGACAATGCTGATGACAAGGTCTGATCACAGGTCATCAGTTGTCAACATTTGATGATGATATTGATGAAGGTGTTTCATTTGTTTCTTTTACTTCCAGTATTCCAGCATTTTATGCGAGCAAGTATAAAAACATGTCACCAAAGACAGTAAATGCAAGTATATTTCTAGCCCAGACGAGGATATGAACATCTGAGATGGCAGAAAATGACGGCTCGGTACTTGAAATACACTGCTATTTGTTCTTGGGTTAGCATTTGTCTTGTGATCCCTGTGATGGACATACATTGTTTTTCCACCTATTTTCCATTAGGAGTGGAAAGTAACCTTTTCACAAAGCCATGCTCCAGTGCACCATGGATTCTGAATTGTGTTGATTGCATTGGCTGTAAAGTTGCCTGGGAAGTGTAGTCCATAGAATGTTTGGTATCATTCAACCCAAAAAGGTTTACGTCATTTCTAAACATAAATGTTTGCACTAAAATACACTTTTGGTTTTGGTTGTTGAATTTTGGTCTAAACTTTCAGCAGCAGTTAGTAATAACAAAACTTTTTCCTGTTTTATTATGTTTTTAGATGCTTAGGTCTGCCATTTTTACAGTGCACAGACAGGCCAATCAGGCTAAGGAGACAAATATCTCATGACATGTTTTCCTCTTATCTTGGTCTTTGTTGAAGCTTGTGTGTTCAGCAGTATGAAATGCATAAAGATTTTGAGTGACAGATATTTATTTTACTCTTATGAGAATTGCTTTTTTTTTTCCTTGACACAGTATTTCTATGATGGTTGACAAAACCACGTCAGTCTTTAACACAGCAGTATATGAAAAGAGAATAAGGGTGGATTTCCGTTGAATATTGATATTCAAGACATAATGTGACATTTTGGATTCCAGCAGATATATGTAGTTTAAGCTCAAATATAACAAAGGATGAAATGGTGATAAGAATGTTAGCACAGCACTGAAATGATGTCTTCCATTTATCAAGGAGTGTTCACACAAAGCCAAACTCAGATGGCACAATTCCCAGATATGCAAACACATAAAAATGCAAATACTGATGACATAAATTCAGTTTAGTTACTGAGAGATACATCTGGTTATCTCTGCTAAGCTCTGTTCAATGTGTGAATCCTTGAGTGCAGACTAAACCATGTTATTCCAAGCAATTTTTGTTAGGCTTTGTATGCCTGGCTTTTTTTTTTTTTTTTTTTTTTTTTTTTGTAAAAATGCATGTAAAACCTCAACCTTTACAAAAAAAAAACAAAAAAAAAAACAAAAAAAAAAAAAATCAAGTTTAAGATGCTTTTTTTTAAGACAACATAGGCTATTAATGTAATGCTTTGTTAAAAATAAATAAATAAATAAATGTATTAAAAGTAATTGAAAAACTCAAAATAAACAGAATTTTAATTTGTCAGGAAACTGGACAAATCATCCATGGATCATCAAACAATTAACTTTTTTACAGCTAAATATAGTTCCTACAAGCCTTGGCTATCAGAGGACAAATGATCAGGTGCAAACAAACTCAAAACAAAAACTATTCAAAAACGGATACTTTTTTCTTCATTTTTCTACATTGTTGTGTGCCACAAGACGTAGGGCCACTTCACAAGTCCACACCATTGTTGTGCCCTGGTGCTTAAACAAGTGCCTTTCCCTCCTCCAAAGTGTAAAACCTTTTAGATGGCACCAAATAATTCACAAACAAACCTATATGCAATGCCCTCAATCTCTGACAGCACTCAAAGGTTTCAGAGTCATTCTTTCTATGGCTGCAGTCTTCACTGTTGAAACAGATGACTCCTGTCTTCAAATCTGTTCATAGGCCTCATGTCCCTGCCTGTATCCAAAGGGCTTTAATTTTGGTCAACTGGTGTGCGAGTAGACTTAACTGGGGAAGCAAAATGTGTCATTAGCAGTACTAGTGCAGCAAAAACTGTCAATACTAGTAGACTTAAAAATGTACACTAGTACTACTAGTAACCGATATATGCTAATAAGGGGGTGGGAAAAAGCAAATTCAGACTTCCCATTGGCTTTCAAAAATATTACAACCACTAGTAGTACTACTTAAAAAGGTTTACTAGTAAAAACTCAAAGCTTTACTAGTAGTACTAGTAACACAAAATTGCTTACTAGTAAGGCCTACTCGGGCACTAGAGCTCCAAAAACCTTTACTAGTAAAAACTAAATTTTGTTTTCTAGAACCACTAGTAAACTCAAAATATCTCACAAGTAGTAATAGTATACTTTTTAGTATTGTGTAAGTACTAGTAAAGCCAAAAGATTAACTAGTAGTACTTGCAGACCTAATGCAAATGAACTAGAAGGGATACTAGTAGTACTGGTAGACCCAAAACAGTCTACTAGTTGTACTAGTAGGCATTTTTCAATCTACTGGTAGTACTTTAAATTTTATGCCCAAACAGATTTCCATGTTGTTGTGTTCAGTTAAACACAGTCAGAACACAATTCAGCAGTTTTCAGTTATAAGTACAGTTCAGTTCCGTTGCCGGTAATCTGTTACCTGTTATCTGTGCATGTGTGACAAAATTAAAAATAAACATGTCTTAAATATTGACTGCTTAAGTGTTTGGCCCCACTCACTGCTACAGAAATTACTTGAAGCAAATTACTATTTCAAGATCAAGTCATTTAATTATAAATTACACATGGGTCAAAAATGACCAATGTGTGCAAACTTGACATTGTAATGTAAAAACTAGATATGTTCATAGAATAAAAAGGGAAAAATGTAAATAAGGATATGTGGTAATTAAAAAAAGGATACTCAAAGAATATTTCTAATAATCAATCATAAAATTAATTGATGTGAAAAGATGGAACAAAGATAAACTTAGACAGCATTAAACAGCCAAGGAAATGAATGTGAGTCATTTTTGACCCATGTTGTGCATAAGTAATGATGTTATGCATCAAAGGGTTAACATCAAAATTCCAACTTTTTTCTTATAATTTGGATTCAAATCTTAGACTTAGCATGTAGATAGAAGTGACTTCTTTTGAAATGCAAGAGGAGAAGAGGAAAGGTGAAAAATGGCTTAAGGCAAGGGAATTGTAAACCAGATAGACAAAGTACAAGAGACAAAAAGAAGAGCACCAAACTTAACAGAGGGGCCATGACAAATGACAGTCATATGAGGCAGTGGCAATGTATCCCCCAACCCTAGCAAAAATCCTTTATCCTATCCAATTACAGAGCTATTACACTCCAGCCCGGCCTTGACAGATAACTAGGCCCATATCAGACGGAACGTCAATACCTCAAATACCCGTCACAGCAAAGCCTTTTTCCTTGGGGGGATAAAACAGTATCAAAAGGAGAGGAGCAGGGAGCCAGAGGGTGAGGAATCAGAAGAGACGAGGCAGTGGTGATAGTAAAGAGACAGAAATACAGATTAAAAGGCAAGAAAAACAGACAATGACCAAGGGAGTGTTATGGTTGGAACAAGATCTGAGGATAGCGAGTCAGAAAGAGTGAGAAGGCGCAATACAAAGGGGGTGGTAAGAGACAGAAGGAGGCAGAGAAATGGAAATGAGAGAGGGTGAGAAAGATGGATGGGTTTTGTAGAAGATGGAGCAATGAAGGTGGATTTTATAGCTCTGATATCAGGGAGGCCTGAGATGAGATAGCTTGTGGATTGGATGGGAAAAAGGGAAGTAAAATGGGAGTGGTGTAGCTATGGAAGAGAGGTGATGGATGAGGGCAAAAGTGAAGTGAGGAGAGGAGACAGAGCAGAGGGGAACAGGATGGGAGATGTTGAAGACAGTGATAAACTGAAGTTGTTCAACACTAGAGAAGGGAAACCAACGAGAGAATGAGGAACACAGTACAGACAGACAAGCAAGACAATCAAGATATTAGCAAAGTAATGGAGGAGGGGTGAGAGTATGAAGGAAACCTATACCCCTTCATAACATGATACATTGTTGTTGTGGAGAGTGTCTTCATGTTTACATTTTTTCTAATCCTAAAGTGTATGTTAAAACTCTATCATGCAAAACTAAAGTTATAAATCATCAACACTTTGAAACACAGCTGGCTTCTCCTGGCCCAACCTCATCTGAGTTGGGCTGATGTAAAAAGTGTGCTGTGGTCTGTTGGAAAACATGGTCATTGTGTCCTCTAGGCTAAAGAGGAAAATGACCATCCAGACTGTTATCAGCATTAAGTCCAAAAGCCAGCATCTGTGATGACATGAGGGGATGTTAGTGCCCATGGCATGGGTAACTTGCACATTTAAGAAGGCACCATTAATGCCGAAAGGTATAGACAGGTTTTGGGGAAACGTATGCTGCCATCCAAGTGATATCCTTTTTAGAGACGTCCCTTCTTATTTCAGCAAAAGAAATCGGTGCCACTTTGAATCTGAGAGGGACATATACACCTGTCCCTAGTGCCATCTGCGCCCATGGGCCTGACTGCAGTCTAGACCTGTCCCCCACAGAAAATGTGTGGCCCATTATGAAGTGCAAAATACAACAATGGAGACCCCAGACTGTTGAGAACCTGGAGAGGTACATCAAGGAGACAGGGGGAGAGAATTCCTTACAAAGCTTCAAAAATCTGTGTCCTGCTGTTAAAAGGAAAGGTGATGAAGCATAATGGTAAATATGTCCCTGTCCCAGCTTTTCTGGAATGCACTGCAGACATAAACTTAAATATGAGTTATTATTTTCAATTAAACAAGAAGGTTTTTGGTTTAAAAATAAAATATCTCATCTTAGTAGTGTATTCAATTGAATCAAGGCCAAAAAGGTTTTACAAATTATTGTTTCCTGCATTTATTTACATTTTACAAAATGTCCCAACTTCTTTGGAATTGGGGTTTATATAACTAGAATGTCATTAACTGTAAACAACTAATTTCAGAGTCTGGTGTCCCGAATCCCAAAAGCATCTGTTTCACTGGCACTTTATTAGACTTGCCATTAACTTCCCTCTTTGTGAAAATTTGGTCCCTTTTACAGATTTCAGACAATGAGGCAAGTGAATAAAAAGTTAGTTTCAGTATTAACTATTCAAATATGACAAAACATGTTCCCGTTGCACTCAGGACAATAACAGTACTTATTAACAGAACTAACAGTATATAACAGTATTATTTTTGAAAAGTAACTTGATATTAGAAGAAATGCGTAGAAACAGAAGGATACTGTAAATGCAGCAAGCAATAATGAAATGTCAGGAGTAAAAGGTTAAAAGTTTAAGGTTAAAAGTGAGAGTTTTAGCAAAGATAGTCCGAAATGCATAAAAAAAAAAAAAAACGGATCCCAGAGATTGGTGATTACTCTCAAGCAACTCCTAAAACCTCCAGGTGTCCACATATCACGTGATGCTGAAAATACTGTCATTGAAATTTCAGCCACAAAGTTAGCTCTCTATGGTATTACCTTAAAACCAAATGGACAGAAATAACCAAAACTGCGGGGAAGCCCCTGCTGAACAATAGGTCCTTATTTTTTATTATAGGCTACTACTTTGGATGTTTTGGAGTGATGGAAATAGCTTCTTAGGACACCAAAATGGCCAGAGCCAGCCTTGATTGGACCATGTATGTTGTAAAAAATAGTCAGCGTGAGACCAAATGGGACGCAACTATGCTTCAATTTATTCATGCTGAGTGATTAAGGTAGAGCTGGATCACTACAAAATGATTGATTGATAATTGTAGAGATTGTGAAACAAATCAAGCATTGTTTAATGACTGCTTGACTCTGATAAGCTTGTATTTTTACTATTCATATCTCTGAATCTTTCATGTCTACTTTTAATAAGATAGGAAAGTTAGAAAGCAGGGACAGAAAATGAGGAACGGCAGGCAGAACAGAGTCGACGAGCCAGAAATCAAACCAAAATAACACACATCTAAGACAACATCCTCAGTAGTTGGGATGCTTGGAAATAACTACAAGGCCATGGGTGATCCAGATGCAGCTTCACACAGAAATTCACAGGTATACAACTAATATCAGAAGATTATGCAGGGAATTAAATCTGCAAGGACCCCCTTTCCTTTATATCACTTCACTTTGTTATATTTGTCCAAGCACTTCAAAGTGATACACCCTTAATGGTCACACTGATGCTGGCATCTTGAAAAAAAAAGCTGCATGTTGGGAATCTGATAAATCTGGTGCCTCAAAGCTACCCTAATGAAACTTTCCCTGTGTGGTGCTCTTCACAGGTTGGTGCAAGCTAAATGGAGTTCACACAGAGCGGCTCTTTGTGAGAGGAAAAAGAGCCAAATGAGGCTAAAATCATGGCTGGAGTTTGCCCGCTTACAAAACAAAGCCATAGCTTTTGGTGATAAAACAGATAACCAGCATCGTTCCACTGGAGGCAAAGGAGGACTTGTGTGTTACAGTGATATCCCGCTAATATAAGCATCAACTATGAGCAAAAATCTCCTTAATTAAAAGCATGAGTGCACAGGATACAAGCTTCGTTAAGGGCTTGATGTCTGGGTATCTTACATCTATTATTTTTAATAGAGGACCCCCTCTTTGAATCACAACAGCTGCTGTTGACCATGTACAATACGGTCAATCCCTATTAAAGAAGCAGGGGGCACTTAGGGTCTTCATGGGAGCTGTAGCAACTTGGTAAGTGACTGCTTGCATTTAAAATCAAGCTAACAGAACACTATCATAAAGTTGGAATACAAAGAAAAGTGTATAACCCTAAAATACATTGTTTGTTTGCTTTTTTTTAATTCTCAGCTCTCCATTTCCAATGTATTGATGTTGGTTGTTATATGCAGTTGGTTTTGAATGAGTAGACTTTCATGCTGGTTTGGCAAGTCCCACTACGATTTAAAGGAACACTCCAACATTTTTTATGTTTTTGTGTCTTACCTCACTCCTGACAAGCAGGTAGACACCATTCTTTTGACTATGTGTCCAGTAACAAGAAAGAGAAGGAAAAAGATCGCCAACCGCTAGTTAGCTTAGCTCAAACGCTGGGAGTCAACCGGTAGTGCTAGCCTGTCTCTGCCTACAGTCACCAGATGAACTCTTCGGCAACTCTAAATGGTCCTGTGTGCTTGTTGTGACTCCTTTATGTTATGTTATCTTCATATTATCTTCATATTATCTTCTACTTCTAAACAGAGGCTTTGTTTTGCTAAACTACTTCAGCGGGGGTTTCGCGAGAGATGTGATGTTCTCAAACGAGTCGAGTCTTTTGAACAGCTCTATTAAATGATCGAGGGGAACCAATTCGCAGTTGTGAGTGAGCCTTTCTTTTCTTAAATTTCCAGGCAATTTGCATTTAATAATGGCTCGCAAATGAATGGCTCCAGCGGGTCCAGCCGCTAAATTAGACGAATTATCCTGGAAAAGAAATTGCAGCACACAACATAAAAGTAATCATCCACATGTGAGTTTAAAAAAGTTTGGCTAACTGGCCAACTGAGTGAGGGTTAAGGTTAGAAAACATTCTAAAATACCAGCGCTTTAGGGCTACCTCAACCACAGGCACTCAAAGGGGAAATCAGACAAAATGACTACAGTAGGACATGTCTGAGCAGCAGAAATCATCTCGCAGAAATACATATAAACGTTTTTTATTGCACATTCACATGAAGTCAAGACTCTGCTTTCCTCCCTCTCTTACAGTGACTCAAACTCTCAAACACAAACACACAAACATTAGCTTTCACACAGGAAAAAATAGTGAATGGTCTGTCAGACCAGGTAGAGGCAGTCATTTGCTCTCTGTCACACCCCAGCATGTGCGCATGAGTTCGAGTGAGATGTAGAGGGAATAGCATTGTTTGTGCCTTTGTGCAGTAGATTGTGGGTGAGACTGTGTTACTGTCATGGTTGTTGCTTTTTGAAACTTATTACTTTGTATAGCAAGAGGAGAAAAGACAGAGAGGAGAGAAACATCTTTTGTCTTCCTCCTTTCTCACCATGGTAGAATTGGGGGTAAAAATCAGACAAACATGCTTTTAAAGAAAAAAAAAAAAAAATTCAAAAAACATTGCACGTCCCCAACTGTATTACACAACAAACAAATGAAAGGTTCAAAAATGTTTTGAATTCAATATCATATATTGGCATATACTCAATTGTTATTTTTATGATTACTCTACTACTATTATTATCATTAAAAACACCTTTGCAGTTATTTTAAACAGTCATTAATTTTTATAATGAAGTCCTTCTCTTAGGTATGATGTCTAGTACTGGAGGATACCACTAGAGGGTTAACAAAGGCCTCAGGCTGTATGTTGTGTTAGAAGTAAACTGCAAACATGTAGTTCTTAGAGTAAAAGTTACAAGATAAACACCATTAATCAATATCATCAGCAAATATTTATTGAGAACCTATGGCAAGTGGTCAGTCATCACCATCAGTATTGCCTGCACTGAATTTCTGGAATAGTTTCCTCCATGCAGCTGTAGCTGTCTCTGTGATGTGTCCTAATCGGTGATCGTGTTAACAGATGACGTGCACACAGCTATGCTGATAGATGCTCTCTCTTATCGCGTATTGCAGTAGCTATATATGTGGCCTAAGATTTCCTTTCATCTCATGCTGCTTATATTGCATTTACTTTGCAATTACTGAGCATGTTCATTAAATGCTTTATGTGGCCTTAGGTATTATGGCAATGTGCCCTTATTGTAGCTGTTGTAGTCGTCGAAGCAGCGTGATTTCAAAGCCAATCTGTTTCCTTTTGGCTGTATGTTCTTCCTTGCCTGCTCTGTCGTCCCAGTTTACATCTCTATCTGCTGTCTTTTCCACCTAAGGCAGGGGAACACAATGCCCAGGGAGGGCAGGAAAACACCACAAGGAACACAGGGATTTCAAAATAAAACAGCATACACAAGAGACACGGGTAACAGGAGGTCAAACCAAAGAACACAAGGAAAAAACATACTAAATAAAGCAAAATCTAGCTGTACCGTAACAGTTTAACACTGTGTCACCCTATGATAACTCTCTGTGTAGCTTTTCCCCCTGCTTATATCATCATGTACCTGAGAATCCCTTCATTCTGCACTATGCATGATATGTATTATTCAAATATTATTTGAGTATTGTTACTTATATGTGTACAGCGTGATTTAGGGCATTGGTCCTCCAAAAAATCCTTTGTTTGCTTCTTGGTTTGTGAAAAGTGGTGGTTTTAAATTTTAATATCATGAAATATAACAGGGAGTTTTGTAGGCATTCATTAAATGTCCCATTATTTGCATGAAACTCTTCATATCTGAGCCTGCACTTTACATATAGCTGACAAAGCTGCGTAATGGTCCTAGATATAAAATTTGACATTTCAAGAGGTCAGTTCCTTAGTAATTCAGACATATTAAAGTGAACTGATCAGCAATTTACTGCTGCAGTTAGGAGGACATTAGGGCACATACAGTGTGCATTGTTCTCTACCACTTGCCAATCAGTTAGATTTGATGCCTTTAGTTCATCTTGAGTTGTTATATTAAAAGGCAAAAGTAAAGCTACACTCACAGTTAAATTAAAGAAGCAGTTATATTAACTAGACAAAAAAAGATACAAGGAGAAAAATAAACCTTGATGATCAGATCTGTCAAAGTCTATTTCATTTAATTGTCTGCTTCTTTGTTATTGTCTGAATGAAAGCAGTTTGATCCCTTTTTTCTCAGTTATACAATTTTAGATTCATTTAAAGACTTGGATATTGTTGAGCCTTGAAGTTGCATTTGATCAATCATAAACACCTTAAACACTCTTGATTTCTGATGGTTGACACGCTTGCCACCTCTGCCTCAAGATGCTGTGGCTTTCAGAGCAGTGTGAGAACTTATGGCTGCGTCCTTCTGGCATCACAGCCCTGAAAATTATTCATCATTATTGGCCCCTTGGTCATACCCACAAGACTCACGTGTGAAATTACAGCTGTCGATGTTTACTTGTGTGAGGGGCAAAGCAGGATTCTGTATGTTTAGCAACCACAATATCCCTGTGCAAATGTCAGCCTTTACCCCAGAGAGAGGGACATTTAGTTTTACATGATAGTACGATAAGAGAGGAGGGACATGGACAGGCAGCCAGAAGGGCTGGCTGAGACAGAGATAAGATGAGGAAAGCAGGGGAGGAGAAGACAGGAGGGTGAGCAGAGAAAAAATGGCTGTCTACCAAAGCCTAGCTTCTTAGTGACATTTCCAACTTGGTAAACAATTCACGTAAAAAAAAAAACAGCAGCCAAAAGATGTGTTAGCTGGCTGCCATGTGGGACCAGAGCCATGGATAGACAGGACTTGGGCTTAATGTTCAGAGTGCTTAACATGCCTGCACCATCTCTAAGGCTGAGGAGAAATTTTATAACATGCGAAAAATGACGATGAAACCAAATGTTTGCATCCAAAACCAGACATAACTGGATAAAAAAGCCATGTAATCTCCTTAAATAAGTCATTGTACCTGATATAATTGTCTCTACTTTAATGAATTCATCACTTCTGACAAAAGCTCCTAACTTCTTTAATTCAAAGTCAGGCGGGGTAGAGCAAACAAATCCAGCAAGGGTGCAAGTTGGCCCCAGTCTGGGTGCTTCGCATAGGCTCTCTCTCTTGGTCAATCTGTTTCTATTGTCTTATTTTTACAGCCCTTTCTGCTTTATCTTTGTATAGAGTCTAAAATAGTTAAGCTGGGCATTTGTTGTAGTTGTGTAGTTAGGGCATATTTGAAATAGGGTTGGGATTATCAGCACAGTCAACATCTGGTACTTGCATGTGTGAGTCTGAGGGTGTTTAGTTAAGTTTAGTTTAGTTTATTCAGATCCCCATTAATTTTGCATAGCAGCAGCTATGTTGATGCTGTTTGGGCAGGTAAGTGAGAAATATAATTGGATTAGCATTGTTGATGGTGAGTTTTAGCGTGGAGGAGGGAGGCTCAGAGAGCTTAGATTCATCAACAGGCTGACTGTCATTTTTTAAGTCTTTGTGTTCACTTAAACAGAGCACATGAGCTATCAAAACACCATTTGAATTATAAAATCACACGAAGTGACTGAAGTGACCTCACTGTTCCTGCGATGCGCATCTGTCTGCATCTTTACGCTCACCAGCAGACAGAAGAGCGCAGGCCCAAAGACGCTGAGCGATTCGGGAGGCATTTAGATCAAATGTTCACATGTACATCGGCTGCACTGCAAAATGACATAACTGACAGACAACAATGGGAACAGCCACACTTTGAATGGAAAATATCAGGCCTGTACTCCACAGAGCGGATCGTGGCTGCATCGGACAGCGGAGAATGCGTCCTCTTGCGCAAAATGGACCCCCCCATGGATCATGGGGCCCTACGCACAGCACGTGTTTTGCGTAAAGGTAGGGGCGGCACTGCTTAAGCTATACATTTAAAGTAACAAGCCTATTTTGGAAATGTACGGAGTAGAAAATACAGATATTTATGTTAAAAATGTAACTGAGTAAAAGTAAAAAGTCGTCAGAGAAATAAATACTTCTAAAAGTACAAAGTACCTGAAAAATCTACTTAAGTACAGTAACAAAGTATTTGTACTTCGTTACTTGCCATCTCTGGTTTTCAGTAGGAGCTGCATCAACCCTGAATCAATTTCTGTTTATCAGATGGACCAAAAACAGGAAAAGTTATCTCGTGATTTTACAATTGTCTTGTGTAGTTGTGGTTCTCTTGTAATCTTATGATTTCATTGTTCAGGCTAACCAGGGCCTATGCTAACCTGGCTCACCAGATGGACCATTCAATATATTTCACCAGTCCATCAGGGAAAGAGCCCATAAAAAATGTTTGGGGAGGGCAGAACCATACAGAAGCATATCTGGCAGGCGATTGGATGATCATTCTGTCAATCAACAATTATTACCGGCAAATCAGATAATGTCATAGGTATGAGCTACTGCACTACAGTGAGCCACTTTGTAAAACAAACTTATCAGAAGTGGAGCAAAAATATCCTTACTATAGAGAGGTTTGTAGTGTTGATATAAAGAGTGATTGATCAAGCTGCTTCTGAAGATGTTACCATCAATGCTAATCCCTGTATGAGCAGTCACCTCCTGCTGTCCTCTTGCTCGTAGCTCGTTCCTCTTCCTGATGTAAAGGACTCTGATTGGGCTGTACCACTTTGGGCCACTCACAATTGTTGTAGACTGGAGCTTGGCAAGATGGATCTGCCTGGTTACAGACATTGAATCAGGCAGGTCCAGCTGCTGTGTACTGTCCACAGTTGGGTTACCTTGTGAGAGGTCTTGTAGTAGAGTAGGTAAGAGTGGCATCAGTGCCTCCACTAACTAGAGCTTGTGTCAATGGAGCCTGGGTCTGTTAAGGATTTAATTTGGTGGCAGCTGTGAGCCATGTGATAGACAATGCAGCATCAGGAGTACATCTGGACATACAGTAAGTGAGGTTAGGGTCTTTAAACTTCACAGTCCTGATCTTCTTGAAAACAAGGGTCTCGGTTTGCTTCTCGGTGAATCAGAGTCTGTAGTGGGTGTAAAAGCTATCTGGACCAAACAAGGACCAACAAAAGAGGAACTGAATATGAAAAGTGGATATTATGGCTTGACACTGTCATAATATCATTACAGAAAGCAATAGCCACCTGATGCAGCCTAAATGCAGCTTTTTATTTATTCTATCATTCCAAATACTGCCAAGTAGCTTCGAGCTTAAAAATGTACTTAAAGCTGGCTGTGTATTTTCAGGTCATATTGCAACAACATGGATGACAGGAACAAGGGCCACAGCTATAGCCCCAACTGGTGGTAGGTAGTTAGATCATGCAGCATTAGAAAGGCTTTGGTCTGCCAGGCAAAGTGCAAGAAAGCCAAAGCAAGTGAAAATTGTAACAATGTTGCAACTCCACCCTCAAACCCAACCAAGTCTACTGAAATGCAGATGTGAAAATGCCCTTAATGTGCGTAAATGGAGTATAACTATTTTGTCTAAAAAGAACTAAAAATCATGGATTTTATTTTGAGTGCAATTTAGTTCTTTTCAAACAAAATAATTGATAATCCATATTAAATAATCAAAACATAGTTAAATTAGTTTGAAAGGACATTTGCTTGTGTCTGCGCTCTGTGCTTTCTCAACAATGGGGTGAGTAATCATACAGTAAGAATATTCTGTTTTCTTTGTCAGACTGATCCAAAGAAAAAATAAAAATACACAGACCCCTGCTGTCTTTATTTAATGACTGCGTAGAGTTGTTGTTTGGTGCTGTCAACTGACAAGACTACTGCTCGTTGACATTTTGGGACTCAAGGGCTTTTTTTCTTTATTTTTTCTCAACTTGTGAACACTGTGGAGGCTGTCAGATGTGCCAACAGCAGCACGTGGATAGTCTGGCTCTCAAACTGTCAGAGCGTGTGTGTGTCTTTACATACCTCTCTAGTACTATCCGAGCACACACTCTGCCTTTCCAGACCCATCAGGAGTAGTTATAGAGGGAGCCTTAACTAAATTGAGTTTGCTGCTTAGGGCAGACCCCCTGTGGGGACCTAAGTTTGTCTGTCTCATTTATTTTGGTTTGATATTCTCTGTTTCAGTCTAGTTGAGGTTTCATCTATTGGAAGGGATGGACAGCTGATCTAGTGCACCTAATTTTGATGGCAGAGGGAGGATTTGCTATATATGAAGTTGTTTCATTGACAGTCTACAAACCATACATACAGAAAAACCCTTAACTGGTAAAAAAAATATGATTGCATGCCTCACAATAGAATAAGTGGCTTTAACAGTGGAATAGAAGTTGCTCATGTTTTCAGAAGGTCACAGACAATTTCGTGCCAAAAAATTGTGTGGAAGGTGCACTGAAAGCTCGCCAGCTCCAACCTGGTCTATTCTCTGCGCAGGCGAGGTGCACCCGGGGCAGTGGTAATTTGGCTGACAGGCGCACAGTGCGCACACGTCACCAAAACTTCACAGACAGGTGTCCACAGTGTCAGGCACATGTCAATGCAATAAACAATCACAGCAACCACTATTTAATGTAACCATCTGAACCAGCACATGCATTTGTATCTATATTAATTGTCCCGTCACATCTGATGTCAGATCAGAGACGTTTGTCATAATGGAAACTCAACCTAACGGCAGCTGGAAATGTGACACAACTAACGAGTTCACATCTCTCAGCCAGCCACATCATCCAATACGGAGTATCTGGCTTCTCTCATCTCATGAGATTCAAAAGAAAATAAAAAAGAGAGAGACGCTCGCTGAATAAATGTTAGTAACTCGGTGTCCGAAGGATTTACCTGTGATTGCCATTATTTCTCTGTTTTAATCTTTGTTCTTAACGTGATCTAAAAGATGGAGTACATTACTGCAAAGAGGATGAGGAGGAGATACCGGGACAGATTACTTCGCCAAAGGTTCTGCTATTTGGCGATGACAGACCAGGAATGCAGGTTGCTCACAAGTATGATGAATGGATTAGCCTGCTGCTGTGTTCACTTAATTTTGTACTCCTCTTTATGACACAAGAACAGATTACATCTGTCCCGTGAGGTGGTCCACATGGTGACGCGCATTGTGGCCTCCAATGCGCAGCCGGGTGGCCCCTGCGCTCTCCCAGTTGCTGTAAAAGTGACAGCGGCTCTGGCCTTCTTTGCCACCGAGGTGAAATTGTCACTGCGCCTCGCCTGCAGCGCATTTAAAGGCGAGGAGAGGCGTTCATTTGATTGGTGAAGATAACACTCGGCTGTGTAAAACCCCTGTGGGGACCTATGTTCTCCTCCCTCTCCGCTACTTGCGCCGGTGGGAAGGACAGAGGAGTGGCTGCACCTCCCTGCACCAGACTGCACCATGCACAAAACTTGCAAAATGCCCTGGACACACCCCATTGGTGCGGCACAGGGCAGGTGTGCCGCGCCTGCACCTGGTCTATGAAATTAGAGCCCTATATGTTACTTGGTGCTAAAGTGGAGCAGTTTTTATATCAGTCTCAAAAGGTGCATTACATGACAGACAGGTAGGAATTACATACCTAGCTAATACAAATATATACAGTATATACACACACACACACACACACATAGTGACGAGAACAAGAGACACATATGAGATATGAGAGACATATTTTTGTTAATTATTTTTAGACTTTTTCTATTTGAATTTTTCTATTTGGATTAATACCTGCTAGCCTTGCAGAGCAGACGGACCTGCCTGATTCATTGTCTGAAATCCTGCATGTCCGTCTTGCCAACTTCCATTGTCCAACAACTTCACTCGGCTAAAAGCTCAACGGCCCAATCAGAGAAGAGAGGCGGGAGCTGTGGACATGATGACAAAAGGAAGTGACTGCATGTTTGAAAACAATGGCAGCTTCTGAAGCGGTCTCAATATCTGTGTTTTTTTTTTTTTTTTTTTTATCAGAAATGGACTCAATTTATTCTTTGAAAGAGGAGCAAAGAACATCACATGAAGCTTGTCTTACGAGAAATCATGTTTTTGCTCTGCCCTTGACCAGGGATCACTGCTGCAAACTGGGAAAGAACGCGGAAATCCTCCATGGAAATGCCGGGTTAGTCTATGGTTGTCATGGTTACTCAGTGATACTTGGCGAAATATGCTCTCCTCAGAACTTTACCGGGAAAACTTGGTAGGGATTGTCTTTGACGAGGTTCATGTCACATATAAGTGTTAAATGACACATCTGTGTGGTATAATTTAATGTAAGATGATAGTCTAAGGTAGTTTAAGCTAATGGCTAACAACAGCGCGAGTTGCTACATCATACCGTAGCAGCGTTGCTTGATGTGGATTGGTCTGTGATGAGTGTGACGAGCCGAACGATCATTCAATCACAAGCTGCTGCTCTTTCCCAGATGGATTAGTGAAGTATTTCCGTGGCAGATATATGGAACTGTCCATCTGGCGTGTCAGGTTAAATACCTGCTAGAAAGCATATATCTCACTCTCACCACACCTCCCATAGATTTACAAAATGGTAAGCTTCCAAACAAAGTAAACCTGATAAAGATCTGCTTAATGGTTACAGAGATGTTGTAAACCATGTGAGATGTACTGCTTGATGGCGTTAGAGTTGTGAGGGTAAATATGGTGACGTTTTTATTTGTAATGGAGTAAGCTATTGTAGACCTCTGGAAGATTATCTAATGTCTCTTTCAACCATCCCATGCCTTTTCTTGACCATTCTCCAACTACCCACAGCCACCCTGAGGTGGGCCAGCTCTCTGAATTCATTTTTTGTGTCTTGGAAGACTCAGCAAACATTTTTTGTGCCAATGCGGGCACCATTAGATGAGATGTTTGGGATGGAGAATAGGCATATAAAGACAGACTTTAACCACACTCACATGTTATTCCAGCTTTCCTCATCATTTGCATCTGTAAAGTGCTGTCAAATAAGCCTTGGAAATGATGCAAAAAGAGTCTCTACATAGACAAATTAATGTTTTATTCCTATGGGAAAATAACACAAAATTGGGAACATGGGAAAAGTAATAGGGCTGGACAAGCTCATCATGTATGCTGTCTTTAGTTATGTTAGCCATATCTAAATGCTGTCAAACAAAAACTTGGATCCACTCTTGGCTGCATTTAAATTCACCACTACAACTATCAGTTGGGGCTTCATGAGTTGTTTGCTGTTTGATGAATAGTTCACAGCAAACATTTGAATGCAACAAACAATTCAAAATACCAAAAGCCCCTTTTTCATCAGTGTGATGAATGCAAATGTGACAGCTTAGAAATGACCATAAATACTTAAGTGGAAACTGAGCTCTCAAATCCTGGAATCATGTGGTAACAGCTCTTGTAATTCTGGCAGTCAGTTTGTCTTACCAAGTTTACAACACTATTTTGGTTTTTCCAATAAAAAAACCAGGGACCTCTCCCAGTCTTAGCACCGAGTTAGCCTCCTCAGTAAGCCCTTCTCAAAGATTCATCTGTTATTCATCCCCTTCACATGCATAGTTTGGTGAACAGTGAGCTGAGGGAATTTTCACACCAAGGAGAGTTGTTCTGATGCAAGTGGGCTTTCCATGCTTAGCGGTTTTGTTTGCATGTTTGTGAACACAGCAGTCAGCCCCTCTTTCGGCACAAACAACCATGCTGAGCTCGCTTGAAAAAATGGTCGTGGCTTAATGCCAGTTGGCCTCTGGAGCGGTTTGTTTGCCGCGCGGACACAATCGACCCAGCAACCAACACACAGTTGTGAGTTAACTTATCTCACTGCTGTAGTATTGTTATAACCAGGCACGTGCAGAGGGAGGGGCGGAGGGTGCTGGAGCACCTGCCCCTTTGCCCCTTGATGACCAAAGTGCCCTTTTGTCAAATTGATATTTTCAATTTTTTTTTTGTAAGTCTGTGTGAGAAAGTCTGTCTGTGTGGCCCAAAAATAAAATAAAATAAAATAAAAATAATTTAAATTTAGCTTGGTTGGTCACATGATCCAGGACCTGCCCTGACCTGATGTGCCCTGACCATTTAGCTAAGCACCACGCTAGCTGTAATTGCCGCTGCCGAGTGCCGGTAATCAACTGGTCCGGTCAGTAGGTTTTGCAGCGGTATTGTTCGTGCACGGTGTATTCTTGCAAGATGACTGAAGTGAAGTGAGCAATAAGCATCCTCTAGTCTGTCTCATGTCGTGTGAGTGTGCAGAGTCAGATGAGTGAGTGAGTTGAGTAAAGTAAGTTATTGAGAACAGCGCCGCCCCTCCCTATACGCAAATCACACGTTGTGCATAGGGCCCCACGATCCATGGGGGCCCCATTTTGCGAAAGGGGATGCATTCTCCGCTGTCCAATGCAGCCATGACCTGCTCTGTGGACTACAGGCCTGATACTTTCCATTTAAAGTGTGGCTGTTGCCGTTGTTGTCTGCCAGTAATGCCATTTTGCACTGCAGCCGATGCACGTGAACATTTGATCTAAATGCCTCCCGAATCGCTCAGCATCTTTCGGCACGCGCTCTTCCGTGTGCCGGAGAGTGTAAAGACGCAGACAGACGCGCATCGCAGGGACAGTGAGGGATCATCAGTTACTTTGTGTGATTTTATAATTCGTACGGTGTCTTGATAGCTCATGTGCACAGTTAAAGTGAGTACAGACTTAAAAAATGACGAGTCAGCCTGTTGATGAATCTAAGCTCAACATTCTTCATCAGTCCAGTCCAGCTTTGACCCTCTGTTTCACTCACTCACTGTTTTCTAAATGATAAATTCATCCTGAGGAATCCTGCATCACTTATTGTCCATGATATAAAAACAATCTTTGCCGGATCAAGTTCCAAATACAATCGACTAGTTCAGCTGTTCTCAACCTGTGGGTGGAGGCCCATAAGTGGATCTCAGAGCTGTTTTCACTGGATGGTGAATAAATCAGGTGAAAATATGGCAAAAATGTCTTCAGTGTATGGAGGCCCTAAGAGGACAAACATCCATCAGAGTATGTCAGATTATACCAACTAGAATAAACCAGACTACACACAAATATTACACTGTTTTACATTTCTCTACTCAGATATTCCTGTCCAGACCTCAAAAGTCATTTCTGTAGGCTATTATTACTTTGAGTTTGATGTTCTAGTATAGATTTGTTGATTTAAAAATAAAGTAGTGATAATTTTGACTTGGATGTTAACTTGAGCAGATCCAGTTTCTAATGACATTCTGACTGTTAATGTCCACTCCTTATTGTCCTCCAATTAAAACACCACTGTTTACAATAATTTTCAAGTCAGATGCTTTTATACTGGATAGTTCTTAGTGTTGTGGACTTGTAGCCTACACATTGATGCCAAAAAAAATTCATTTACGAAAGGAAAATTAAATCAAGGCTAATTATGCATATTCAATTGCGTTTCATAATTTAACCCTTTAAAGCCTGAATGCACAAATAATAGCCAGAACATTCACATTTTCTGGAGCTGAAATGATTATTTCACTTTCTACTGAAATCCAACAAAATCACTATTTCCATAAAATTTGACATATAAATATTTTTTGTATCTTATTTGATACATTAGATGTTGATGGCAACTGATAATCCACTTGAGGACATTTTCATCATTTATCCTATTGTATTCAGATGTATTTTTGTTTTTGTAATTTGTTGATCATATTGATTAGATAAAGTTATCATAAAAGTATGTATCAAATATGATACAACAGGCTTTAAGGGGTTAATTGTGTAAAGGTTTGTGCATTTTTAAGTTTTGTGACATATTCAGATTTTGTTTTGTTGCTGCTTGTTGACAGTTTGATAAAAAAAAAAACACTGAAAAAACATGAAGTATAGTTTGATTTAGTTTGGTTATTCATTAAAGTATTTCTCCTTGTTTTAGAACTCATATTGAGCTTTCAGTTCTTGTAAAGCTGCTGTAGTGGTGATCAGCCTGGTGTTGGTGAACAAAATGGTCTTGGAATTGCTGGTTGTGCATAAACAGACCTGTAGACAGGTAGGATATAGACTTATAAGAAACAATGACATGATTAAAGTGATTGTTTAAAATCACTATATAGGACATTTGAGGAAGTGTCAGACAGCAAAATATATGGCATTTATTTTTTTTATTTTTTACCTGTACCTGAGTTAATTGCACTTGCACCATTTTGTTACTTCTGAGTGCTATATAATATGACTAAATCTACACAAAATTAGACATTCTGTTTCGAATGTTGTCCTGCCGTGTATGCGGCAACATTTTGGTTGGCTCCACAAAATCTCACTCCAAGGTTTTTTGAAAAGTTGGCAGCCCTGTGAGGTGTTGGGCAATGATATGGTACGTTGTGATTCTGTTACATTCTTTAAGAATATGGGTTGCTACAATTCAACCGGTTATATTGTAAGGTATGTACTTTCTGTATGGCGTTTCAAATTTGTGCTCCATGTGCCCCCTTTTTAACTTTGAGCACCTAACGTCTTTGCAAGTCCCTGGTTATAACAGTAGTAATAACAATTGAATTATAGCAACCAGGCAGATGACAAAGACTTCTAAATAATTACGTTTTGTATCCAAGCACAACATGAAAACACTCACTCACTGTCTCTATGGCAGATCACCATAACACTGAACAAATGTTGTTCACTTAAAAAAATTATGTTCAGCTCACTCAAGCAGACGAATTGATCCTTTTAAAAGCTACTTGTTACTATTCCACGTCACTGACAGTTTATCTACTGACACTTGTACAGGTATTAAATAGTATTATGTTACCATGCCATCTGGTGTCCTCTTCAGTCCACTTGAGAAACCAGCGAGTTTTAAATGTCCCTCTTCTTTGAGCAGAGTTTTTATTGACACATCTATCAGGAGGTGTGTCTTACACTGATAAATGTGCTTGTCTGTATAACACTACACAGGATGTTTAATCCCTGCTATCTAAAGTCCAAGCTTGTGGGTAGCTTGGACTTTGGCTTGTAGTCATAGCAATGCTGGCTATGGTTTAATGACATAAGGGCAGCTAATGCCTTTTGTGGGACTCAGCCTGGAATCAACCCACTTCAAAACACTGCCTTGTGAACATGAAACGATCCAAGGGAAATCTACAAATTAGAAGTGGGTTTTTCAACTGTATCATAACAAAGCAACCAAGCTATAGGTGTGAAAACCTCCTGGGTGCTCTTTTTCCACTCAAAAACTACACGTCAGCGAAGTTTACTCAAGAGGGGGTTGAACATCCATTCATGTTTCAGAGAAAGAAAGAATAAGGAGCTGTGGTTCCTGAGTTTTAGTATGGATTCTGCAACATCTGTCGGGACAATGAAATAAGAGGAAAGTGAAGCCTCCAGGCCCACTTCTTGTGTTGTTCAAAAATAAAAGCTTTTTGATTGCTTTTGTGATTGGACTGCCTGAATCTTTTGAATATTACTTAAATTCAGAGAGTGTTTCTGGGACAGTTGACAGTACTTTCAAGCTGTTTTGCCCTAATAAACTTTATTTTCAAAAACAAGATAAGCAGGTCTTTTTCCATGTGGTTGACTGTTATGTTGTACCTTAGAACTGTCCCACCTTTTCAATGATCCAGAGAGTTTTCTCGGAAATGCCCTGCAATTATGTCTCTTTAAAGACATGGTCCCGAACAAAAATGTTTCTTCAGCCATTTCATAGATTACAATGTTCTTGTTTTTGCAGCTTTACAAAAATTGTCTTTTTGTGCACTCATTCAGAATGCAGAGGAGGACTGAATCAGTTCAGATCTCTTTCCATTACAAAACATAATTTTCTTCTTTTTAGAGCTTCATTATTGAAACAGTGAAAATAAACTGGATTACACCACAGGTGGAACACTGTGTTTTCTCTCATAAAATACAAGATTATTGCACAAGGATAATAACAACTGAAAGACATGAATTATTTCCCAAAGTTCCTCAAGGGGGAATAACTTTCATTTCAGAGGCTGTTAAAACGCCATCATACCGGGCCCAAAGAGGAATTATGGGATCTGACTCATTAGTAAGGGAGTCTATTGGTACCAAAGGAGCTGAAAGAGGAGCACAGATGAAACTGTGTCACAGTATTTCATTTCAAAAGACAATTAAAAAGACACTGAGCTTATTATGTCTAACAACCATGCAGTATTGTGAACGATGCACCTTACTACTACAAACTTCAGAACTATTACGAGCTGGACTTCAAACAACTATTTGAGAAGCTGACTTTCATTAATGGTGCTCTCATGCCTAACACATTTGATCTGGACTAAAAAAACTCTGGGTTGCTTTTTTGTGTTTAGAAATAATGGTTTATTTGGCCTGGTGTGAACACTGGAACTCTGGTGCAAATCAAAGTACCCAACTCTGGTCTGGCAAAAAAAATCTGTGTCTCGGTTTGTTTCCAAATTGGCCAGAGTTTGGTTTGTAGTGGATGAGAAGCAATCCAAACAAATCAAGGCCAAGCAAGGCAGGCAAAACAAAAGAGTGTAGATTGCAGCTTGAATTTGGCCAAATATCACAACAATTAGCAGGCTAACGTAGTGTTCACTGACAGTATGAACCAGAGTGTGGCTAACATATTTCTGACAGGTTGATTATGCAAGTGCCACTCAATGCAGCCTAAATTCAGCTTTTTCTTTAATTTATGGCACAGAAAACCAAACAATGCTATTACTCAAAGCCGGATGTGTATTTTCAGGTCATACTGCAACAATGGGCAGGATGGCAGAAACAAAGACTGCTACTTAAGCCTAAACTAGTGGCAGGACAGCAGTATGAAAGACTACCAAACCAAGTGAAAAATGAGACAATGTTGCAATTTTACCCCCAAACTGAGTCTGTTGGACTAAAGGTGTGAAAGCAGGCTAAGATTCTCTCACTTATTATTTGTCAATAACAACAAACAGATTGTAAGTACTTTAAAGGTCATGAGAAAACCAATCCAGTGGTGTAAAAATGTACAAATTTATGAGATAAGAGATTTAAAAATACCAGCCAATTAGAAAATTAACAGTCATTAACAGGCTGTAAAACTTACAGAAAAAAAAGCATTCACTGACACTTGTCATGAGGGCTGGCTTCACCAGCCTTTGTACGTCATCTGTTAGGAGCACATCATAGTGCTGTGTGTTTAACAATAGAGCAAGTCACCAGAGAGTCAAGAAAAATACATATTTTTTTTTATCCCTGCTCTAAGTTACAGAGTGTATGACAAGACCGACAACAATCAGTTTCCTAATTGGTTGCTGTCAGTCATGTGAAAATGGTGATGCGTGAATGTCAGGTGGGGGGCTGGAAGTGCAGTCAGTGACTACTGATGTTTTTTCCAGATTTTTTTCTCTCTTTAACTGACTTTATTTGTCTCTATCATCATGACATGGCTGTAAGTGTTGATTGTTTTCCCAAATTAAACCAGATGGCAAGCCAGTTATAAAACAACACTTTGACAGTGCCACACTATGCAGTAATCACCTCCTGCTCCTCATCGAGGATTCTTGGCAGTGACACGACTTCAGCAAAAACAAACATTACTGGAGTGAGGCAGCTATGAAGCATATCGATGATATCTGTTTTTTTTTTTTTTATCAAACCTCCAAAAGAGATGCATGAAGGAAGCAGGAGACAGCAAAATACGCTGGAACAATGAATGATGAAACATCCACAGTGCTCTTCATGAGTATGAGTGGGTCAATATCAGAGCAATCAGTTGATCACTGCCTGTTTCTGTGTGGTCTGAATGAGCCTCAGTCATTTCTTCTACATGACTCAGTCAGTAGTGCAGAGCCTCTCCATGCCCTCCTGTGTGCTCATAAAGATGATATGCAGCCAATCTGGCAAAAGAAACCCATAATATCCCTTCCTCCACTGCCCCACACACACCTGCCAGCCCTAAACTCTGCCAGGCTGAAACACAATATGTTCTGACTCGCAGTGAGGAAGATGGTCAGTGAGAGAGGATGAAAGAGGGGGAAAAGAAACAATAAATGTTTTCATACTGAACAAACTAAAAGTGGTATTCATGTTCAAACCATACATTCATGCCCTTTAAACAATTCTCTGCCCCATTTACCTTTGGCCCTAACCTCAAATAATAAGTGAACTGCTGAGTGGTGTTCAAGAGTCATTTTTGAACATTCATCTTATCCCTGCAAGTACTTGACTGGATTTTATTGGAGAAACTGAATTGATGGGAGAGTGAATAAGAGTTGCAGAGGACTGTACAAGTTTAATAACTTTAATAATCCTTTAATCAATAAATCCTTTTACTGCAGTTATACTGCACTCCAGACACGGAGAGAAAACAAGAGAGAGAGTGGATCAAAAAAAAAGGGGATGGGAGAGAGCAGTCTGCAAGAAAACTATATAGTGGGGAGTCATTCAGGGAAATAAACACCATAGAAGATGGTGATTTAAGGGTTTTGATAAAAAAAGGAGGACTTAAATGGACTTGCAATATCAAAGTATGAGTCTTGGTTAGAAATCTTACATTATCTAAGCTTAGTTAAGAGGGAGCAGAATGCTGATTAAGACAGCATCAGTGTACAAAAAACATATTTTGTACTTATACATGTGTTAGCACATGCATATACAGTTTCTACACTAATGCCACAAAAAGTCAGTCATAGCCCTGACTTTATTTGCTAATGACCTTCATGCAGGTTAGGTTTCTCTCACCAGGCCATGCATGAGGTTCTGTGGATTGATGGGAATCGGGGTCTGAGTGTGTGTATGTGCTGTAATATATTTCCCTCTGTGAAGGTGTACAAGCGGGTACATTTATACTGCTAGAAATGGAAACCCAAGCTGTGCTAAGCCATTGCAATGGATATGGTTAGAAGACAGGGATTTAGCATCTTTTTCAGTGTCAGCAGGGGAGCTGTGGGCAGACAATTCTGAGGGACTGTGACTGACAGAAGGTCTGCCATATTTGTAATTTTTTTTCTGTTCTTAATCTTGGACCTTTCATACAAAGAGCCGACTTCTCTCACTCCTTATGCATAAAGAAAATATTGATTTCAATGCTGTTATCTTTTTATTGCAACAAAGGAATGCCAGATAAACCCATTATTGCTAAAATCCGATGAATAAATATTATATTTTTTTGTTATTTGTGATATAACCAATGATGAAGTATGTTATCTCAGTCCTTGCCTGCATTTTAAGAGTGACAACTGAATGTTCAGGAGAATTTTAAAGATAATGTTTGCAGAGTAAAGTTGTCTGTGGCAGTCTGTTTTTCTGCATAATGGAGGGGATGTTAAAACCGCAATGTAGCATCACTTGAGTTGATGTAGTGGGGCTCCATGTGATATCTTTTTTAAGGGGGCCAACAATTTCTGGCAGTGCCCGCATGTCGGTAATACCATACAGCAGGGGTCAACAAATACAATTTAAGGGCCAGGTTCTCAAAAAGTTGCTCAAGCACAGGTCCTCAACATCATAATGAAATGATTCAGTTCAGCCCATTTAGCCTTACCAATACAACATTGAGTCCATAAAACTCAACGGATTGCTGTTTTAAAATGTCAGGGTGCACAGCTCTGTCAACCTCTTGTGTATTGTTGATTTTATTTTATTTAAACTTTTTTTGTAAACAAAAACTGCATACAAAAGGCATGTTTAACACTCGTTAAACCACTCTTCTTGTTACATGGTTGAATTACATAAATATTAGGAGACAGGCTGTTTGAAGTCGATGCCTCCCTGCTTCTTGCTACTAGCACTGGAACAAAACTTAATAGAGTCGCCCCTTTAAAGAGCTTCTGTCCTTCATTATGTGTAGGCGTTACAATTGTAATTGAGTTGTTTCACTTATTAGTAAATATACCATATATTATGCAGCGTTGGATTAAGAAAACCCCTGCCCATTCACCTTTCCTATAAGGGTCATATTTTCATAGAGTTTTCTACAAAAAAAGAGGCAAAACATCTTCAAGAATCTGAACCAGTCAAGTTGCCACTTGGACCAGTGTTGGATAACTATGACCTTGATGATGGAGAACCTACACAGATTCTGTTCTCATAATCCATCTTCACTTACACCGCCTTGTCTATGTACAGGATTCCATAGGCTGAGTATCATCTCCTGTGATAATTTTGGATAAATGCATTAGTCTGTGATCTTCCTTGAAGTTTGAAAGAGGTAATTACTAGAGAAATTACACCATTTATAATCCAATGCATTACACACTGCTCTGGTTCTATTACCTGGTCTGGAAAGGACAGCAACACGGTCAGGATTTGGACAGGGGTCCAGCATTTGATGATGCAGACCTAACAGCATTAAGAATATTTATCGATATGTCTTTGGGCAATACACTTAACTTCAAGTTGCTCCCACTGCTGCATCAGTGGCGTGTAAATAGGTATTAAGAGCATGAATGTGTTAACTAATACTGATGGACAACTGTCATAGAGACTCACAGCCATCACTGAGTGACTGTGTGAGTGAATGGGTGTGAAAAGGGTAGATGTGACATGCAATGTAAGTTCTTTGAGTAGTCATAAAGACTAGAAAACGCTGTAGAAACTAAAATTAATTTACAATTCACCATTTTCTTTTGCCTACCAGTATAGACAACTTCTTCCTCTCAATACCTTTCCCTCTCTGTCTTCCATCTCTGAGGGATCATGTTCTGCAGCAGGATGTGGTTGAAATGGATCTGTTCTGGAGTTTGATGAAGAGGAGGTAAAACATGGACATACCCAGTGGAGACTAAACAAACACATTATGGATGGACAATGCAAGCAGACAGATAGAGGAAGCATGGACTCTGATGGATTTCTGCAACTGGGGGTGTGGATGGACGTGGCAAAATTCAGTCCCAGTTACATTAACAAAAAAAAAAAAAAAAACCCATTAAAACCCACACAATGATCAACTGATCAGCTTTTTAAACCAAACTTGTCAAATTAGACTGGTTACAGTTATGTGATTGGAGCTTGATGATGGTCCCAGATTTTTCTTGTTTGCTAACAGGATCAGAGCACTGTGGGTCAGTGCAGTACTCTTGCTTTGCAGTCTAATGGGTTGATGTGCATCACCACATCGAGGCACACCATGGTGTTAGTAAAGAGTGAACCATCCCTGTGAGGCACACACAATACATTAATCAATCATGTCAAATTAGTGATGTGGGGATAACTGCAAAGTCCAAAGGAAAAAAGAAAACCACACAGTACAAACACAAGTACGTTCCTGAGCAAGTTATTAAAACAGTGCTGCAGACACACTGATTTGTTAGTAAAGAACAGCCATGACGTTAGCAACTTATGTATTATGCCAAATAAAACCATAAACGCTCACCCAGATAATGACTGAAAAATAAACAATGAAGACAACTAAGGATAAGTACAGAAAAATCACAAATGCCAGCATCTTGATTAAAAAAAAAAGTGTTTTGCAAATATTTCATATTAAAGAAAGTTCAATACATTACTGTGTTCAAACTGTTGCCAATATGACTTATACTAAGATGCTCCTCAAAGGGTAAACCAAAGCAAGTCATGGCTAATTAGTTGTGCAACCATACAATCCGAACAACAGATATTGGAGAGACAGCCAACGGCAAACGGCGAGAACTTTTATTTTCTGGTTCATGCTATAGTTGCACATATTTTTAGATCTTGCAGCATGTGTCTCCCTAGTAGAAATATTTTACCCTAAAGGCTTCACTCTTCTTCTACAACACTTACATCCACTATCACATTCATGTGTGAAATCATTTACACCTGAAAAAATCAAAACATTTTCTGCAGGAAATTACAGTTTTCACACCAGAGCAACAGTATGACAAGACACTCAGTGTCAAAGCTCAACAGCACATGGGTTATCCAACATGTGACTCTGTGAATCATTGCAATTTGTCATTTAACTATCAACTAACTATTAACTATTGATGTCATACTTGGGATTCTTCCTGCTTATTTGATTTCAGGACATTGAGTTGGTCTATTTAGAGAGTAAGAAAATGATTGCAGACTAAAGAGACAATGGAGCTGATTGATAATGACAGCAGACTGTGTGCTGTGGGATGACTTCTATCACTGCAATGAACAATAGCTAGGGAACACTCACCTCTGATCCAGACAGGATTTTATTGCACTGTTTTCCCCACAGAATTTGTTGAAACAGTGTTACATGAAGGCACATTATACATGGAGGCTTTCGGTGATTAAAGCCAGAATCTAGTTGAAGGTTTACAGAAGAGACAGTTGCATAGTGGGACAAAGTTTGAAAAGACTCCTGTGAAGAAAAAGACAAAACAGATGAATTTGAAGGTTTGACTAAAAACGTTTTAGGAATTCCTGATCTATCAAGTTAACAAGCAAAGCATGATCACGAGGTCCTCCAAAGTCCTGCCAGTTTGTCCTTGAGTCAAAGTGCATTTGTGAAATTTTTAAAGAAAACTTGAAGCATTTTTGAAATACTGCCCTCATAGGCGGGCAGGGAAGATGTTTCTTGAAGGTGCCATGTCCAGGAAAAACAATTTTCTTTGCTTTTAGTGTTGTAAGAAGGGGCGTGAGGAGCAGAGGAACATGAAGTACTTTACTAAACTCTCAGTTCAATAAGAAATGCTCTGTGCCTCTTAACAGAAAATACCCCTGAAAGCACTCCATTTCTCATTTCCCTGAATTTATTATGTAAAAGCTATACAGCCTCCACCTACATGTGTGTTTTCTAGTTGTCAAATGTGGACAACATGGTTGTTTTGGAAGTTTGTTCCACAGTCTATAACCCCTACTCCCCTCTAACTGGGCAGCCAATCAGTGCAGGGCTCACTGTTGTAACCTCCTGTAGTCTCCCTGTCCCCTCAGATCTGAGCATTTCCAAAGGGGAGGGAAACAGAGCTGCATCTGATCCCCTATAGAGACTAAATTCTTTGTTCTTTTATTCGCCTTAAATCCAATCCTTGTTTAACAGACCCCTGAGACATGATGTGAAAGGTCTAACACAACAAAACATAGGACCTTTAACAAATTGCGTTCACAAGCAAAGAATGATCATGAAAAGTTCCTTGACCATTGACCTTTAAATTTCAATTTGATGAATATGTGTCTCATGCTGAAGACTTGTAAAAAGTTTATAGACATCCCTTGAAGTCTGTTCCTAGTATTGGATTTCACAAGATGGAATTCACAAGCAGAGAATGATCATGGAAGTCCATGGCCTTGACCTTTGACTTATGACCTTGAATATGAAATCAGACCACCCTTAGACAATAGTGCAAAGTTTGATCATAATCTGTAAAAGTTTTCAAAAAAAAGCAAGAAAAAGATTGCAATTGGTCTCCTTGACCATGACTTTAATCTTGTGACCTTAAAATCCAAAGTCCTCATCCTTGTATACAAGTAGACATCAGCACAAAGTTTGAAGGTAATGTGATGTGGCCCTTTGTAACATTTGAGACAAAGTTGTTCTCAAAGAGGACTTTCATGCCGGTTCTGGTTCCCGAACCTAGTTTTGAACCATCTGGTGAAAAAATATTGGTTTGGAACCTGAAAAGTTGGTATGCAGCTGGAACCAAAAAAAGTTGGTTCCAGCTCATGAACCGTGACATCATCGGTGGCCATGTCGTATTCTGTGTTGATAAAATGAGTAGGAATGCAAGAATGTAGAGGAACACACACACACACTTTTTACATATAAGATGCCTTCTACATGCATCTTCTATGTCTCCTCATCATCAACAGTTGTTGCCCGCTTGATTACATGATGAATACAAAAACCTTAAGTAAAGCAACAAACGCTTTAAGAATGTCGATACCAGTTGGTTGCCTTTTGCTGGTTGGTTGTTTACGTCCGCCTGAGTAACATTGTATAAAGCCCTCCCACCTTTGTTGAGCTTAAACTGGTGAGAACTGGTTCGATAGAAAGCACCAGGGTTCTGAGAAGCCAGCACTGAACCGGTTCCAGAACCAGAACTGCGCTAGTGTGAAAGCCCTGAAAGTGGCACAAATTACTATATAGAGGTAAAAGAAAAAAAAAAAGAGAGAAATGAGTATAAAATGTAACTTGTTCTTGCTGTAGGTTTCTCTTCCAACTTTGATTTTGTTCTCCGAACAGCCAAGCCGTGACAGAGCCATGCTCAGATGTTAAAAGGTGTGTTCATCTCTGATATTTGTGTGATTTGTATAAATACCTGTGATATTTAAGCTTTGTTTTCACCACCCATATTGTGTTGATAATATTTTTTACAAGTTTCATTTCCAGGCAGAATTAGCAGATGTATCTGAGGATGACACTACAATCATATGTACATAATGAAACAAATCTGTTTCGTTCTATGCAGTAGAAGCTCACACTAGATAAGGGTCACTCACTTTTTGGTGCATATAGTTTCTCTCAACACAGGACTTTGTGCCGCCAGAACTTTTTCTCCTTTTTTTTCTCTCTCTTCTTACCACAAAGGGAGCTGAAGTGTGACAGGTCTCTGGTTCTAACACTTTCCCTTTCTGTCTCAAGAAAAAAGTTCTAAGAAAAAATGGTTGAAGTGGTTATCTTACAGTGAAAGAAGTGAGGTGTACACAGCCCTGCGTTTAATTCCTTTAGCTGCAGACACACTTCACTTCGCTCCCCTGTTCCCTTTTTCTCTTATATTGCCTCCAATCTCTGTACCTCTCCTTCCTCCTGTTTCTCTGGCTTTGTATTCTTCCCTAGCTTCCCGATATTTCTCCTGTTGTGTCAGCATGAAAGAAGATGTAAGGCTGCTCCTGCTGGTGGTGCTGAAAGAAACGGTTGGCTTTGTGCCTGCGGGCACAGTGAGAGTGCTGTCTGCAAGCAAGACCCTTGTCTTTGTGAAGTGAAACTTGTGTATTTTTCTGCATTTTGTGTGAGGGACTGTAGAAGCTGTATGAAAGATCTCCCACTGTGGTATTCCCTTGTGATATATACAGCAAGCTGTTGGGTTGTACAAGTTAGAAGTTTAGCAAATTAAATGTGGACAGAAAAAATCAATCAGCTCAAACAAACTGTAACTTTGGCAGAATAACAATAAAATTAAAGAACTGTAAAACAAAACCTACCTAGCTGCTATTGCTGCAAGATAGCAGGCATGACTTCTAAAGTCCGTATAAGACATTTGTGCTACATTTCAATTGTAAGTGGCCCTCGTTTGTAAATCTGGCATGAGAAGAAGCTTCACAGATTTGGGTGCAGCAATCATCTTACATCAGCTCCAACATGTGATTCATTAAAGATGCGTTTTTTGCCAACCTCAGCAGACGAACATGAGTCAAATAACCCACGTCTGGAGAAAGACCACAGCTGCTGTAAACAGCATCAGAGTAGAGAACTGATCCCCTGTTGACCTTTGAATATTGTATTTATTCATCAAGGGTTTTTATTTAATCATTTTATTCCCCAAGTAATAAAGGAATAGTCAGATTTACAAGATACAGATACAAGGAAGTTGATTTGCAACAGGTTGCCTGATGGTAGCAGGGTGAACAGGCTGTGGCTGGGGTGGGTGTTGTCCTTCATTATCCTCTGGCTTCTGCTTAGGCACTTCACCTCCCTGATATCACCAATGCTCAGTAGATGGATACAGATGATAGTTTGGGCAGTTTTTAATCACTCTTTGCAGTCTTCCTGTTCTGGACTGTGCACATCCCATGCCAGTTGGTGATGTTTCCAGTCAGGATGCTTTCAATCATTCCTTTGTATAAGTTGACTAGAACTTGGCGTGGGAATTTTGCTTTTAAAAGTTTCCTTATCAAATACAGCCGTTATTGAGCTTATTTTTTAACAAGGGCAGAGACAGGTGAAGTCCATGACAGGTTCTCTGTTATGTTGATTCCCAGGAACTGAAAACTGAACTTTAAATTCACAACCAAAAAGAAGTCACACTGGAGGAGGCCACCCGGACCCATGATCGTCTCAGACCTAGGAGCAAGCGGTAGTGGCAATAGGGTCTTTATCAATTTTAGACTAAACGATGGAGGGGATACCAATGAACCTCGGCATTTGACAGCTTGTACCAGTAATATCTTGTATCTCAATCGGTGCTAATGCAGGAGGTTGAGGAGGGACAAAGCCAAATTTGTTGGGTAGTGGTGGAAATTAGCCACTGTCTAATGTTCATAAATGATACTTAAAAGAGATTAATGAAAACCTAAGAAAAAAATATGTTTCTGACAAACATCTGTCTTTTTTATGAAATAATTAAGAACCTTGAATAAAAGTTAGAAATGCTGGATGAGAACCTGTCCCCATCTTACTCTTTCACTTGGAGCTGTGCAGGCCATGGCTCCCTGGGCATGGAGTTGTCCAGCTACGGAGCACCCGCATTGTGCTCACACCAGAATGATGTTGCATTTGTTTTTTGTTTTTTTGGTGCGTAAAGCTGTGTCCTTCTTACTAGTCCAAAGCATAGCCATCTTCCTTTTAGTAGCCCTATGCAGTGCTCCTATGTAACCCATGTGCAAACATGTGCATCGCTGCACCTGTGCAGCTCTGTGATTATTCAATGGGGTCTGAAGATATTCCATAAAATGGAGAATCCATCGTCACCTATCATATGTATAACACCAAACTGTTAGTTACCGGAGCAGCCATAGCATATTATAATTGCACACTATTCTCACTCAGTAGATGACTTCAGCCCAGAGGCTTGGCATTGTCTGAAATAAGCAGGGATGTCCCTGAAAATGACATTACTTGGATGGCAGCAAATGCTACTCTGAAACCTGTGTACCACTCATGTTGATGTTGCCTTCACAGATCTGCAAGTTACCCATACCATGGGCATGTTAGTACACACCCCCAATTCATCACAGATACTTGCTATGAACTTTGCGCTGACAGCAGTCTGGATGGACAGAGACAGGTTTTACTCTGATTAGGATGTGAGGCACTTTGAAACATTAATCCTTTGCACCTGAATGTAATGCATAAAGGGACGGCTGTTCCAGCTGTTTTTTGGAATTGCCTTTCTTAGGGAATCCATTGAAATGTTTTTTCTAGGTTTTGATCATAACCTGAGACACCTGGAGTGGCTGAAAGCACAAGAGGTTCCTACCTCACCTGATTAGATATCTTGCTATTGTAGTGTATTAAAGTGAATATAGGTCAGTATGGGTGTGCAAATCATTGTGTGCTGTTTTTATTTATGTTTTACACAACACCCTAACTTCATTGGAATTGGGGTTTGTATTTGTAATCAAGGGTAACATAATTACATGCTGTCTTTTGCCAGAAAATAATCATATAATAAAGTCTAAACTATTTGTTTTTCCATAGACTTAATGGGATTTGCAATGGAGCTTTGCCTCAACCCCCTGTCTCAAAAGTAATGTTCTGACTGTTTGTAATTTCCATACAGGATAATTATGCAGATGGGTTCTACAGCAATCATTTAAATAACACATTTAGATTGACTAAAATGAATAGTTGTCATTAATGGTTTTCTATATCAGTGTAGGGATAATGTTCACTTTGTTGCAGGGGAGGGCACCCTGAGGTGATAGATAAAATATAGATACGTCAGGTCAATAATTAAAACATGGTTTTTGCTTTGAGACAGTGTCTGCTAATCAACAGTACAGAAAACTAAATGAAATTAAAACCGAATGCAGGCCCCACATGGCTACCTGAAATACAAAGAGATAGGAAGGGGGAGAAGAGAAAAGAGAGAATAGAGTTTGGCATCTCAAGCTGTTAAAATGGAAATTAAATAGTTGAGAGAAACTTTAAAAATGGAAGATTTATACAAAATAGAGGGATGCATGCTATCCCGGAGCTGGAAACTATTCAAAATGGATTGGGCATGTATTTTTTGTGACTGTAGACAGGACAAAATTAATTGGACCTCTTGAGAGAGTCTGAAGTCAAAACTAAATTAACTTGAAAAAGGAGGCCCATTTGCCAGAAAACGTTATAGCATCAATTCTGTCAACAAAAGCTGAACTGGAAATCAAAGCACAGGTTTAATAAAACCATTCTGAAGTCTGTTCAGCAGTGATAGCTGTTGATGAATCAACAAAGATAACATAATTGTCCTTTTCATGGTGTAATGTTATCTTGCATTTTCTCTGAGCCTGGCAGGCTTCCTCAAGTACCTTTTCACAGTCTGATAAACATAGCTAATTATCACTGTTTCAAAGCATGAAATGATATCCAACTTTGGATCTAACGCTGAAAGCAAAACACAAGGTCAAATTAGGATGTAATGTAGTTTCATGAAAGCATAATTTCTGATTGAGCAGCACTCATTGAATGAATCCTTAACAGCAAAGCAACAGGAAAAAAAACTAAGATACAGACAGCAGTGAAAATTCCTCTAGTTAAAAACCTGACATATTTCATCAGGCCAACGCATTCTGATCTCTTGGCCTAACCTCACTTTTCGAAATAGACGCTACTTGAGCTCAACTGGTAATATCCTCCACAGAACGATACTTATTTATGTAACGCAGGGCTGCCTGTAGGATCAAGGTCTCAGGCATTCAGTGCAGAGATTTCTCTAGATTCTCTGAATCTTTTGATGTTGTTATAGACTGTAGATGATAAAATCCCCAAATTCCTTGCAATTGTTAATTGAAAAACATTCTTCTTAAAGAGTTGAGCTATTTGCTTACACAGTTGTTCACAAAGTGGTGAACCTCCCCCCATCATTGTTTGTGAATGAACTGAACATTTTGGGGATGCTCCTTTTATACATAACAACACGAACACTTAACTGTTTCCAATTAACCTGTTTACCTGTGGAATATTCCAAACAGGTGCTTTTTGAGCATTACATAATTTTCCCAGTCTTTTGTTGCCCCAGCTCTTTTTTTTATAAAGTGTTGCAGGCTGAAAATTCAACATAAGTATAGATTTGCTAAAAAACAAACAAAAAAAAAAAACTGTGTTTATCAGTTTTGCCCATTAAATGTCCTTGCATTGTACATAGTTGGATAAAGGAAAATAAAAGGATTTTCAAATCATGTATCCTGTTCTTTTTTTTTTTTTTTTTTTTTTACATTTTACTGAATGTCACAACTTCACTAGAATTGGGGTTAGTAACAACAACTAGAGTAAAAGCAGCATATTAGCAGTGGCCTGTGTAGTTATTTGGCCTTGCTTTAGGTAACCCAAGTCAAAGCAATGCATTGAAGAAGCATGATGTTGCTGTCTGGCACAAATCCCTTGCCTCCAAAATTGCTACCTTTTAGGAAACAAAAATATACAAACAAACAAAAAAAACAACAAACAAAAAAAACCCTCCTGATACCAAATTATTTATTTGTGCTTTAAATCGATTATAGGTGTATGAAACCCACTTACCAACATGGGAGGTGACCAATAGCGTGGTTATATAAATATTTATATATAAAAATTATTTTAAAAAATGGAGATGAGAGGTTTGTGCCCAACAGTGGTGATTAGCACTTACCTCCATCTAAAGGTCTCGCCCTGATGAAGAAAACCCTCTTTTATCCATCATGTCCCTCCAGGGCTCCACACAGACTCTAAAAAACCAACAGACTGAACTGCTCTGTCTCTCACACCAGATACTCTGACTCCTGTTTAATCTTTTATTGTTTCCTGTCACACTGAGCTCCCTTCACTATATCTGACATACACCATCTCTCATTTCACACCCATTTTTCCTCTTGTCATTCAGCCCTCTCCGTACTCTTGTTTTTTTGCTCGCTACTCATTTTCAACACTTTCATCATCTTGCACCTCTACAACCCTCTGTCATTACCGCGGCGTCTTGATCAACTGTTAAGCAACACATCTTTTTTAGATATCCCTCTTTACATCCATCAATAAAGAGAAATTCAGTATACATCCACACAGAGGTCATTGTGAAGCAAATGATACTCAGTGCTACACAGTACACATGCAGTGTGAAGTTAAATTCTACAGTTAAAGAGAAAAAAGGCAAAAAGTCAATTTTTCTCGAATTCAAGTTTTGAAATTACAGATTACTTAATGGGATATGCCAACATTTTTTTGTTTGTTTTTGTGTCTTGCCTCACTTCCATGTCCATGACAAGCAGATAGACACCAATCTTTCAACTGTGGATGAAGGAACAAGAAAGAGTCAGGCAGAGCTTGCCCACTGCTAATTAGCTTAGCTCAAACACTGGGAGTCAATGGGTAACCTTAGCCTGCTTCTGCCTACAGTCATCAGATAAACTCTTCAGCAACTCTAAACGGTCCTGTGTGCTTGTTATGACTCGTTTTTACCATGTTGGGCCCACGCAGTGGTAATTTTGTCCGGCGCACCGCCGTGTGCAGCTGATTTCGCAATTTGGTAGACCGGCTGCGCCGAGATGGGTGTGACAACGCACCAGGGGTAGGTGTTGAAAGATTCAGCTTGGTGCAGTGACAATTTCGTGCCAAAAAAACGCGTGGAAGGTGCACTGAAAGCTCGCCAGCTCCAACCTGGTCTATTCTTGTCGCAGGCGAGGCGCATCCCGTGCAGTGGTAATTTGGCTGACAGTCACACGTCACCAAAACCTCGCAGGCAGGTGTCCACAGTGTCAGGCACATTTCAATGCAAAAACAATCACAGCAACCACTATTTCATGTAAGCGTCTGAACCAGCACATATATTTGTATCTCTATTAATTGTCCTGTCATATGTGATGTCAGATCAGAGATATTTGTCATAATGGAAACTCAACCTGATGGCAGCTGGAAGAGTGACGCAAACTAACGAGTTCACATCTCTCAGCCAGCCACATCATCCGATACGGAGTATCCGGCCTCTCTCATCTCATGAAATTCAAAAGAAAAGAAAAAAGAGAGACGCTTGCTGAATAAATGTAAGTCACTCGGTGTCTGAAGGATTTACCTGTTATTGCCCATATTTCTCTGTTTTCATCTTTATTCTTAACGTGATCTAAAAGATGGAGTACATTACTGCAAGGAGGATGAGGAGGAGATACTGGGACAGAATACTTTACCACAGGTTCTGTTATTTGGCGATGACAGACCAGGAATGCAGGTGGCTCACAAGCATGATGAATGGATTAGCCTGCTGCTGTGTTTAAATGTAATTATCACTTAATTATGTACTTCTATTTATGACACAGGAACAGATTACATCTGTCCCGCGAGGTGGTCCACACGGTGACGCACAGCGTGGCCTCCAATGCGCGGCCCGGTGGCCCCTGCGCTCTCCCAGTTGCTGCAAAAGTGACAGTGGCTCTGACCTTTTTCACCACCGTGGTGAAATTGTCACTGTGCCTCGCCCGCAGTGCACTTAAAGGCGAGGAGAGGCATTCATTTGATTGGTAAAGGTTACACTCGGCTGTGTTAAACTCAGTCACGCCTTCTCTCCTCCCTCTCTGCTACTTGCGCCGGTGGGAAGGACGGAGGCGTGGGTGCGCCTCCCTACACCAGACTGCGCCGTGCCCTGGACACACCCTGTTGGCGTAGCGCAGGCGTGGGGCAGGGCAGGTGCGCCGCCCCTGCACCTGGTCTAAGAAATTAGAGCCCGTTATGTTACGTTATCTTCTACTGTCATCTTATTACCTTCTTCTACTCTGAAACAGAGGATTTGTTTTGTTGACCTACTTAAAAGCACATCCACTGTGGTTTGCGCTAAAGATGTGTTCGCAGTTGTGAGTGAGACGTTCATTTTTGCAGGCAATTTGCATTTAAGAATGGTTCGCAAATGAAAAGCTCACTCACAACAGCAGATCAGTTCTCATCACTCACTTAAAAGAGCTGTTCAAAAGATGCAACTCGTTTGCAAACATCACATCTCTTGCACAAACCCCTGTGGAAGTAGGTCAACAAAACAAAGCCTCTGATTATGAGTAGAGGAAGATAAGATAATAGTAGAAGATAACGTAACATAACGTGATAAAAAAAAGTCACAACAAGTACACAGGACCGTTTAGAGTTGCTGAAGAGTTTATATGATGACTGTAGGTAGAGACAGGCTAACGCTATCCATTGATTCCCAGTGTTTGAGCTAAGCTAATTAGCAGTGGGCAAGTGCCAGTCTCTTTCTTGTTACTGCACCCACAGTCAAAAGAATGGTGTTTATCTGCTTGTAATGGACATGGAAGTGAGGCAAGACACAAAAACAAAAAAAAAAAATGTCAGCGTGTTCTTTGAAGTTGCTCACAAGCTCAGCTCCAGTTTGTCAAATAAGTCAGAACAAATGATGCAACAAACTAGAGAGTGGAGAAAGCCAAGGAAGAGAATAAAAAGAAAGAGATGAATATGCTTTTTCTGCCTAATTACACTCTCAAAATTAAATTGTGGGAAAGATGATAAAAAATACTTCACAACTGAACACATCATAGCCCAAAACTCTCAACTCAACAGCATGAAAGAAAGATTTAGATGCTGCTTGCCCTTTCAATTTTGTCAATTTGCCTCTTTTTCTGAAGCTGTTAGAGTATTGATTTCCAGATCTTTTTCCCAAGAGCTCCCTCTTGCCCCCTGGGACCCACATAAAAATAACAACAACAATAACAACAACATCTTTTCTGTTTTACTTATTTTTGGGGGCATTTACTGCCTTATTATTTGATAGTGGAGAGAGAGATAATGGACAGGCTTGTGAAAGGGGGTGAGAGAGCAGGACAGGACACTTGGCAGACTGACTTAAGCATATGGGAAGTGCTTAGTAGCTTTACCACGAAGCGCTCACAAATGAACTCATCAATTAAGATAATTTCATAAAAAGAAAATAGAACCAGCTAATTCACATGTTCTTGTGCAAAGATTCTTCAAGATAGTATGTAAGTGTGTAAATCTATGCTTTAGTATATAGATATATTTGAACCATATTTTGACAACCTCAGAACTGTCACAGCCTTGTGTCCCAGATTGTCAACCAAGACGCTAGAGCATCAAAACTAAAACTTAATGTGCTTTTGGAGTTGATATTATTGGCAGATTGGCACTCAGAAAATGGAAGTCAGTTGCTCACAGCAAAGTTAAAGAGAGAAAAATAAGTTTAAGACATCTACAAGCATGTCCCTGTTTATTGTTCTTCTTCTTAGCAACACTGGACAGCTATTTGGGTTGTGACTAAACTATGAAACAAACTAGAAAAGCACTCCGAGAGGGCAGGCCTCCGCCAAGCCGCTCAGTTCCACCCATAAATTGTGATTTCCACTCAACATTATATTCCTGTATTTATTTTATACGCATATTGTGGAATGAAAAATATGAATCTGCAAGAAATGTGATTATTGTTGATATAACTATCATCCAATAGAGTTTCCTAGTTAGTAGTGGGTCTTGTAACTTGTTGACTGAACCAATTTGCAGCTGCTTGTACAGATGTTGGTGTTGTGCACACCGCGGCACTTCCAGAAGGCAATGTCTCCAGCCTGTCGGTCAGAACGAAACCGCGGCGCTTCAGTGCGCGGCGCATTAGCTCTATGTGGAGTTTGGGGGTTGGGTTTTTACACTCGCACACACAGACTTCTGCTATGACAGACTATTTTGGTATTGACATTATCAGCAACCTTGTTTCAAGTGATTAAACGGCACGTTTAGAGGGACTGCAAGCAGAGCTGCCGCGTATGTTTCTATTACATTAATGGGCTCACAGTAACGTTACCAGTGGTTTTGAGTTGTACAGGACTGGGATGTTTATTACAATTTCGGGAGAGTCTGCTGAGAAACCAAGGCTCCAGGAACAGCGCCGGGCTTACTCCATTGGCATAACTTTTCCTCCTCTCTGCCGTGTCTGTGAGTAGAACTGCATGCACAGCTTTCAGTGCTGATTGGCTGTTCGCCTTGCCATGGCTCTGCGTGTAACCAGAGTGTGTAACCAATCAGATGGTGCTGTGGGTGGAACAAAATATGGACCAGTGTTAAGTAATGGGGTGTCATTATAAACTTCAATGTTTTTTTGTGACATCAATCTGGATCGAATCAGCACTAAAATATAATGGCTTCTTCCTTGGACCAAACTGCACCTCTGGTAAAATTTTCATGTAAATCCACCCAGTAATTTTTGTGTAATTTTGCTAGCAGACAAACAAACAAACAAACATAAACCTCCTTGGCAGAGGTAATTAGATTGCCAGTGTCAGAAGTTAAAAGCTCTGAAGTTTGAGGTGTGGATAGAAACCTAAAGTATGTCTCTGGAAAATAAAGGTACAAAAATAATGTCATTACATGAGAGAGAGAGAGTTGATTGATGGATTGATATAATTACCAATGTGGACTGTTCAGGTGACATTCCCCAGAATGTGCCTTTATATTTGAATAGACTTTGTGCCCTCAGGCTCTTATGGTACATTCTATTTGATCTCAGGAGTCAGATTGTCTAAGCAACAATTAAAAATGGGAACGCTTTGGTTAGGACTTTCTATTGGGATGTCCGACGATCTTCAGGTACCCCAGCTTTACTAACTTGTAACTGGAACTTATTTAGCTACTACTAGGGGGGCTTTGAGGAAAAAGAGTAGGGAACCACTCCACCACTATATACCAGTGTTGGGCACAAGTCACTTGTTGCAAGTCCAAGTTGAGGCTCAAGTCTTCAAGGCCAGGTCCAAGTCAAGCCTCAAGTCTCTGGGGCCAAATCCCAGTCAAGTCTCAATTCTCAGGGTGGCACCTGGAAGTCAGTCAAATCTTTCCTGGTTTATATGATAATACTAAAGTGGCTGAAATAGCAAAGAAGAAGAATATGTCGCTTAGAGTAACAAAATAAACTACTGTTCTATTTCTTCACTTACCAAGGGCTAACTGTACAAGTTTGTGTATATTATAACAACACTTGGTCATAGAAGTTTACTGTATATTTTTAAACAGAACAATAAAAAAACCAAATAAGGCCGGTAAAACTGTATTACAAGATCAATAATATGTCTGGTACCTAAACTTGCCTTTGGAAGTTTTGAAGTATTGATACATTATTACATATTTTTCTGTTAAGTAATGATATCATTAAATATTTTTTTTTGGGGGGGGGGGTCAGGGCAGCTGTAACACTTTTCTCATATTTATCTGACATGCTGTTTTCATCTTATAATTAAAGAAATACAAAAATTGGAGTAATTCAGAGTGTTAAAACTTCTCTCTGTTACACTTGACCCCATCTCCCCTATTGCAACAAGCTGGATGTCACTCCCACAGTACTCATTCTGTCGAACCTTGATTATGATTCATTGTATTTTCTCAGTCACATAAACACACCTGCGGGCAAAGCAGACCTGCATATGTATCTGTTACCCTTCACACACACTCAAAAGCAAAAGGATGAGTAGCTGTTTAGCAGTCAGCTCAAACTGTGCTGGGAGTCTCCTACTTTCCATATGACCTTTAGTCACTTTACTGGTGACATTTTGAATCTGCTCTCTCTCACCTTTGTCAGCAGCCTTGACTGCAGGGGGAAACAAAGCAAAGATGCAGAGGGATGCAAACAGAGAGCATGAGAAGACAGAGGCAAAGTGATGCTCAAAATAAAAGGAAAAGAGGTAGTGGGGTCTCAACAGAGGGGGAAGGAATCACAAAGAAATGGAGGGTGTAAATGAAGATTTGAATGTAAGGAAAAAAGGCTGAAAAAACTGATTAGGTGTGTGAAAAGAGCAAAGTGACAAAAGGCAGTGAACATATCAGGAAAAAGAAGCAAAGAGACAGAACAGATAAGAAGCAGCTGAGTGTGGAAACGCAGTAAAGGTCAAGGGTGTGAAGAGCAGGAACTAAAGTCAGTGAGCATGAGAAAAACAGCATAAGTGGACAGAAAAATGAGAAGTTGTGAGAAGGATAGCGGTCTTTGTTGGAAATGTCAGCGATATGTGAAGGTCCATTTCATATACTAAAGCTTTTCATCTCTAGTCAGAAGTTCTAGAGGGATCAGTAAAGCCTTGGCATTAATAGATACTCTTCTCTTGCATTATTAAGACAAAAAAGGTAGGCAAACAGCACTCAGTCCCAAAGAAAATCTGACTGCTTTTGATATTTCATATCTAGAAGATAAGCATGTTGACAATGAGGCAGCAGGTGTTGTCCTTCAAACTAAAGGCCTGAGATGAAGTCTTGACTGTGATGATTTTTCTGTTGATTCCCTGTTAAATTGATGGAATCAAGCACTGTAAATTGTTAAAATAATCAAATAAAATATTGATTTTTATGTTTTCCTGAAGCGGTCTTTTTGACAAGTGAAGTTATGCACTTTAACAGTTCTTCCCATTCTTTTAAGAACGTGCTCTTTCACCAGATGGATCATTCGAGGCAGGAGTAAGTAGGTGCTGGGAAGACATGATTCAAAAGGAAGGAGAAAAAAAATCCTCTCTGTCAGCGTCTGTTCTGACACTGTTACTCCCCCTCAGGCCGAATGACACTTAAACATTCACCAGGACAATTAACACTTCCCAGATGACACGTGCCAAAAACTGAAGTGTTATTCTTTGCACATGTGCACCTTTCTATTTGTCTCTTAAAATGATAATAACTCTCAATTCAGATTCATGTGAAATTGGTGATAATGAGGGGCTCCACCTCAAATGAACCATTTCACAATATGAGATAAACACTCGGAGAGCGCAGCTCAGTTATGACAGTGGCTTTTCCACAACCCCTGTAAAAGATAAAAGATTGATCACCACACACTAAAAACCCAACTCCAGGGTTAAAAAGGGGCTGACTAATTGCTGGGTTATTTTAACCCAGACAGTCGGGTTATTCAAATTAATACAAGTTTTGGGTTGAATCAATAACCCATCTTAAGGGTCAAATTAACCCAACCTTCAAGTTGATTTGACTCATAATCTTGGGTTAAATCAAATGCATAAATGCATTAAATTTATGGAGAGCTTCTTTTATTATCAAACTGGAAAATATTTTCTAACACATTCATGCCCTTCATACCCATTTACACGGGTCTCGGTGGGAGCTACTTGAGGTAACATGTATTTCTTAAGGTCATATTGCCATATGTCACCCAAAGCAGGGCTCAAACCTACAATCTCCAAATACTGAACAAGTGCACTATCCAACTGCGCCACCGATGGTGTATGGAGTTGGATTACCACATATATTTGATATATACTCTACCCAAATGCTGGGTCAAATCAATCAACACTGGCTGTGTCATAGGCAGATGCCACTATAGCTGTAGCCAAAGCTGCAAAATCTAGCCCGTTATAAAGAGCAATTTTAAAATACGACCATCCTACGAAAATCCTGGCATAACCCCCTGTCTAGGTTTTGTGAAATACCCCTGTGACGATCCTAAAAATCTGATTGATTTTGTCAATGGATTCAGACACAGGTTGTATGTTGCAGGCGAATTGGCAAGACAAAAATTGTCCACAGCACAAGACAAAATGAAAAAACTTTATGACAGATGTGCTGAGAGTCGTAATTTCAGTCCAGGGGATCAGGTTTTGGCTCTCTTGCCGGTTGTAGGGTCACCTTTTCAGGCGAAATTTACAGGTCCCCACACTGTATTGAGACAAATTTCGGATGAGAACTACTTAATATCTACACCAGAACGTAGGAAAAAGTCACAGCTCTGCCATGTTAACTTGCTGAAAACATATTATTCTCGTGAGAATGTTTCAGATGACAGCAGTGATCGGTGTGTCAAGCCAGTTGCAATTGCAAACACTGTTTCTCCCTCTCAGCCAGTGGCAGGGGCAGATGGGGGGGAGGGGGAGTTGGTTGATACAGCAATACTTTGTGGACGCCTTAAAAACTCAGAGTCTCTAAATAATTTGGCTGGATTGTTGAGACATTTGGATAGCTCTAAACGTGACGAATTGGCAGAGCTGATTGGGTCATTTCCTGAGTTGTTCGGTGACACCCCCTCTCAAACTCATGTAATTGAGCATGACATCGATGTAGGAAATGCAAAACCTATCAAGCAGCGTTTTTACCGTGTTTCTGTTGATAAAGGCAAGTATTTGGACAGTGAAATAAAATACATGGTAGACAACAACATAGCTGAACCTTCTTTTTCTAGCTGGGCTTCCCCCTGTCTGCTTGTCCCAAAATCAGATAACACTCCGAGGTTTTGCTCTGACTTTCGTAAGGTAAATGGGGTCACTAAACCTGATGCTTTTCCCCTCCCTAGGATGGATGACTGCATTGACCAAGTTGGATCTGCTAAGTTTGTGAGCAAATTTGACCTACTGAAAGGTTATTGGCAAGTACCACTCACGAAAAGAGCACAGGAAATTTCCTCATTCATCACCCCTTCTGGCCTGTATTCATATAAAGTTATGCCATTTGGCTTGCGAAATGCACCAGCCACTTTTCAGCGTTTAATGAATATGGTAGTTGGGGATTTGGGGGGTTGTGCAGTGTATCTAGATGATGTGGTTATTTACAGTGACACTTGGGATAGCCATGTTAAAAGTATTCATTCTCTGTTTGAGCGTTTGGCTGCGGCAAAACTTACCATTAATCTGGCGAAATGTGAGTTTGCTCGTGCCACCGTCACTTATCTTGGGCACGTTGTGGGACAGGGTCTAGTCCGGCCTGTGATGGCAAAAGTGATGGCTATTGACGAGTTTCCTGTCCCTGGAACTAAGAGGGAGCTTATGCGTTTTTTAGGGATGGTAGGATACTACCGTAAGTTTTGTAGAAATTTTTCCTCTGTTGTTGCTCCCCTGACTGACCTCTTAAAGTCAACTGTTAAGTTTGAATGGTCTTCTGTGTGTCAACAGGCTTTCCAGAATATCAAGGCCCTCCTTTGCACTGCACCGGTGTTGGTTGCTCCCTGTCTTGAGAAACCGTTCAAGTTGCAGGTTGACGCAAGCAATGTTGGGGCAGGTGCGGTATTGTTGCAGTCAGATGATCAGGGAGTGGATAGACCTGTCAGTTTCTTTTCTAAGAAATTCAATAAGCATCAGCTAAACTACTCAGTAATAGAGAAGGAGACCTTAGCCCTCGTTTTGGCTTTAAGCCACTTTAATGTGTATGTGAGCTCAGGGTTGCCAGTTGTTGTGTTTACGGACCACAACCCTCTTACATTTCTTAATTCACTTAAGTGCCCAAACCAAAGATTGATCAGGTGGTCTTTGATGTTGCAATCCTTTTCTTTAGATATACGTCATATTAAGGGATCGGATAACGTGGTTGGGGACGCGCTGTCACGTGCCCCTTTGGGTTAGTTATATTTGATAGTCTGTATATGTTGACTTCTCCCCTTCCTCATGCAGCGCGCAAACAGGATCCTGATGCTGAGGTTGGAGGAGTAACATATCCCAGGTTGTATATTTTTATGTTGCATGTTGGTTTGTTATGTTTAGTCGTGTTGTCTGTCGGACACACGTCTTTAAGGGGGGGAGTGTGACGATCCTCTGGTGGCCTGTTTGCTGCTCAGTGTGTCTTGTGTCCTCAGGATCCAGTAGGTGTGGTCTGGCGGCGGTCAGAATTGACATGCGGATTGAGAACACCTGGGCCCGGTGTTCTCTCACGTGTATAAAGATCAGGCTGGTCAGTGCACCTGTGGAGAAGGAGCTGGAGCTGGAGCTGGAACAGGAGCTGGTTTTGGAGAGGAGACGCTGGCAGACTGCTCATTGATGGACTCTTGATCCCCTTCCTAGTCTTGTTTTTGTTTTTGCAGCACCTGAACTTACATGTCTTCGGACATTATCATTTATTGTTGTAATAAAATCGATGTTGCTTGCAGTGCACTCCGCTCCTTCTCCCCTTCTTTGTCAGTGGCTTAGAGCCGGCCGTGACACCCCTCCGGTGGTAAAATTAATGGGCGCTCGAAGCATAGAAACTGACTGGAAACTATGTTGTAAACTGGCGCGGTGTGTGGATTCATGGTGGACCACGTCTGCTGACGTGCTGACGTTTGAAGCACAAACAACCCCGGTGCAGAGTCAAGCAGGTTTGTTGGGTTGATGGATTTTTACTCAGCATGTGAGCTGTACAAAAATAACCCAAATCCAATATAAATAACCTATAATGGGTAAAACATTTCATAACCCCGCGATTGAGTAGATGAAATAACCCAACTGTTTTTAACGTGTAGAAGCTCTAGCTCTAATATGATGAGATATTCACAAGACATTAATTTATGTGTCCTAAAAGTGGTGTTGTTAATGTAATGTACATTAGATAGGGTGTGATATTAGCTCATGTTATAAAATATATTTTTAAAATTGATATAGATCAATTTAATACACAGGACTCCAATGGAAACAAGCCATAGTGCTAGGGTTTATCATTTTATAGTAGCATCCTTTTGTATCAAACTCTATCCCTGTGCTTTTTGTGCAAACTATTGATAAAGTATTCAATCAATCAATCTAACCCAGCTGTCTGACCCAATTAATGGGTTACTCTCAGAAAAATAACCCATAAATTTTAATCCAGTCAAAAAAAACCCAAAACTGGGTAAAAGTAAAATCCCCATAACCCAAGAAATGGGTATGGCTCTGAAAAATAACCCAGAAATATAACTCAACAAGTATAGCCCAGGAACTGGGTTGAAGAAAATACCCAAGTGTTTATAGAGAGCATTCATGTCTGTCCATGTGAAGAACTCCTCCACTGGCATTGCAAGGGAAGCTGGGAAATGTAGTGACATAGGCTTAAAAACATTGATGTCAGTTTTCAAATGAACTACAATTCCCATAATCACGTAAAGGGGGCAGAACCCTCAAAGCAGCCGAGGAGAAATGAATGGGATTTGCCATTATAAACTTCAATATTTTTTGTGACGTCAATCTGGATGGGATCTAGATGAAATTTACCTTGATGATAGAGTTATATATATTATCCTGTACATTATGAAGCGAATCCATGAAGTGATGTCACAGATATGATTTTTGAAAATACGGCCTAATGTTAAGTTATGGGATTTTCAGAACATTTGGGGAATTTTTTGCATCCAGACAGATATACAGATCACCACCAAAATGTAAAGGCTTCTTCCTTGGACCAAACCACACCTCTGGTAAAGTTTTCATCTAAATCCATCCAGTAGTTTTTGCGTAATCTTGCTAACAGCGAACAAACAAAAACAAAAAACAACAACCCTGGCGAAAACATAACCTCCTTGGTGGAGGTAATTACGGTAGCCTCATTGATCATGCAGTGGAAGTCCCCATTCTTCATGGAAGCTTGCAGAGGTGTGTTAACTGTAGCTTTGTCCCATTAGTTTAAGAATTCCCATGCTAATGCCTTGCTAAATCCTTGAAAGTTTTCTGAAGAGCTTTCATGGCAATTAAAGATGACTAAAAGCTCTAACCTCTAACCTCCAACTTTATCACTGCATCTGTGAGTAAGAGAAGACATCTGTGCAAAAAGAAGGGGAATGACTGAAAGTTTGGTGATATGTTGCTTTCATAAACTAATAACTGAATGCAAAAAATGACCAAGAGGCACTATGACCTTGACTTCTGAATCAGTCTGTTACAATGATCATCCAACTAGTGGTCTCAGGGCCACATTAGGCCCCCCACAGCTTACCATCTGGCCCAAAAAGTATTATTAAATTTGATAATTTTGATAATTTACAAAACCCCCAAAACAATTTCAATTCAAACAGTTTAATCAGGAATGATTCATGTTGAATCTCTTTGACAGAAATGAACCTGTCAACCAATATCAGTCAATTTTTAACCAGGAGTTATGATGAAATTCCTGTGGTTATGAAAAGGGAACTGTGATAACTGACTGACAAAATCTTGTTAAACAGACACTTCAAATGCACAAGTGCCGGCTTCTTGTGTTACAAAAGCCTCATTCAGAGGGGATTAATATTCCAGGAGGAGATGAGTCATGCTCTCCTGCTACTAAAATCACTCTGAAACAATGAAGAGAAATGATTACTAAGTGGGTAAAAAAAGTATAGAAAGGTTTTTTCAAATAAAGTTAACAATTACTCTAAAAGGCTTGTGATTGGTTCTCTCTGAAGACATCTGATGTGCTCCCAAAATGAATTGGCCTAGAGAGCTTATTCAAATGTGAGAGTTTTATAGAGAAAAAGAGAATAAATATATAAATATACTTCTTTATACAACAAAGCATGATGCCTCCTCACTCCTCCTTTTTCTCAACCCCTGATATCTAGTTGGCATGTGGCCTCGGTAGCGCAGACATCCTATTTGCTATTACAGATTCAGCTGACAGCAGAGAGAATCCAAAGTACGAGGAGCGAGGAGTGTGAATGTGAGGCGCTGGTGGTTCAACAAGCTTTTATGGTGTGTGGACGAGCGAGCAGCAGAGGGAGAGCACAGCAGCTTTCATCTGGAAAAAAGGGAGCAGCTGGGCGAGTACAGCAAGCCGAGGGATCCTCGCAGCAGCGCTTAGTAAATACTACAACAAGCATGCACATTTACTACCACAGCATGATCTCTTCACTTGTACAGCCATGATAAATATTCATCGAAGAGATAAAAGAGGGTTTGTTCTGTTACCTCCACCTTAAATATGTAACTCTTGACATCACACTGGCTTCATAAACCGAAATGAGCATTACCAGCATGCCTATATGTACAGAATGATTAAAGTGTTCAGCTCTCTCATCCTCACTTTGACTCATATCTTGTTATATGCGTTCAGATGAAGAGCTTCTTTTCAGAGCACATTCATCACCTGTTTTATGGTTGCCACTACCAGATAAATTAACCCGGCCTCTCATTGGGCTAACAAAAAAAAGGGTTCTCATAGTAGTTCAAATGGTTTGTTGATAGAAATGTGTTACAAAGCCAACAGACCACATCAACTCTTTTTTTCCCTGCCCCTTGTGATATATAAGTGCTTCCATATGCATTGTGGGCGCATAGACATTTATGATGCTGTTTGCGTCATGTGAATAGATTACAGGCCACTCCATTAGCATATTTGTGCAATCAGATGTGATCAAACCGAAGCACTTGGCAGCCTTTACAAATTGAATCATGTACATTTTAATTGACTGGGTCACAAAGGTTATACATGTAATTACGACTGAATTACTGAGCTCCATGTTACCATGGGAAATGGGGTAAAAGAAACAGTTTAGGTTCATTCATTTCTCGATAAATGTTAAGACAAGCCTGTTTGCTGGTTTGCCCTTAGACACCACAAAACCCTTCTCTTCCAACTATTTCTATCAACTTGCAGACCTATGATACACATCTTGTCCTAAAAAGACACTCAACTACTAAAAGCCTGTTTATTTGCTTGTCATGTTCCTGCATAAGGAAGCATGAAACAAATACTAAAAAGGTTACTCCTCAAGGAAGCTGTGTAAGTTACACTTATGGTACAAGAAGTAGAGACGTAACATTTTGTAGTCCTAGTTGATTTAAAAAAGACACAAAAAGGGGAAGATGATTACAAAGTAAAGGGTCCAAATTGCCAGCTCACACACTACGGAAAAAAGGGTTAAAATAGGAAGGGGAATAATGCACATATGAACATGAGACTACGTGGCTTTTTCCTCTCAATGATGTTCCACTGCTGCAGAGGTATTGATTATCAATAAACATTTACTCTGTCTAAGCTCTGCATATCTACCTTTAATCAATGAAAGTCAAAAGGCTGATATGTAGTTCATATTATATTTCACTTATGGAAACGAGGGCCCATCCCTTTGGACATTGCGCATTTACAATACATTTATTTTAGATTTTAACCACACAGCTGGACAGGGTGTCTCTCTTTGTCAAGGTTGAAGGATGTTTTAATAGATCTAAGGAGAGTTTACCTATTAATGTAAGGGAAAAATGCTTTTGAAAGCATTTCATGGAGAAAAAAAAACAACCAAAGCTCCTCCTTTTCACAATGCCAAAGCTAACTTTAAAGCTATCTTTAAAAATTCAAAGGGGATGCCAAGTTTTGCTCCAAGCTGTTCTTTATTTCGTCTGATTATCAACTCTAAGCTTTTCCCTTTCATGAGCAATATTAATGCTCAGGCTACATACTGTAGGTACCTTTTCAATAATGCACATATTTGTCATTGAGGCTTTTTTCCATTGACAAGTCACATGGCGTGTATTTTAGCAGATTTTTTAAAATTTGAACTCCATCTTTTAAAATATGCTTAGAGCTCTGAATAAAATAATCCCACTAAGCATAATTTGGCTAAAATTGACAGTAACTGAACCCATTTTAATGGACTTTTATTTCCAATGTGCCTGAAGCAGCATACAAGCTGGTAATGTCGGCAAAATGCTTTTGATTTCTGAGTTAGGCCCCTCTTTCTTTTTAGTATCCCTCATGTCCAATTCTCCAAGTAAATGACAGGGACTTTACAGGTTAACACAGCCCAAACATTAAGATGTTCCAAAATTATTTTCTAACCTGATTCCACAAAAAAATGCTCTGTAATCTGTACAGTGAAATATATAAAACACAATAAGTTAGGAATCAATGTTTGTTTGTGGTGGGATGAGCAGTAGACCTAAGCATGTAAGCAGGTATTCTGCTGTTGACTCTTGTTTGGTGGATTGAAATATTAAAGTTTGAAGAAACAAGACATGTTGGCAATTTAACAAGTTGGTAATTTAACATACAGGAGCCTCAGTAGTGTGTCCATAAAATCAGGGCCCATGCTCACAGTTCATTATATACTAAGGGCCCTTTCCTGGTGTCCACCTTTGGAATTGAGAATGCAATGTGAAGTTAAGGTGACATGATTCATTTTACTCTGTTAGTAAGATCTCAGTTTCAAAAGATATTGCCATAAAAATAATCTACTTCTTATCTTATGAGTTTGGAAAATAATGTTAAGTAAAAAAAAAAAAAAAAAAAAAAAACAAGTGTATGCTGGTTTAAGTAAAAGCAGTAAACTGATTTCTTGGTAAACTTTGTCACAACTGGGCAGCAACATGTTTAAGTCTTTGTTCTACCGCTTGAAGTGGCCTTACATTCACCATATAGATTAAATAATGCTTCATTATTACCATCTAACCCTGGCAGAAAAGTGAAAAAAAAAAAAATCTTAATATTTCCATCTTTAGTGCTTTCTGCGGGGCAGGGATTCAGTGTTAGAAAGCGTAAATATACTCAAGCTTAATTAAAAAACCTGTTCAATCCTTTAAGATTTGAATACTGAACAACTGTAAACACTGGCCGTCTGTGGAGCTCATCAGCTCATCGACTGACTTCTTGCAGACTCCCTACTCCTCTACAAACCAAGTATGTATTTTAGCACATTCTCAGTCTAACTCTTGACAAAACCTAAGCACTTGAACTATAATGTCAAATAAGACATGACAAGTCAAGAGTAAGCTGCTATGACATCTCCTGTTAATCATTCCATCAATGCTCTGGCTTATTATTCTCCTGCCTGTATCCATTCCTTCACTAACATCTGTCCCCATTGCTGTTGTTCATACTCTCAATTTTAACCAGCAGTCTTTTTTTTACATCCTCTCTCTTTTCATGTCTGTTGGCAGGTCACTGTGGTCATTGCTGTGGTTGAAGATGGGAAAAATCTAAAGAGAAGAAGGACACCATGAATGGTGACAGCAGAAGGAACAATGCCTTCTCAGCTTTCTCTGGCACAATGAAACAGGATGTATACACAACCATAGAGTGACTCTGAGTTGAAAAAAACAAAAGAAAGAGATTGAAGGAGAGCTGTGAAGAGGCAGAGAAGAAAGAGGAGGAGGGAGACGGTCAAGTCATTGTTCAATGTACTCCAAAGTTAGTTTAGTGAAAAGAAAAGTCCTTACTGAAGATTACTTGTTTTCTCCCTTGTATTTCACACACACCAACATTAGGGTAAAATAACAGTTGTCATTGGGACACATCTCTGACCCCCAAATTCCACATAGAGTATACGCGCCGCGAATCGGACTGCTGAACACTTTGCTCCCTCTTGAGTCTATCAGAGCATTTCCACAGCCGGTGCTCCAGTTCAGCAGCGGCACATGCCTGGAGTGCCTTCACTCGAGATATGCTGCAGGTCTATTTTCAGCACAACCACTGCCAAATCTCGTAAATTTCCTGTCATTCAGAAAGCACCAGAAAAGGAAGTCAATCGTGTGGAGTATCCTGTACTTTCAAAACAAAATACAATGCACGGTCTCCCGAATGTAAATTTCCTCAATAGGCTGTCATTACTTTACAACCAGAGACACGAGCATCAGGTCAACAGTTGGTCAGAGGGTCCCACAGGCAACACGACGCCATGGACGAAGAAAAGTTATTGTGGAGGTGGAGAAATATAACATTATATACGACACCAAACATCCTTTTTACAAGGATATAGACGGATAGAAGCGACCTTAGGGATGTAAAGTGATGTGTTGTTTATTTCCTTTCCCAGTTTATAATATGTTTTGTTATCATGTGATATCGCAATTCACACAAGAGCTTGAGCTCTCCGGTGGGCGATGTTGCCAGCCTTTCGCTCTGAGACAAACCATGGCGCGTTCGCTCTATGTGGAAATCCAGGGTAAGACTTTTTTTTTGTATAGGTGAATAGCTAGATTGGAGTAAACCCCTTCAACTGAGATAATCTATAACCGGAAAACATGATACCGTTATCCTAGTATCCCTCATCTTTTTCTTTCAAAATTAAATATGTAGCTGCATACTGATAATTGAGTTTATGATGTTTCAGTGGTTGAGATAAGAATTAGCTGACAATATGCCCATTTCTTAACAAATGTTTTTTGTTCTCTTTCAATATAAAATCCAAATTGTCATGAATCCTCTTCTTGCATGACTTTGACGTGATCAAAAAATTATTAGAATTTTACTCCAAGGAGTAATTAATGGAGCAGAGAACACTATAACAGGGTCACAAACAAGGGGATCAACAACTGCAGCTGAATGCACAAGGCCATCTGTGCACCTGCTCCTGTGAAAGCAGGAGAAAAAACAAGTCAAGTCAAAAGAAGGTGTCAATGGGGATCCTTGTGATGGCCTAGGCCTTAAGACTCTTAGTGGACTTTGAGGAATAGCTGAGGTTTCCACGGCACATCATCGGCACCAAGATGACCCCAGACATTCTCCTGGTCTCAGAGAGCACCAAGAACATTGTCATCATGGGAGGACTGCTTGGGGGAGGCTCATGAGAGGAAGAGGACAAAATATGAACATCTGGTGACCAACTGTCTAGAAAAGTGCTTGAAGGCAAGAAAACTCTCAGTACATTGGGCATCACGGGAGAAGCGAGGTGCAGAGCCATCAAGAATATCACTGAGACAGCTGAGAAAGCCTTGAGAAGGCTCTGTATCTGGAGAGAATGTCCTTAGTGACAAGTGAATGCCACCTGAACAAGTCCCAGCCTGATTAACTGTGGCGTGTGAGGGTGTCTGATATTGAAAGACCTGAAACACCCAAGGACGACAGGTTACATCACTGATGAAGTGTTCAGGTTTAGCTTTAGAAGACGTACTTAAGATCTAGGTCATCTGCTTAAATCAATGGTGACCAGGATAGGACTGGATGATGACCATGAACAAGATGGAGAGACAGTTGGCAGCTTGGAAAGACAGCTCTTAGGGCAGGAAAACATCAAGCCATGTTGAGCAAAGTCAGGCCAAGCAGAACTATTTTATCCTCATCTGGGCAATGCTGATGTTTGTCGGTCAAAAGTCAAAAATTTTATGCTAAAATGTTTAAAAAATTTGATCCAACAGGCTTGTAAACACCAACAATAGTTGACCTACCTTCGCTACCCTCAGTCAGTTAGCAGCTACTTCCTCCTCAGGACTGGACTCCTGTTGTACAACTTCAGGTGTCCTTTCGGGGACAGCCATCTTTTGACCTCTATGGTTTTGGAATACTGAGAGCTGCACGTGGTGAAACAGCGTATTTGGTGTTCCTTTAATTACATCACAATACATATGTACAACATTCAGCGGCAGCAAGCTGTGTTCGGCCAAAGTTCCCCACGTGATACATCTATGTTGGCGAATGTTTAAAATCCATCTACAGTTAGTCAGGGTGCTGTCAGGAAATGTGATCTCTACCAGCACATTGTTTCTCTCAACTGTATTCGGTCAACCTGCACCGAATACAGCAAAATTGACCCCAAGAACAGAACTGTTGATGTTTTCTCAGTGTTGGTGAGCTTCAGCTGAAATACGTTGGTGTGTGAATGGCCATTAAGCTCGACCTTAGACTAGTCTTTTGACAAACTTTCAAAGTCCTTGTGTGTTAGTCTTACTTCTTATGCTTAAGCCTTGTGCATTATTACACAACAAGAGTGGCTATAGGTAAGTGGTTGAAAGCGTGTGAAGGTTTGGTCCCGCATACTTGAAGTGGTTGAAAGGCATGTCACTGAACCTTCGGCTGCACCAATGACAAAGCCAACAGTATGAAAATACATATAATTAGTGAACACTGAAGGGCACTTAGTTGAGCAGCCTGTCCCATTACTGTATGATTCCTGGAGTAAAAGCAAATGAAGCAGACACAGGATTTAAAATATGTTTTGAGAATGCTGCATTTTTTTTAGCCATTCGCCATTTTAATTTTTACCATTGATCAGGGAAGTGTTACAGCAGCAGATTTAATGATCATAGAGTTGTCATTAGTGAAATGGCTTAGATGGAGTTAAATCAGTATACAGGCTGCACAGTTTGTTTGTATCCCATTATAAGCACAGAGACTTTGGGGAATAGCTATCATCAATGGTCCAATTTAAGCTCTGACGGAGGAGTCAGCAGGAAAGCACCACTGCTGAGAAAGGGAGGAAGAGAAAGCACAGAGGGGGAAACATTGTTCATGAGGCAGAATGGAGGATGTAATTGTGGAAAGCAAAAGTAAGGAAACAAAGAGAACAGACAGATTTAGAAAGAGTGAGGCAGTGAGGAGATCTATAAAGGACAATGACTGTCGAAGCTGAGTCAGAGTTTGCAGACATGGGAAACAATCGAAACTTCATGTAAACCAAAGAAGGAGATTTTCAGAAATGGAGATGTAAATATGCTTAGTAAGGAGACCCCTAATTTATTTTTTACTTTTTCTTTTGGTCAAACATACAGTATGATTCCCCTGTGTCTGCACTTCAAGTGTATTTTTGTGTGTATTTGGTTGAGGAGGTTTGGTTTCAGGGTAAGCCTTTTGTTATGGCGAGGAATTGATATTTCTGTTAGCTGTCACCCATTGCTTAAATGAGGTCAATGTAATCTTTTTAGAGACAACACGTTTTTTTTCAGACCTCTACGACAACTGAAAGTATTCTCTATTGGTTTTTTTTTTTCAAACGCAACATTTCAGTATCATACAATGAAAAATTCATAAAAGGGTGCTGATTGATTTTGGTTTGAAGTAAGATCAGTAAAATCGTCTTTGTCTAACATTGAGATGCAACAGGAAAGCAAAGGTTCAAAAACAATAAAATAAAGAAAAACTATATGATGTTATTTTTTGTCTTGTATCCTTACAAAATGCAGTGCCACTACTGGAAACTATCACAGGTGGAGGAAACCAGAATGCCTGGATTTAACCCACAAATTCCTCTTGGAGGACATGCAGTCTCCAGAGAAGAAAGGCCTGGTCTAAGCAGGGTGTCAATCCAGCAACCTTTTTGGTTCGAAGCTTCACCACTGTGCAGCTGCACGATGGTGCAACAAATGGTTCTGTAGCCTCACAGCAAGGAGGTCCAAGGACAAAGTTTTGTTGATGTGTGTTCCAAGGGGCTTTAAGTCAGATTAAAAACAACAACAAAAACAGGACCCTCCTGAAATAAACTGGCGATGGTTGGCATTCAGTTCTAAAACCAAGCTTTGATGGATCAGTCTTCTGTGAAATTTTGAAGAGGTTCATCCCAGTAAGGCTTTAAATTGTTGAGTTACATGGAGGCAACATGCCAAGCAGATCAACCCAGACATCTGCCTCCCCTGCTACACTTCCCAGTTCCACTTTGGTGATCCTAAGGCATTTCCAGGCCAGACAGGATATGCAGCCCTTTCAGAGAGTTTAAGGTCTGCCTTGGGATCTCCTCCCCATTTGGTGTACTTGGAAGACCTCCACCAGAGTTCATCCTAACCTGCCTGAGCCACCTCAACTGGCTCCTCTCGATGCAAAGAAGCAGCGACTCTACTTTGAGATCCCTCCAGATGTCCATGCTCCTACCCTATGGCTGAGTCAAGTCATCTTCCTGAGCGATCTCTTTCTGAATGCTTGTATCCATGATCTCATTCTGTTGGTCATTACTCAGGGCTAATGACCCAGTCTTTCAGCTCAGCTTCTTCATTACCATGAAGGTCCAGTCTAAGGCCTGTAACAATGAAGATGTCAAACCAGGTGCTTGTCAGACTTGACTTTGTGCTGCTATGTGTGACATAGCAATGACATAGTTATTCTATTTACATCCTGAATCTGTGATTTGTGCAGTATTTTGAAAATGCTCTGTGTACTGGGCTTCCTGTTTTGAATCAATCTGCTAGGCAAAGACTGACTGTTGACAATATAATATGAACACATTTCTGGTGAACTAGCACCTCCAGCATGTGACAGAGACTCATTTTTATGAGGGATGTTTAATCCTCTGTATTTGCAGTGGAATACACGACCCATATGGAGCGCTGCACAGGCAGAGTTTGTGGATAAGTGCACAAGCAACAGTACAAAACCAGAATAATTTTGTTTCTGACTGATTTTATGTGTTTTAAAAATAGCTCTGAACAGGACTAGAACTTATTAGATGTTTTTTTTTTCAACAACCAAGCTTGCAATCATACTGTTTGCTGTTGTCCAGCCTCTTTGCTTGCTTCCTGCCTCCTGTCTCAAGCTCTATCTGATAACATTTCTCTGCCATTTTTCTCCTTGTGTGTTGAACCTTTTCATGGCAACATTCAGCTCCACCTAAATCAGCAAGGAGTTTTGATGACTTATGACTCCCTGCTGGGTGGCACTCAGACAGCCTCCCACAGAGCCCTGTGTCAGGATCTGCTCTATACTTAGAGTGTGTGCCAACATTAATTTGATTGTTAATCTCCTCTTGTTATAAAGTGTCTCCTCATTGAACCATGTTTGACTTATTCTTCTCCTTCTCTTTTAAATTTGACATTCAACCTACAATCATCTGACAGACAACCAACACCAATCAACACCAAAACCATCACATTTTTATTGATATATAGTTATGGAACTTTTTATATGGAGAGCTTGATTCAGTGATCTGTGAAAGGTAATGATGTCTTATATTGTGTCCACTGTGTTGCGACAGGATCAGCAGGTACTTGAATCTTAATTTTCAAAGTTAAGAGATTGTGTGGGCACTGTGCTTTTGGTCTTGTTCAAAGTGTTGCAGTAGTAAACTGATGCATTCTTCTAGATGGATGCTTAAGGTTTACTGTAGAAGTTCTGTTTTATGTAAAAAAAAATAATTCATAATAATTAATTAAAAAAAAAAAATATATATATATATATATATATATACACATTATGTCAGATATATCAGTGTGCCCTCTAATACCCTTTACCTCCTGAATCTTAACATTTTTTTTTTTTTTTTTTAAAGAACTGGCCTTTTGGAAAAACATTTTATTAATAGCTAATGAAGCTAAGCTAAGTGAGCCCTGTTGTAGTATTAAAGCAACAAACAATAGAGAAGACGACACAACAAGAAAAATATCCAGAAGTGTTGAAAAATAATGTTCTTGGGTCAATTTAACCCGAATTCAATCCAGAAACAAAAAATTCTCAGTAAACACTATTTATATATTAATAATAACTCCACTACTAACCATTTCAATTCACAGTTAGAGTAATGGTGATCTTTACCACTCCCAAATCATAGTTCAGTGAGGACATTCCTCTTGCTTTTCATAGAAATGTATGTTAAAACTTTTTTAATGCGCAATGGAAAAACCGCTGTATAAATACAATAGTTTTACATTATTGATTTATTTTGAATTTCATTTAACATATTAATGTTTTGTTTTTTGTTTTTTTTTCCCTTTATGGAGTGATTTTGATAAATCAACATGAGACCCCTCTTGTGTTCAGGGTTTAATTGGCGTGCTGACTTAAAATCAAGACAAATGCATCATGAATAATTGTATTGGAATAAATCTTCATTTCAGCACTGTTTTTGAACCAGAAAAAGAAAAAAGACATTGTGTTGAACGTAAGAACATGATTTGCACTAAATACACTACATATAACAAACAACTAAATAGCAAAATTCCAGCCGCCTAGTGTGCACTGGTTTGAAGGGTAATAACTCTCTGATTGATTTGATTTATGTTATGCCCAAAACACACAAAGGACATAATCCATCCCCTTTGTGCCCTGAGTCTGGCTTTGGGTCAAGAACCTGAATCACCAAAATGGCAAAATATGGACTGACACGCTCCAACCCATCATGTGCCACATGCCAGAGACATCGATTTCATGCCATCAAAATCGAGCCCTTTATCTTAATAACCCCAAACTGTTAGGGGGAAAAAGGAAAAACAAAAAGCTTAAGTCAGAGGGGAATATTTTATCAATTAGATGCTGTTTGTACAACAGCACAATCGGACACATTTTCATATAATAAATTATTTGACTCGTGTTTTAATATAGTTCTGGCAGTTCCAAGCCTCATTGTCACCAAAACTGAGAACAATAAAAAAATTCAGAGTCATTATTTCTCCTGATTTTGTCATTCCACATCACCTTCACAGCATTTCATTTCAGTCTTATAGGCTGTTGTGACTGTGACTCATTCTGCCATAAATTCATTCTTCCAGTTCATGTGTTTTATTGTAATGGCTTCTCTGTTTATTTGTGTTTGCTTCTCTCTCTTTTTTTCTTTTGCTATTACGACACACTTTGGTTGGTCACTCTGGAGTTCATATGTGAAGGTGTTCGTCTTCCATGTGAACACCAAAAAAGAGCATAAGTGTTCCAGAGCTCTCTGAACTGGCAAACTTCATCTCTTGAATCGTTTTTAGTAAAATGGACCCCCATTCTGTGATTAACAAATGAGTAAGAAGGCTAAAAGACAACTTGGAAATAAAAGATGGAGAGAGAGAGAAAAAAGCTCCCCATTCTGCTGCCATCTAATTCAACCATTTTCTTTCACTGTTCATTTCCTTTCCTTTCTCTAAACTCTTTTGCAGCTCATTTCCAGGCTGTGTGACTCAAATTCATACTGTCCTAATACTCTGTGCCCTGTTATTAATCATGCAAACATGGAGAATATGAATCACTCGTGAAAAACAGCTTGGTAGGTTTGCATGGATTGTTGCATCATTCTTCTATCAAACCTGTTGGAGTCCTGTCAGTGTTATGCAAAAGGCTGCTCTACAACAGAAATGTATCCATTTTAACAAACAAAAACATAAATTAATGTCAAGAAACTTTAAGTGCAAACCTCAATTCCAAAGAAGTTGGAACGAAAATGTACAGAAAAACAGAATACATGGATTCGCATTACATTTTTTTATACCTAAATTCATTTGAATTGAACACTACAAAGACTTAAAATTTAATGTTCAAACTGAAAAACTGTATTGTTCTTTTTGTGTTATTACATTGTTTTTTTGTTTACCGATATTGAATTTAATGCTTGCAACATATACTAAAAATGCTGAGTCAGGGGCAAGAAAAGACTGGGAAAGTTGGAGCATTCGTTGGTGAACAGGTTCAGTTAAAACAGGTGAGTGCCATGATTGGTTAAAAAAGGAACATTACAAAAAAAAAAAAAGTTTAAGCACAATGTTTCTCAACGTACCATTTCAAAGTATGTAGGAATTTCATCATCTAAAGTTAATATCATCAAAAAGAGTCACAGAATCTGGATAAAAAACAAATACTGTATGTCCATGACCTTCAATTTCTGAGGCAACACTGCATTTAAAACTATTATCATTATGCAAATGATATTACCACATGGGCTCAGGAACTCTTAGGAAAGCCATTGTCAGTTAACACAGTTCATGGCTACATTTACAAATGCCAGTTAAAACTCTACCAAGCAAATCAAAAGCCATATAGAAGAAAGAGGAAAAGTGCACTATGGTCTCAAGAGTTAACATTTCAGGTTGTTTATTGAAATCATGGAAGTTGTGCACTTAGAGCTAAAGAGGAAAAGAACCTTCTAGACTGTTCAAAAGCCAGCATCTATGATGGTATGGGGGTGTGTTAGTGCCTATGACATGGGTAACTTGCAAATTTCTGATGGGACCATCAATGCTGAAAGGTACAAACAGGTTTTGGAGCAACATAGGCTGCCATCCAGCATCCAGTGAGATCTTTTTCAGGGATGTCACTGCTTTGTCAGCAAGACAAAACCACATTCTGCCTGTGTTAAAACAGGGTAGCTTCATAGTAAAAGGGTGCTGGTACTAGACTGGCCTGCCTGCACTCCAGACCTGTCTCCCACTGAAAACCTGTGGTGCATTGTGCAGCCCAAAATATGACAACAGAGACCTAAATATGACAACAGAGACCTGCGACTGTCTAGCAACTGAGGTTATACATCAAGCAAGAATGAGAAAGAATTCCACCTACAAAGCTTCAACAATTAGTGACCTCAGTTTCCAAGTTGGTGGTGAATGTGTGTGAATATCTGCAAAAAGCAATGAAGTTTATCAGTTTGACATTAAATTTCTTGTATTTGAAGTGTATTTAATTGAATATTGGTTGACAACTACTGGAAATCATTGTTCTCTGTTTTTATTTACATTTTACAAATGTCCCATCTTCATTGAAATTAGGGTTCATTAACCCTGCACATAACCCTTTATTTAAGACGTCAAACTGAACAATCCTGAAAAGCTCCCTAAAAAAACATCTTTCCACGCACTTTGAACAAGAGCTTTCAACTGTTTTTTCATTACAGACAAAAATGGAAACTAAGAGGAGAGAATGCTTTTATGCTCCTTTCAAGCCTGTGTGTACTCCTTAATTAGTACTTTCACCTCACCTCCTACTGGAAGCTTCTGTGTAAATGTGACTTTTTTTTCTAATTTTCAACCATCAGCACAAATGAAGGGTAAGCACATCAGACTTGTTTTTGAAATGCTTGTGTTCCTTGGAAAGCAAATACTTCTCCTTTAATTATATTATAAAGCCTATTTGTAAGATTTAATGCTACACTCCTGCCCTAAACAAATTAAACCTGCTGCCAGATTTAACTGATGGGATTCAGTGCACAGATTCTGTCTGTAATGATTTGTTGACTGGATCCAGTCGTGTTTATAATAAGGAAATTGTTTAAAGCCTGTGGTGTCATCAAGGATGCAAATTTGATAATAGCATTGTGGTAATTATCGTTTATTAGATTATGTCATTTTATTTGTTTGAGTGGTTCTCAAATGCAGGCTCAACCTGCCTTATATGAAAACAGAACCTTATTGAATAATATGAGGATTAGTTGATTAAATTAGTATATTTTAGGGGTGGGGGGTGTCACATGAAGCACACATGCGCTTTCCTGCATGCTCATGATGAGTGCTATCTGACTGAGACGTGAGTTATTTTGGGTGACAGGGTGGTGTAACAGGTCACTGCATACCTCACAGCAATAAGATTGTGGCTTCAACCTCCCGTACCAATCAGGGCCTTTCTCTATGGAGTTTGCATGATCTCCCTGTGCCTGTGTGGGTTTTCTTAGGGCACTCCGGCTTCCTCCCACGGACCAAAAACATGCTTGTTTGATTTATTAGCGACTCTTAATCTTAGATATGAGTGTGAACATTTGCAGGAGATTTAATACTTTGGACTTTTTCAAAATTTGCTGACTTTTTAAAGAGGTTTTGTGTTTTCCTACAGGAGATGAATGTTTTTAGCTATTACACCAGAATCAATTGGTCGTACTTGTAGCTCTGAGAGCATGCTTGAGTGAGAGGACTCAGTACTCAGAGGAGAGACTGTGCCATCGGTGTCTCTACTCTGCCACAAGTTTTATTGACACAGAATAGTGACACATAAATGGCCCTGCAATGTAGGAAGATGTACCCAATATACATATTCTGATACTTAAAAACTGCTTCAGAATACAGTTTATACTATTTGAATAAGGTATAATGTATCATTAAAAAACAAAACCTGTTGGTTCTTTGTTCAAGAGGAAGTGCAATATTATACATTTCAAGGTGCATTCATTGAACATAAACTTATCAAGCTCACATATTTTCTTGCTTAATTCCAGATTCTTCAGTATTTATAATCAATGGATAGCTTCTTGTGTTTTTGACTGAATGATGTCATTTGTTACAGCTCAGTGATTAAGTTTGAGAGTAAAGAGAAGGTCAATAGAAATGTCAATATGGTTTTTCATCATTCTGCCTCAGTGTGCTGTTGTGCAAAGTAAAAGCACATTTTTCATGCCTTTGTTGTACAAGCAGGTCAGTTTGGGGCCACATTATTTTTCATTGAAACTCAAAACTGATTTCTTTAACTTATTAGATATATTTTAATTATTTTCTGTGGCTCACTTCTCTTCCCCAAAGATTGTCCTGAAGCTCTTTTTTTAACCCACCAAACTCTGCGGATGCAGGATTTTTTTTAAACATTGTTGTTACATTGCATGATAGGGCAGTTTTACACATGTCCCCTAATAACTCAGAAAGGTCTCAACTGATTTATTGGTCTTGGCACAACGGAATAGTGATTAGATTTTGATGATGATCTGAATCCAGATGTGAATCCAGGATTTTATTTCAAAGACTTGGGAAAGTGCGAGATAGGGCAGTTTACCACATCTTGGACAATAATTCAACAGAACGATGTTGAAAAGGCATCGGCAGAGGATTGTGCCTCTTGAGCACTTGAGTTATGAATTAATTTCACTATGAACCAGTCAAACATGAGCTTAGTGGAACCTTTAATCCAAATTCTGCTGAGATACATTTTGGCAAACATCCCGGTCCGAAAAGTCTACGAAGAGAGACTGGGTGTCCCCCAGTACAAGCGTGACATCCCACTGGATTTGTTATTGGACCTCAGAAACTGCTTACTCTATGAAACTGCTCCATCTTAGTTGGCTCACATCAGCAGACATTGCATCAGTAGAAATGACTCTATTGCTGATGTCAGTTTTTGAGTTACTGCTGATTTGTTCAATAAATAATCTTTAGGGAATAATCCCATGGAGTGGAGATTGTGTATTGATAGAAACTAATGATGAATGAGAAAAGGAGTGGGATTTCAGTTTTCCAGTTAAGGCACAGCATCAAACATGGGTGTTTCCGGTCCTTAAACAGCTTAGACTTTTTAATTTTATCCTTGGTGATGGACAGCTGGAAGTGAAAGAGGCCAGTTTTAATTTACTGCATGGATACCCTCCCTAACTCTCTGGAGGACCCTCTGCTTGCCGCCTCCCTGTTTAACCAAAACACACACACATTAACTCTGCACAAATCTGGATACACACATGAGCGTGAATTTGTGTTTGAACACACACGGAGCAGCCGAGGGAGCTCAGTAGGTGCTTTATTTAGATGAAATGAGTCACAGAGATGCACGACTGTGTAGACTCTTTATTACTCTTTGGATGGAGTGTTTCTTTTAGGAGGGGATGGAAGAAAGCGTTATGAACAAAAAACATGGAAGAAAACGAGAAAGGAGAAAAGTTGAAAAGAGAAAGGTGAAAAACAATCAAAGACATGAGGGGGAGTAGAGAAGAAGAAGTGTGTTAAAGACAGTTTTGTGTCTTTGGCTTTTATTTTAAGTACCTTTTCTACCCATTTCTTTCATTACCAGTGATCTTGACATTATCAAAGCAGTCGTGTCTGGAGTTCTGATTATAAAATATAACAGCAATCCGACCACTTTAAAATCAACACTTTCTAACAAGTGAGTTCTGAAGTTTTTGTGAAGGTTAAGTTGAGTTAATAATGATGTTAAAGTATATATTTTCAATCATTTGAGTTAGAAAAAACAACATATTAAAGGGAATCACAGGGTTTTTGAAGTGGAGTTGCATGAAGTACATGCCAGTGACATATGAGGTATAATTAAATAATGAGACTGCACTTTTGGAGATAAAACCATGTGGTTCACAGTCTCTCAGAGTGTCATATAATAAAGGCTGGGTGTTCATGCACAACTGCTACAAGTTTCCAATAATAATATACCCTTGGTTCACTGCTAGCTACTGAATGAAGTGCACATGCTTTGCAAGGGTGTTGGAAAATGATTAGCTTAAAAGCTGAGCATTTCATTAACTTGAAATATTTGGTGAAATTGAAGAAAAAAAGCAGCCAAATCTTTTGACACATTAACTGAGGTGTAATGGGAACACTGCATGTCACTTGCACGTGTGTTTGAGTGGGACAAAACGTCTTTGTCAAGGCAGAGAGGATGTTCAAGACATGAATGTCTTCAGTCCTGAGCACATCATAAACCTCTAGAAACATTCAACAAATTGACAAAATCATTCGAAATGATCGAAGACTCAGCAAAAGAATGAAGGCAGAAATAGTCTCCAAAACCATACAAGGCCACATCTATTGTTTTCTTCTTATTCAGGGTACATTTTTTGAGGAGTGGGTTCTAGAGAGGTCAACAGGATTACAAGCAGATGCGTATCTCATTTGCCATCCAGGTGTTGTGTGTGACATTAGATACAATACTCAATACTGTATTGTTTTCAGAATAACATTACTTATGTTTGGGTGTTAGTTACAGAAATGGAGATCTTTTGACTTTCAACTGCACATGCACAGTCATTAACGATTTCTTCTTTGAGTAGCTGTTGTGTGGGTATATCACTCAAACAACTATCTCTTAAGTTGCTGCCAACTTTTTAATTGACCCCTGCAGCTATAATCAGATAACACAGATTTTTTTCCACGAAGCTGCAACAAGACAACAAGAAGTACTCGCACATCTCCATTAGCTGAAATGCTGCAGGTCACAGCTGGGAGCATACAGCACCAGGCACAGTTCTAGCAACATGACTCATTTGTCAGTCAGGTACCATGGAGAGCTTCTCGTTGCTTTCAAGAGGCCCATTCAGCCTACCCCGTATCCCACCTCTGTCATACTTTGCCTGATGATTACCTCCTCAAACCTCCTTTCACCTCTACTTTCTCAATATGTCTGCCCTTTTGCACATTTCTCAAAAGGCTATACACAATTGAATGTCATTCAAAAACATACAGAAGTAGTTACAGTGAAGCTCAACTAAAATGCACAGCGTATAAGATTGGCTGAAATAATCAGAATCAAAGTGAATTTGTGGATAAACTGTCCAGTTTCTACAGAATGGATCAGGTATGCGGTGGAGAAGTCACTCAAAGAATGTTATATACCAACCAGTACTTGTTTCTCCCAAAAAAAAAAAATAAATAAAAATAAAAAAAAAATAAATTGATGATTATAATTACAATAACTTTATTTATAGATCACATTTTAAAAGCAAAGTTTTATAACAGAAAAGCAAAGTTTTATAACAAAAAAGAACAGACATGGGAACAAAGAAGAATTCAAGCAAAGAGGAAACAAAACTAAGGACATATAACTCAAACATGACAAGCAGGCAATAAAACACAGAACATAAAGAACATCAGAGAACACCAGACAATGCAAGACCCAGCAACCTAAAATGAGATGAGGACAATTAAATAGAGGGATAAAAATTACCAATAAAGACCAATAAAAACAATAAAATGTATTTTAATCATTCATATTTATATAAATGTCACCCCCGCACATTTCTACAAATATTTTATTATATCTTTTCATGGGACAACACTAAAGAAATGACACTTTGATACAATGTAAAGTAGTAAGTGTACAGGTTGTATAACAGTGTAGTTTGAGCTTTTCGTGTCCTTAGTTTTGTTTCCTTTTTGCTTGAATTCTTGTTCTTTGTTCCCATGTCTGTTCTTATTTGTTATGGAACTTTGCTTTTAAAAAGAAATTAAAAAGATCAGTGGGTAAGTGTTGGAGTGAATGAGTGTTACCTGTGATGACAGAAAGACTAGAAGAGTGCTATACAAGCTCAAGTCCACTCAACATTCTTAGCTGAAAGGTCTTAAGGCTCAGATGAGCAGACAAAACTGATTCAGATGGAAGGAAAAGAGAGTTATAGCAACCAGACATAATTTAAGGCTCAATCTTGGAGCTGTAGCATTTAAGGCAGGTCACACTGCTCTGTTCAAGATTTATTTATATTCACAGTGAGCCACGTGGACAGGCCCATTCTCAGAAATGTCTGGGCCCCAAAAAGGACTGGTGAATGGCCCTCCCCATCAGATGCTATTAAATAATATCAATGTGTAAGGAATGCCTGTGACCTCCTGATTGATATACACACCCCATGTAAAGGCTGTGGCCCTTGAAGTGGCTGGCCTGTTTTAAATGTGGCCTGTAGCTCTTTACTTCATGTGATTCCACACTCTCTTTCCCCATTTTTCAGATGTGCCCACTGGCATAAGGGTATTACGAGTAAAAGCCTAAAAAAACAATAAAAGATAAATATCATAATTTGCATACTGGATACGTAGCATTAGTGTTGGAAACGTTCATCATCCGGGCAGCTTTATTGCTGACAAAAAAAATGAAAGTTGCAGGTCTTAGAATGGATGTACAAACACTACTGTGCTCAGTGTTGTATTTTATTTTCGATTGTCTTGTCTACAGCATGAATATTACGAAAGGTGTGCATCTTCACTAGTCTCACGACTTGATTCAGTTATGATTTTTGAGTTAATGATTCAATTTTTTATTGGTGTTATTAGTAATTTACAATATTTTGGTTGATGATGATGCAACGCAGTGAGTAGTAAACATGATTTTCAATATATCTATACCAGGCTACTTTTTAAATTAACAAATACAATCAGTCAGACAAATGTTAACTCCTTTTTAAATTAAAATGGCTTTTGAGATCAACTGAAGGAACAATGTATTGTCATTGTAATCCAGAATAAATGTGTGTCATTGGTCTCATCATCCTTTACTTTTTTTCTCTTCCTCAGAAACAAAATTGATACTGCAGTCCAGCAGCAGCCTCTGCCAGATGAAACAAATACTGACTGTCTCTGCTTCAATGCATCTTCATCTATGTCCACATCATGACACCCCTAAATATATTACATACATACTTTGCAAACTATCCTTTCTGCTTTAGTATAAAATTGTGAGTATAGGAAATCATGGTCTAAATTTAGGATGGATCATGTCTTACCAACCCTCATGATAGCCTCAATGACTGTGTGTCCCAGAAAGCTTTTCCCTTTATCCCCCCACATGGATGGCCACCCTTACACTGATACCATGCTGTTGTATGTTTCTGGTGTCATCGAGCAGATGTCAAACATTTGCACATATTAGCATTCAACTCAGCAGCTGCTCTACAGGCGCTGAACTTTAACACATACATACACACTCCCGAGAGACAGATGTATTGAATCCACATAACCATTACCACTCATTAGGAGAAAAGAGAATTTATGGTTACGGGAAGATAAGGGGAAACTAAAAACTGATAGAAGATGAAGAGGTGTAGATGAGGAAAAGGGAAGACCCCAGGGAATTGTATCAAACAAAGACATAACTGCTGACATAATCCCCCAGAAAGACTTGTAAAGGCTACACAAGGATGCAACAAAGAGGATATCCTGCAGCTTTTCTGTTGCTATTCTTGTAAAAAGCAGATTATTTTGGGACAAAAAGCAGAATTTGGGTTTTGGTTGCAAAAGCCACAGAAATACACAAGTTTCTGTGTTAGACATTTCAAGATTCCTCAAGCGACAGTCTCATTGTGCTTTAATCAAAGGAGGAAAAATCATGTATCCTCTTTCACAAAACCAGCCCTCAGTCTATTACAAGTTTTCTCCTCCTTTTTTTTGTCATGCGGTTCTTTGAACTGTGTCTCTGGACTGCCGTCATTCTTCATTACCCACAAAGACATGAAGAATGCGTATCTGCCAAACTCTGCGCACATGGTACACAAAGTTAAAACCAAGTAAGGAGACACACCAGTTTAAAAAATTGCTGATTTCTGCTACTCATCCAAGTCCTAGAGTATTTCAGAATAGAGTATTCCAGACAGCTTTGTATCTTCATGTTTAAGGTACTTGTTTTTGACCCACCAAAGGACGCCACCACAGGGACAACCAAGACAAAAGGAAAGAGAAACAATAAAACCTTTTTTTTTCTTGATGCTTTGAACAGAAGAACATATTGAATCACAGATCTGGCCATGTGCTTGCACTTGGAAATGAGGTCTTTTTTCAGATGTATATTAAAAGTAGATATAAAATATATATGAAGCAGTTGAAGTCACTGTGATCAAACTCAGGGCTTTTAAAATGTTTGCATGTTTCTATCTCTCTACGTGTGTATTGTTTCACTCACAGCATCTATCCTGTTTTTAATTAAACCACTTGATGTAAAACATGGCCTCATCTCCTGTAATCAATTGTTTATGTGAGAGATCTGATGTGTATACTTACATGAAAATCCACTTTTACATATCAAACGACATAAAGCAGATCATATTGTGAATAAAAGATTGCCATTAGTTTTAAAAGGCGAAGATACTGTATATAAAAACACAGTGTTAATGGAAGATGAGCTACATTTTAGTGGCAAATTCATCAAAAAAGTAAACAATATAAAATCTGCTTGTGTAGAGACCGCCTTTTCCAATAACTTCAGACATAAACGATGGATTAGATAAACCTCGCCACAGATAGATTTGATTGTACAGTATTTTCTGTAAGAGCTGTTTTACACTGAACATGCTTTACTGCGGTTTATTAGCTTTATGGTAGCAGTGGGTGTATGTTTTCATTTGGCATGCATGTTATCAAGTCAGAGCTTTTAGATCGGAAGCAAGAGCCAAGCCCAGTGAATTAGTCTTAGGCATCTCCCGTGCTGAAAATCTCAAGAGGCTTGCCCACAATTTTCTGTGAGCCAGACGTGTTTGTCAGCCAAGACAGACAGATAATTAAAAATAGAGTCATATTTACCTTAACCCAGCTGGCATGTGTGTTCACATCGGTAGAATATGTTAAATTACTTTTCCTGTCGGTGCCTGTAAGGTTAAAGCTTCAGTTTGTCTCTTCTGTGGAGAAACTCCCCTTGTTCATTCATTTTGCATGTTTCCCCAGTCAGTTAGACCATGAATCAGGTTCCTTGTGGACTGATTTATTTTGGTTCTTCCTAAACTTTTAGTAGTAGCTCACTGTTGGGGTGATATATGGAGAGGGAGAGCTGTGACAGCAGGGAGATGCGCAGAGGTCGAAGGACATTCATAGGCCTGGTGTGAATACTGTGGCAGCACTCAACGGAGCTGACACTCCTGGCAAATGCACATAAACTGAATGCTTCCAGTGCAAATGGGTGTAACTTGATAACCAAGAAATGAGTATTTACCAGCATTATTCACTCCTTGTAATATATCCAGCAACCTGAGCTACATCGACAAAACAGTGGCGTTTTACTCAGAGGGAGCAAAGACTGCTGACTCAGCTGATGGAGACAGAGTGAGTGGAGGAGAAAAGGATAGTGTTTAATGGGAAAGGTAAAGGGATGGAGAGAGCCAGAGGGAGAAAGAATCCAGAGAAAGAGACAACATGACGAGACAGAGGGGAAGAAAAAAAAATAGGAGAAAGTTAGACTGTAAACATATCCATACTAACAAATGCCCACAGAATAAAAAGTGTTCTGTTTTGTAATCTGATGCTGGAGGCAGAAGTATATTATCTACTGTTTACATAATCTGCTGATTCAAATCTGTCTCTTCAGATACACAAAGCATTACCAACTTCAAATGAAGTGTGTAACACAAGCAAACTAATGCATGCATGCATGTCATTATACACCCATTGTGACTTGTTTGAGCCTGGATTCTTTCACACCTAGATTGTTTTGGAGAGTTGTTCCAACACAAGTTGGCATGCCTCATTTGGCTCGGCTCCTTTGAACATGTGAGACCACAATTGAACCCTGTTTTGGTTCATAAGTACTGTGCTGTGATCGCTGAGGGTGGAGGTGTCGGCTCACTTCCAGTCTACCTCTTGAGAGGTTTGTTTACAGTGAGAATCCAATCGAGCAAGCAACTGGCAGGGACAAAGTCACGAGCCAAATCATCACTTTGCTGTCGTACAAACCACAGTTCCAATAAAGATGGGAGGTTGTGTAAAGCGCAAATAACAGAATGCAATGATTTACAAATGTTTTTGGATCTATTATCATTTGAATGCACAACAAAGACAAATTATTGAATGTTCAAACTGATCCGCTTGGTTGCTTTGCAAGTATTCACTTATTTTGATTTTCATGCCTGCAACGTTTTCCAAGAAAATGAAGTTGAGGAATGCACAAGAAAACACGTTTGGAACATTTGACAGGTAAACATGTGAACTGGGAACAGGTGAATGTCATCAAAGGTAAAAAGGGATTTACCCCAAAGGGTCAGTTATCAAGCAAGAATGGGGCAAGTTCACCACTTTGTGAACAACTGCATGAGCAAATAGTCCAACAGTTTAAGAACAACATTTCTCAATGTGCAATCGCAAAGAAATTTAGGGATTTAATCATCTACAGTCCAAAATTATGTCAAAAGATTCAGTAAATCCGGAGCACTGTCCACGGCAAAAGCCAACAAATAGAACTTCATGCCCAGAAAAGCCGCAATTTCTGTCTGAGCTCACCTGAGATGGACTAAAGCAAAGTAGAAAAGTGTGCAGTGGTCTGAAGAGTCCACATTTGCTAATTTCAGAAAGACAATACCAAGCTACATTCTGCATGTGTTACAGTGGTGTGCCTTTCTAGTAAAAGAGCACGGGACTAGACTGACCTGCCTGCAGTCCATATCTGTCTCCCATTGAAAGTGTGTGGTGCTTTATGAGGCGCAAAATACAATTATAGAGACCCAGGATGGCTGAACAACTGAAGTTACAAGTATTACATCAAGAAATAAGTGGAAATAATTTCACTTACAGAACTTCTGCAATTAGTGTCCTCAATTCCCGAATGTGTAAAATGAGTATTGTTAAAGGAAGGTGATGTAACATGTCCCTGTCCCAGCATTTTGGAAGATGTTGCAGGCATCAAATTCAAAATAAGTAAACTTTAGCAAAAAAGAATGAAGTTGTCAGTTTTAAAATTTAAGATGTTGCCTTTGAGGTGTATTTCACTGAATGTATGCGGAAAAGGATTTGCATATTATTGAATTTGTTTTTGTTCACGTTTTACACAATGTACAAATTTCACTGGAATGACATTTGCGATTTAACGCAAAAGATCCTCCAGTTATGATGAATTTGAGACAGTCAGTCTTTTTCAAACGTAGTCTTTACAAATTGCTTGCTTGGGGCAGAGCTGACAGCTGGCTCTGTGTGTATGTTTAAGTGTGTATGTGTGTGGGAGTGTGTGAGTTTCAGTCTACAGTAAATGCAAATTATTGGCTTAGTCCGGCCACAAAAATGATATCGCCTAAAACTCTCATTATTACAGCCATGAACTTCAGCTCACCTCAGCCTGGTCTCCATTTTATTACTGAAACTATGATAATGTAATATTTCCACCAATGATGGTAATGTCTTAACTCAGGTAATATGGAATGGAAATGCTGACGACCTATTTCAGAGCGCCATGAGGGGCTAATGAAAAAGTGACCAGGGCAGGAGAGAGTGAACTTTTCAGTTAATTTGAAGGTGAGGGTACAACCTATTTCACTACATTTTATGAGTGATTGGTAATAACACCAGAATAATCATGAAGCTGGGAGTAACAACATAACTTTAGACTTAAATCTTTCTCTCTTAAATCAATAAAGTGGAAGGGGGGATGCCACTAAAAGATAAAAAAGGGCTGTATCTATAGCTGCAGGAGACCAGGTCTACACATCTATTCCCATGATGCTAGAAGACATTTACTCAGAGTTAGGTTTCTTTCCCTGCCCATTTGGAAGAGTTGTTATGATACAAGAGAGCATTCTGTGCTTGAGCCCCATGTGTTTGAATCTATATGAACACTGCAGTCAAGTCCTGTTGGGGCACAAAAAACCCACCAAGATTTCCAGAAAAATGTGGCCTTAACTGTCTTTCAATCAACCCCGGAGTGATTCCTTTGCAATGAGGGCACAATTGACCCAGCAACCAACACAAACTGGTTGACTGCTTCTATTAGCACACTGTAGCAGTATAGATGGCAACAGTAATAATAATAATAACTGCATTACAGCTAACAGGGCAATGAGGCAGATGACTAAGTACTGCTCAATAATAGTGCTTATGATCCCACAGAGTCACTTCCTGTGAACAGGCACAACATACCATGACAATGTCAAAAGCTTAACACACTCACTGTTTACAGCAAATCATCGCAGGTCTTGACAACATTGACTGGTGAAAAAAAACATTTTTAGTTTACAGAATGTAGTCCAGCTCATTTAAGTGGAATAATTGACTCTGCTTCTCTGCAGTGCTGCCGTTTTCTCTGCAGACCCTGGTACTGGTGTTACATTTTAATAAGTTCTCATGCTGTCTGGTGTGCTCTGTGGTCCGTAATGGACGACCAGGTATAAACAGATCATCTTCTTGGTGCACAGAGTTTACACTTGTTCAGACATGTCCCAGATTGATAAATGCTCATCTGTATATACAGGACATTACATTACTTTACTTATACCCTGCTGTCTTTTTTCTCATAAAGCACAGTGCGTCTTGTAGTCATGCAAAGCAACGTAGGCAGTGATGCAAGGGCAGCCCTGGCCTTATGTGCGACTCATAATGGCACAGGTGTCATCATGAAGCTCTGGTGAAGTCCATTCCCAAGAGGGTTAAGGCAGTGCTGAAAAATAATGGTGGCTACACAAAATATTGACACTTTGGGCCCAATTTGGACACTTTCACTTAGGGGTGTACTCACTTTTGTTGCCAGCAGTTTAGACATTAATGGCTGTGTGTCGAGTTATTTTGAGGGGACAGTAAATTTACACTGTTATACAAGCTGGACACTCACTACTTTATATTATATCAAAGCGTCATTTCCTCAGTGATGTCTCATGAAAAGATATAATAAAATATTTGCTGAAATGTGAGGGGTGAACTCACTTTTGTGAGACAGTGTATATTATTCAATATCCTGCTTATTCCCTATTTATCTGAGCTGTTTAGTGTCTGTGAAGCAGAAATATTGTAGTTTTTCCATATGGAAACAAGTCAGGAAGTGAAGAAGGAACACAAAAATGAAGGGTAAAATGCCAAAGAAGGGATGGGGAAGCACTGAAAAGGCAGCGTAAGAAGTAAATATGTGCCCATTTGCTGACAGAGGATTTGAGGTGCTGTGGGGCTGAGGCTGAAAAATGTTACTATTTTCTATATTCAATATTACAGAATCTTTTGTTCTCCTTTTCTCCCAGCAACATAAGATGCACCAACATATGCAGGTTGCTTATCATGCCTCACAACTCCAAATCAAATCCCAAGTTTGGCGGAGCCTCTCTGTGTGAAGTTTGCATATTTTCCCAATTGGATGCATGGGTACTCCGGTTACTTTGTGACTCTGGAAAGAGCTGAAATAACATAATAAAGATGGACCTCTCAGAGCATTTTAACAAGAAAACTTAGAGCCATCTTTTTTGAGCAATAAAAATACCTTTATGTTTTCTTTCTTTCTTTCTTTTTTTTTTTTTTTAACAGCATGATCATGTGGACCTTAAAACACACACTGACACATTTTGGCATTAAGTGAGCAGAGACTCAAACAAAAGTGATAATGCAAAGACAAACATTTAGTACTCAAAAGTTGAACACCACTAATGCAAAGACATTAAGAAATGTGGCCTGTAGGGGGAGCCAGAAATGGCCTGGGAATGTTAAAGCATATGTTTAGAGAGCTCCATAGAAATCTGGTTTAATGCTTAACTACCATTTGATTGTTTTCACTGCTGATAGGTGTTAACAGCACAGAACAGTCATACATCCATTATCTATTCTGCTCCCTTTTGGGGTCACGGGGGGCTGGAGTCTATCCCAGCTAGCATTGGGTGTGAGGCGGGGTATATCCTGAATCAATCGCCAGCCGATCTCAGGGCCACAAAGGGAGACATTCACGCTCACACTCATACTTAACGGCAAGTCACAAATTGGGCTAATGGGCACACTTTTGGTCTGTGGGGGGCAGAGAACCCACGCATGCACATGGAGAACATGCAAACTCCACACAGAACGGCCCTGACTGACACATGGATTGAAGCAGCAACCTTCTTCCTGTGAGGCACATGCACTACCTGCTCCCACACCATGCCACCCCAGCACAAAATGATAAATAAAGCTGTAATTTCATAAGGAAAGAAAAGTGAGACACTTAAATAAGTATAAAAAGGAAAAAAAAAAACATGTGAAGTGTTGATAGCATCTATGTTTGCATGAGTTCATTTTTTTTGGCATGATTTAATGTTTATTTGGTGATTATTTCTCCCCTTTTTATGACACCAGTTGGTATTGATTTCATATAATTGGATTAGTCACCTTAACATGGAGGTACAATTTGTATGAATCGTGCATTCATGGAATGAGCAACATAGCTAAAAGTGTGGGTAGCGCCCCACGAAAAATGGAACTTGGTCCTAAGTTTGGAAATGACACCAAATAATCCTGCCACACTGCAAACCAGCAAACCAGTTCCCAGTGGGATTTGGTCACATTTTCTGGTGTCCCTCCCAACAAGTTTATCTCTGTTGCTCATTCTGCAAATGCACGATCTCTACTAGTTATACATTGTTGCAAAGATGACTAATCAGGTTTTCCAATGGTGAAAAATCCAGTACCAATTAGTAATACTGAACAGGGAAAATAATTGGCCAGATAATGTTTTAAAACGTTTTTTGAGGAGTATACATGCAGCCAATGTTTCTACTGTGGTTGTAATACAGATGTCATAGTCAGATCAGACAAAAATTCTCTCCACCTTTCCTTTCATTTTAAAACTGAGAACTTCCAAAGACTTTCCCTGTCTTTCAGCCCCTAAAGACAAATCCACAGCAAAGGTAAAGCCTCTTCTTGAGTCGCCTCTAGCCGTCAAACTCTCTGATAGGATCAGGGTTAACACCTCACTTGATTTTCTCAGCCCGCCAAGACAGGTATAAAATGACTGTGAAGCAATTTTCTGCCTCACCTTTGTCTCAGACAGACACTGGGTAGTTAGGAGGGGTATAAGGGATCAGTGCTGCAAGATACTACTGTTCTGAAGAGCTCAGTGGAGAGAATAACAGGGTTGTCTCTTACCTGACAATACGAATATGGCTGTTTCTAAATTAGAGACTGCTTTCAGTGCTAATTACAAAAGCTGGCTCACAAATGATTGTCTGAATAGTAACCAGCTATACTAGATATGGACACCAGAGCACTACAGGTGTGTACTGTACTGTCATTATTTGGCACAAACGAGACAGAAATGGCTGCTTGAGTCAATTCATAATAGACCTAAGTGTCTGGTTCTCTCACCGTTATAGGTAAAATAGAGGGTAGTTATCAGTTATCCATTATGTAGCCTAATCAGCTGAGTCTGGATACTTGATCCAAATAGCAACTAATCATACAATCATGAAGAAGCAAGATTAAGCTAATGAGTGCTTTTATAGGACAAATGAAATGGACAGTCATGAGTTTTTTGTTCCTTCCTGTTTTTTATTCAGCTGATTTGATAATAAAAATCCCTCTGGAAAGCAGCAGTAAGTGGATGGTGGGGTGGAAAAATGAAGATGGAAAAAGCAGGGAGGGGCTGTCAGTGATATTGCAGGCGTCTTCTGGTCCACTGGGTAAAGACTAATCATGATAAATGCCACATGCACAATCACACTCACTTGCTCAGACATATGAAGACATTGCTATCAACATTCCTTCACCAATTTCAGAGTCAAAACAAGCCAAGCTTAAAATATTAGCATTGGGTGCAAAAGAGAGATGGAATATTAGTTTGAAAAGATTGCACCAGTGGATGTTTTTTCCACAACTTTTTACAAACATTTTTTTCCAGACAACTGGAAATACTGCATACATTTGTTTTACTAATTAAATTTCTTATTCATTGTTGGTCTTAAAGCCTCTGAGAACATGACTTGAATTTTAAGGATTTTCAACATTCAATGTGTCATTTTGCATCCAAGGAGCCCAAGCAGCAACCAAGGCCTTTAAAAGACAGGGCTTTAAAGGACTTTACCCATGCAGAATGTGTGGTAATTGTGGGTAAAATTGAGTTGTTATTTCAATATAACCAGTAACCCCAAAACCCCTAGGCATGCAGACTGCTTTTACAAACATTTGTGAAAGAATGGGTCGCTCTCAGGAGCCCAGTGAATTCCAGCGTGGAACTGTGATAGGATGCCGCCTGTGCAACAAATCCAGTCGTGAAATTTCCTCGGTCCTAAATATTCCACAGTCACAGCTGTATTATAAGTGTTTGGGAACGACAGCAACTCAGCCACGAAGTGTTAGGCCACATAAACTGTAGGAGCGGGGTCAGCGGATGCTGAGGCGCATAGTGCGAAGAGGTCGTCAACTTTCTGCAAAGTCAATCGCTACAGACCTCCAAACTTCATGTGGCCTTCAGATTAGCTCAAGAACAGTGCGCAGAGAGCTTCACGGAATGGGGTTCCATGGCCGAGCAGCTGCATCCAAGCCATACATCACCAAGTGCAATGCAAAGCATCGGATGCAGTGGTGTAAAGCACACCGCCACTGCATCCGATGCTATGTCGGACCTATGTTATCTTCCGCCATCATGGATAACAGTCCAATAACAATCTGCTGGGAGATTGATTTGCCCCCTGCTATGCCCCACCCATTAAAAGAAAACATCACACTAAACCCTCAAGCAACCAACGGGGATTGTTTACAACAGGGTATGATTGAGCCAGTGGAAGAGTCCACAGTTTAGATATTACCCAAGTGGATCAGCCAGCCAATCAGCATTCAGAAAATAATGTTTCTGATAAGAATACACCATACAGAGGCAAAAAGGAACCATCTGGTAGAAGAATCTTCCTCCAGAGGGCCCTTATCATCATGTTGTAATGTCAATCTACAAACAGCATATTTTTTTAGATTTTGCTTTTTTTCTGGTTTATGGCTAGGAATGAAACAATACTCTGACTGTTGTGGTTTCATTTAATTTCTTGATAAACAGAAGTCTAACTTAGTTGGTAAATACTCTTTATTTTAATGTAACATATATAACATATATAAATGTCCTGGTAGGCAATAGTCATGTTTTACTCAAACATAACATAAACAAATTATACATGTAAGAGAAAAGGTTGTTTAAAGTAATGTTGCTCTTTTTTGCTGTGTGTATGTTTTGTTAACCTGACACGCCAGAGGGACAGCTCCATATATACACCACGGAAATATTTCACAAGTCCATCTGGGAAAGAGCAATTTGAAAATGTTTTCAGAGGGAATCTTCCTCAGTTGTTGGACAATAGAAGTTGGTAAGACAGACATGCAGGATTTCAGACAATGAATCAGGCAGGTTCGTTTGCTCTGCAAGGCTAATGTTTTTTATTTCTACAATGAAATTACAGAAAAACAATTAGCATTTTTAAGTAACATAGCATAGGTCATTTGTCTCATACATTAAGTGGTTTATACATCAAAAACACAAGAAAATCATTTTACATCATAAATGATTTCCCTTGGTCATATAGGTTGCTAGAAAAGCTTGGTTGCTTGAGAGTTAAAAAACATTAAAAAGTGTCCAAACTTAAAAAGCTTAAAGCGATCCGACAGTCATGTGTTCCCTTGAATGACAAATTATATGAATTTACTGACCAACCAGCAAGATCTGCCCTCCCTAAACTTTGCTATTAAACTTCTTCCTCACATCCTTTCCATTTCAGGACAGCTCTTAGATTTGATGTGTTTCAATTTACATTCACTGAAGCGAGTCATAACCTTCAACAAGTGCCTAAAAGCACTCATTGAGGGCTGAGGAAAAGGAAATGGGCTCATATAAATGCAAAAGTTAAATGTGTGGGGAGCATGCAAATTAACTGATTTTGTCCTTGTAAACACATCAAACAGGTGATTCCTGATAGAGGGAGTCTATGGCCAATACATACAGGAGGCTGTGGCTAAACAGGTACAAATAACAGCTCGGCTCATAGTATCACCTTAATTAGAAACACTTTGGATTGTTTACTGGAAAGGAGACTGCAAGATATTTTGGAAATTTGCATAGAATAATGTGGTGTGTGGGAATTACAGTGGGCACATCACTACTATATTGTAAAGATAATTTGTCCCTACACTCTACTCCAGTTCTCCATGTGAAGCCTCAAATATAGCAATACTATTGTTTTTTTTTTTTTTTCTCTTAGCTTCCTTTTCCTCTCCAGCTCTTGTAATACCTCTTTACCCCTTCTTCCCAGCAGAAATCTACATGCTGTCTCAGCAGCTGACAGCAAGGGACGAGAAGAGAGAAGTTCAGGGGCTGCTTTTGTTTAAGGTGGTTTTCACAGCTACAGTTCGGTTTCTTTTTTGCTATTCAGTCAAAAAAAAGGCGACAAATTTGCATATTTCCCCTGGATTGTTTCATGTTCAGTATTTTGGAAATAACCAAGCCCAGCTTGAGTTGCACCATGGGATAAAATTATGAAAAGAAAGACATCAAAACAGTGATATAATAATGATTAAAGAAGAGACTTAATGCCCTATTGAGGATTCAAAAAGGACCAAACAGGAAAACCCTGTGAATGAGGCGCCTTGGCTTTACTCATAATGCATGAACGCTGACTCACAATAACTCCCCAAATCCCTCCCCCTTAACATTTTCTTTTTCACATGCCTTTAGACCTCATAAAACTGATGTCCCAGCAGGAATCATGGTTATATCAGAGGTTAAAAAGGGATACACAGGACATTTTAAATCTGATTGCTTGACAAAGAGGGGGCCAAGGTTAAATACCAGTACAACTGCGTAAGTGTGAGAGAAAAAAGGTGTGTTGACTATTGAAGTCTGACAGAACGGCGAACGTCCTGAGTTTTAACAGCCGCTCCATTTGCAGAATGCTGAGCACAGTTGGCTTTTCTTTCAGTAATTGCTCTTTGCTGTAAATGCTAATTTAGTTTCATAACTGCTTGACTGAGTCCAAGATGGGATTTTAAAGGTTCCAAGCCCCTGTCTAATTTCATTCTGTTTAAGCTGCCTGTTCAGGCTCTTTGTGCATGCAGCTGAATGTGTGTGCATGTTTGAGTTTTTATTAACAGTTTGCTGAACACGCCTGTTCTCCCTTGTGGTTTTCCTATTTTTTTTATCTCAGTTTTTGCACTCATGGGAGAGTTTAATCGGTATGCAAATTGAAAGAAACAAAAAATCATGTTAACCGGGAAAAAAAATATATATATTTGCATGACTGCTCTATAAATATTAGCCCCCTGTTTTCACAGAAGCTGGATGTGGATGCATCATGCTTGAATACTGTTTGCATATTCTCCCCCCTAAAATTGCATATTGCTTATATTTTCTTGATATGTTAAGTCAGGGAAAAGCAATCATTCTGTTTTCTCTTTCATCTTCCAATATCCTACTGATCTAACTCTATATTTTTCCTCCAGGGCAAAATGTGATGATGAATATCAAGTTTTCCAAACCTCACAGTGATGCAAGAAATTATTGGTTGCTGTAAGAATGAGTTTAGCAGGTCCTTGAGGAGTCAATATTTCACTGTTATGAGCAAACATGCACTTTCACAAAGGCCACACACATCCAGCCTCACATGAATTTTTTCAATCAATCCACAGAACAGCACTCTTTATGTGCATTTTTTTTCTTCACAGTCCTTCATGTGGACACCAAACTATGAACATTTACTCTGACTCATGCATTAATCCTTGCTATCAAATGTAATGCATTTGTCACCATTATGAATAAGGTCTCTTGCCTAGCTTTCTAAATGTGCTGGTATTTTGACTGAACTTTACACTAATATGTGAATGTCTAATTGAATTAGTTTTATTACAAATTATGTATGACATTGTTGGAAGACGCAGCAGTTGTTCATTGTTCGCATCTAAAGAATCTTGTTTTTGAATGCCAAGAGCAAACCTCATTTTACCATGTGTACAGAAGCCAATACCCAACAGAAACATACAAAACTAGAAAAGCACTCTGAGAGCGCCGACCTCCGCCAAGCAGCTCAGTTACAGCAGTGGCTTTTCCACTCCTATTGGGCAGCTGAGTCTCCAGTCATGTCTGTCCATGTGGAGAATGCTGCATTCGATTTCAGAACTGGGAAGAGAGGAGTGTGAATAACGTGTTCTCCGAGTTATCAGCTTTACAGTTACAAAGTTGGAAAAAACATGCCGCTCTATCAGGCTATTGTTAGCTGTCGTGTTAGCAGAACTCCTCTGCTGGCATTGCAAGGGAAGCTGGGAAATGTAGTGACATAGGCTTAAAAATGTTGGTCAGTTTGCAAATAAACTACAATTCCCATAGTGACATAAATGAATGGAGTTTGCCATTATGTGTTTTTGCGACGTGAATCTGAATTTGATCAGCACCAAAATGTAATGGCTTCTTCCTTGGACCAAACCACAACTCTTGTAAAATTCTCATGTAAATCCATCCTGTAGATTCTGCATAAAACAGACAGACAGACAGACCCTGGCGAAAACATAACCTTCTTGGAGGAGGTAATAAAAGATTGTACCATAATTATCTCCCTCACCTTAACCCTGTACTCCCACACCGAGATATACAATAACTAATGAAAAAGAAGTATAACACCTAACAAAACAGATAATTTAAAAGGTTATTTCAACTATGGAGTATACTTGTATATACCCAAACCTGTATATTTTGTATTAAAGTAAACTCAAAAACAGCAACAGAGTGATATGGACAGGCACATATATATTATAGGTACATATAAATGCCCCCATAGATATAAATACATGCACACACCTAGGTATACTTGCATACAGTGCTCAGCATAAATGAGTACAGCCTTTCAGATTTGTCAGAAAACCTATAGTTTCCTTTCAAAATCACCATTTACTACAGCATACTATACCACAAAATACTCCCCCAAATGTGGGCCATTGGTTGCAAATAAGATTTTTTTTTTTACACACAAAAAAGTATTTTTCTAATTTTAAGATCAGGATGCAAAAATGAGGAGTGGGAGCAAAGATACATTTTAGTTATCATATTACCCTTATTTTCATCTTATGGTAGAAAAAAAAAATGTTATGTTAAACTCAGCTTTGTCAAAACTTTGGAAATTGTTCTTTTTTTCATTTAGATATTGACTTATACATTACTTTTAATAGGGGGTGTACTCATTTATGTTGGCAGTATATACATACATATTAGAGTCCTTTCCAGACAATATCTCATTTTGCTGTAGAGCTGTATCAGATATGGTCTATGGCATCAGGTTTTTCTTTTTTTTTTCCCCCAGATGTAGCTGTCAAAGTCAGGTAAACAGAAGATATTTACCTGGTATTCTAAGCCAAGAACTCTGCAACTAAAACCTTGCTGAATTCAACCCTTGCAACCCCCAGCCACAAAAACATTTATGGAGCTGAATCAGAAAGCAAATGTAACAACAGATAAAGACAAAGCATAAAGTTAGAGGGACATCGGAAACAGAGGACCAACATGTTGATTTGTGGCTTAACACATGCGTCTACACAGTGTGAAAAACTACAAGTGCCATGGATGTCATAGGAGGCTATGTGCTAGCAGCATTTACCTTATATTCCTTCTGCTGTTGTTCACCATGTTTGTCTACATGTTTTGGTGTAAAAATAAAGAACAATGCCACCTCGGGACTTACACCCCAGGAAGTAAGTGGATTTAGGTCTGGACCAAACTCTAAATCAAGGGCACACAGGTAAGTATTGAGGAGGCATGAGACATGATTCAAAAATAATGATTTTATTTTGATTAATCAAAAAAAGAAAACAATGAAAAAACTGAAGCTGAAAGGGACAAAAAGGTGTTAAAGCAATGGAAAACTCAACTAAGCAAGTGAATTATGGTTATTCTTTATTACAAGTTTTTAAATAGGCCTAGTATAAAAGTGATAAAATGTTAAGTTAAAATATGGCTACTAACTTGACAAAAAAAAACCAAAAAAAAAAAACAACTGAACCCAAATGTGGACACCCCTAGCAGAGAGGCAGACTACACAAAGGAAGGTGTGGGGATGCTACCCATATACTCACCCCTTCAGTGCAACACAACACAGCAATCCTCAAACAAACAGGTGTAGCCTATGTGTGACCCAGTGCTTTACACTCACATGCAGTAGGTGGACAGCCCTCACCCTGGGGGCCTAGCCTCGCAGCTAAAAGACACCAACTCTAAAAGAACAAAATAGAATTAACAACAAAACAAAACAAATGAAACCCAGCAAGTATACACTTAAAGAAATGAAATAACTAAAGGAACTAAAGGGGGTGGGGGGGGTGGGCAGCAGCCACATTCTGTGGATAAAAGAAAATAAGATCAATAAAAGGATTTTAAAAATGCCTTTAACAGTCTTGAAGCCACCATACTTACCTCTATGGGTTGGGTTGTGGGCTACCAAGGTTCCCTATGGGGAGGCACCAATCAACCTAACAGGGACACCACTGGATAAATAGCATGGGGTTAGATACTTGATTATATATAAAATTCCAAAAAGACTCCGTCTTTACCTTTATCTAGCAGCAAAGTACAGCCAGGAGCATCCAAACACCCTCCACATGCCAGCTAAAGAGCAAGAGGCCTGGCCTGAGCTCCAGATGGCTTTTCTAGGTGGCTGATTGAATGCAGGTGGGAGGGGGACAGAGTACCAGGCTGCATTCAGCAGCAGCAGCCTGTTACCTCAGTGCTGCCTACCACATCTACAGTAAAGTTCTGTTTGACCACATGGGATTATGAGCTGCAAGAGTAGAGGTCATGATGGTTGCTGTGTGAGTTGGTTTGTGTATAATGTGGAATGACTTTCTTCATGTGAAAAACTGTTCAGTCTCTTAGTAAAGTGGCCTAATGTGGGGTCTCTCACAGTTTCACAATCATAAAGGTTTAAAAAAAATGTACACGTGTACCAGGCCTTACATATTAACACATATTTCTCCACATCTGTTTAAGCACTCTACATCGGTGTCACTTTTGGAAGCAGTTACCATCTCAAATGACCCTTTTATAGAGATACCAGATAAGTATCCCATCTTTTGTTAACCTTTGACTTCACCTTTTTAAACAAGAAAAGAGGAGGTTGGGCACTTCTAACACATCAACTAACCAACCATAAGTTATCACTTAAAACAGAGGTCTAATAAAATCCCTGCTACCCATTTAACATAAAAAGTGAATAGTTTTCACTTGATTATGAGTGGTTATTATTATGGAACTCATCCATAGGTTAGCAAAATGTTACACCTCCATCACAGTTGACTCCATAAAGATCTGTTGAGAGACAGAACTTGAAGCTGTAAGTCTTGCCCCATGAAAGTGCTTGTAATCTATAAGAGTTTGGAGGGTCAAAACTCAATCTTTGCAAGCGCTGACTGATCAAGGATTTAAGCCACAGCCGAGAGGGACATACTTAAAAAAACAAAAAAAACAAACAGAGATATTAGTGTTAGGTCACAAGTTCTCTCTTGGGTTAATGTGGTAGCACTGGGTCAAACCCTCTCTCTTTGATACTTTTTCTGTATGACTTTAACCACAAGATTACAAACCTGAGTTTTGGTAGTCAGCTAAATTTCCTGGACCAGCTGTGAGGTTCCAGACAGCAGAGGAAAAGTGGGATTTTGACTTACTTTGTGGCAGAGTGTCATTTTAAGATTGTGAGCAGTGAAGCTCCTTACAATCCACTCAGGCTTCTCTCCTAAAAATCCATCCTGCATTTAGAATTTGCAGCTACTCAGTACAACTGGATAGAAAAGTGAATTTGCATAATGGGAAAGGTTGGAAGTAAAAAAGACTGAAAACTGTTAACGTGAAAAGAAGTCTCCCAAAAAGTAGTAGTATATGAGCTCTGGCGAATAGACTCACTGTCAGTGATACATTCATTGCTGTGAGATGTAATTCAAACCTGGTGCTATTTGATAAACTTTAAATGTTGTTCACTTAGGAATTCAGTAAGAGCTAGAGAGCCAGGAGATTTGGAGTAAGGAAATCCAAATGATATTTCTGCAATCTAAAATAACTACAAGAAAACAAGTCCTGAATACAAAAAAAGGACTTCAATCCAAACCAGAAAATCTGTAAAATGTACATGAAAGAAAGCAAAATGTGCCCTAAACATCAGCACAGATAAATGACTGACAGGTCTAATAATTTCTTGTGATGTGTGTCCATGTTTCTCTGGTCAGGCTATAATCATGAGGAAATACATAAGCCTGAAAAGAGGTTTCTCTATGGCAACAGGATGTTGACGTGTGTCCTGTGTAATTATATCAGTTATGTAAGTTTGTTTTTTAAAAAAGGAAGTGAGATGGCACATTTAAATTGTGAAAAAGTTGAGCAGTGAGACAGTTTAAATGTGTTGCCTTCAGCCATGAAGCTGGATGTAAACAAGAGCCCTTTTTTAAATCATCCATGTGCTTGTTGACCTGTGTGCCCTGTTGCCCGTGGTGGTCTTGGCAAGCTGTTCCAGAGGTCCAGAAATTCAAACATTTTTGGTTATGAAAAAAATAAATATTGAAACAGCATAGGAGGATGTCTTGGGCTGTTTTTGGCAGTGCATTTTAACAAATGAAAAAGTGTCCCTGTAGGTTGATTTATCATCTACATACATGAAGTATACATGAGAGAGCTTCCACATGGTATTGAAGCTGTTACAGCTGAGAATGTTGCACGCATACTCAGTCGACATCTCTAAGATTACATATTTTTGTATAGAAAAATTATTTTCTGTTTATTAGACACTTTTCTATCTATCTATCTATCTATCTATCTATCTATCTATCTATCTATCTATCTGTCTGTCTGTCTGTCTATCTATCTGTCTGTCTCTCTGTCCATACGTCCATCCATCCATTCATCCATCCATCCATCCACCCATCTACATCCATCTCTATGTGTTAATCAACTGCCATCCATCAATTCATCTATCAATTCCATCCGTTCCCACTATCTATCAATTTAACATCCATCTTCCCATCTGCCCAGCTCTTTCCGTCACACATCTGTCCGTCCATCCATCCATCCATCCATCTGTATCCCTCCAGCTGCTCCTTCCGTTTCATTCTGATTCATCTCTTTGTGTTAATCTACTAACCTTTCTCAGCAGCTGGACCTGCCTGATTCACTGTCTGTAATCAGCAGATCTATCTTGCCAAGCTGCAATCCACAATGACTGTGAGTGGCCCAAAGTAAGATGACCCAGTCAGCTTCCTTTGAAGCAAGAAGAAAATACTACCATATTACTTATTGACTGATGTGACTGATGGAATGATCGTCCAATCACCTGCTGGGTATGCTTTGATAGGTACTGCCCATTTCCAAATACTTGCTATAGGTGTTGCCCATTGATTGATCCATCTGGTGTCAGGTAATCAATCAAGACCAACCACCAGTTAATCCATACATCCATCTGCTCCAACATACTGTATATCCATCCTCCCATCCATCATCTCTTTCCATTAGACATCCATCCGTCTTTGTGCCTTAACCTAATTTGTGATTTTCACCAGGTACAGGAATGAAGAAAGGATTTGAGGATTAGTTGCGTGATCATTGATTATTAACCATGTTGTTGTGCATTTTTACCTCTGCCAGGGGGTTTTGTTTTCAACAGGGTCTGTCCGTTTGTTTGTCTGTTTGTTTTGTTGTTTGTTTGTCTGTTACCAACATTACACAAAAACTACTGGATGGATTTACATGAAAATTTTACCAGAGGTGTGGTTTGGTCCAAGGAAGAAGGCATTACACTTTAGTGCTGATCAAATCCAGACTGATGTCACAAAAAACACTAAAGTTTAAATGGCAAATTCAATTCATTTACGTCATAATGGGAATTGTAGTTTATTTGCAAACTGACATCAACGGTTTTCAAGCCTATGTCACTACATTTCCCAGCTTCCCTTGCAATTCCAGTGGAGGACTTCTGAAAGCTGTGCATGCAGAGTTCTTCTCTCAGACATAGCAGAGAGGAGGAAAACTTTGGCCAATGGAGAAAGCCTGGTGCTGTTCCTGGATCCTTGGTTTCTTAGATAAATTAAGGCAGCAGACTCTCCTGAAATTGTAATTAACATCCCAGTCCTCTAGAACTAAGAACTACTAGTAACATTACTGTGAGCCCATTAACATTATAGAAACAAACACGGCAGCTCTGCGCGCTCACAGTCCCTCCAGCTGTGCCTGTCAATCACTCAAAACAAGGTTGCTAATAATGTCGATATACGGAAATAGCCCATCATAGCAGAAGTCTGAATGTGTGTGAGTGTAAAAACCTAACCCCCCAATTCCACATAGAGCACAGCGAAGCGAAGCGCCGTGATTTTGCTCTGACCAACAGGCTGGCGACATCGCCCACTGGAAGCGCCGCAGCGCACATAACACCAACATCTGTACAAGCAGCAGCAAATTGGTTCAGTCAACAAGTTTCAAGACCCACTACTAACTAGGTCACTCTATTGGATGATATTTGTATCAACAATTATCCCACTTCTTGCAGATTGATATTTTTCATTCCACAATGTGCATATAAAAAAAAACTATAGGATTATAATGTTGGATGGAAATCACAATTAATGGGTGGAACTGAGCTGCTTGGCGGAAGTCTGCGCTCTCGGAGTGCTTTTCTAGTTGATTATTAACCATGTTGTTTTGTATTTTTTCTATTCATGTATTCAGTTTTTTTCATGTCTTCTGTGTAAATAAGGGTCTAATGGGGCATAGGTGTAAAATTGTAGGAAATATATGAAGTCATATATTGTACATAAGGCATTACATAATGTACATCCAATGGCATATTGCCTTTTTTTCTTTTTCTTTTGAATGCCAAGACACCTGGCAAACTAGGCTATAGATCTAGATGTATTAGGAAAATAACTATTGATGAGGTTTATTTTCACAAAGGGAGCTGGATATTCAATGACCTTTCTGATGTGACCCTTGCATACAAATTTGCCTCCAATGTGTCCTGACTAATCTCAGTCTCTGCTGGCACTACAGGGATTCCAGAAGTTGTCTGCCCCGTGGACTTATCAGATACAATCTGCATCTCACAGTGCATCTTCAGCTGCTTTTTGGTGGTCAGTCAAGTCAAGGTCTTTCCTCCACCCTCAGGTGATGAAGGCTGTGATTTAAAAAACAAAAAACAATAAAAAGAAATCTGTCTTTTTGTGGGTTATCAGGCTTCCTGTAAATATTATATTGCACCATCCACTGATGAGCAGCTGGCACAGATGATTAATAACCCACATCGCATTTTGGGACACATGGCAGAAAAGAAAAACATTAAAATCCCGGCGCTCCTCTCTCACAGGTGTCCACCTGCTTCCATAACAGATAAAGCCTACAGCTGCTGGAATAGTGCCACCCAACATTCAAGGTCAGTCTTTATCCCTGCTTTAGGATAGACTGGTGGGGGTCACCAGCCTATGGTTTTTAATAACATGTTCAAAAATATCCACAGGTTACTCTTGGATAAGTGACAGGAGTCCTCTTGGGGGATTAAGAGTAGCAAGGTGAGGCCACAGGGAGAGGGAGAAGCTGCTAAGTTGCTCTGGCCGAACTTGGGGGTTTAAAAGAGTGGTCACTCCCACTTTGACTCAAGACGTAATCACTGCTAGTATGCCTCTCTTTGGTCTAACCGGCCCATTTCCCAGAAACCCAACCTCTCCATTCTGAACAGCTTTTTCCTCCCACCTTTATCAAACACAAAAGCAGAAATATGCTATCAGAGAAAAAAATAATTAAAGAAGATGCTGTGAAAGAGCAGACAGGAATAAATGAGCTGAAGTAAAGCTGAAAGCACAAAGAGACAAAAGTGAACAGGAGGGGGAAAAAGGTGAGAGATAAAAGTAATAAAGGGAGACTGAGTGAAAGTGCATTAGTGAGGGACTAAAAACATGTGAAAGAGAATTGACAGGAAGTACAGTTTGGTAATGATAAGGAGCATTAAAGGTACAAACAGTACATTGGACAGAGAGAGACGCTTGAATTTACATTTTCTTTTATGCCTCCTCCTTTTGTTTTTCATTATGTCACTTTAACAGGTATTTTCTGCCAAAGCTTAATGCTGTGACCTGCGTTTCCACTAAGAGCAAAAAATAAACAGAATCCAAAATACACAAATTCACTTCACCCCGATACAACATTGTAAAGACAGTAAATGTATTTTTTATAAACTATAATCATTATAAATAAAAAAAAAAAACATGTATGTTTTTTAAGGTTTAGGTGGATTTTTAAGGAGAAAACATCCTTTTAATCCAGTTTTTATCCGCTCCTCTTCATTCATTATGTCAAACTCTATATGATTTTACCTTGTGGTCCTGTGTTTTTTGTCCTTAACCCTCCTAATGTCTCAACATTTTGCATCCCCTTGTCCAAGGGGGTCAAACTTGACTCATCTTCTCTAAACTTCAGATGAAAAACAACCCCCCAGATTAAAGGCAATTTAGAATACGCATTTCAGATAAATGTCTGAAATAAGGCTAATGGGGAAAACACACACACGCACGATTTTTAATGATTAATGGGTAAAAATAAAATGTATTTGATGTTGCCTGCTTTTGTATCTTATTATAAAGAAAATGTATAGATCTATTATCATTATGATTATACATGTATTATGATCCTTTCATATGCCTGTGTGAAATGTCTTCCTGCTGAAACTAGGAACCGGAAACGAGAAATCAAGACAGAATATCTTGTCTCTGATAAGACGCCGTCATATCAGCAGAACTCACAGTTTCTGAATGAGAAAGATGACCACTGTGAAGCTTATTTGTGTAACTCTGAACTGTTGATGCTTGTGTGATAAAGTGTACCTTGACTGTTTAAATATGAGAAGCTTAGATGCACTCTTGAGTGCAAAAGGAAGTTGCCTTTGTTGTAAACTGCTCATTCTCCTTGCAGGTAAAAAGACTAAAAGACTAAAAGCTCCTTCTCCTGTCTATTCTATTCATCTAGGCTATCAGTTAGGGACAGTGTGGGAAATTTTCTTGACACTTATACTGTCATTATGTGTTTTAAATGTTTGTTATTTGCCAACTATGTGCTAACTAGAAGTACAAAAATGGCAGAGGACCCAACAGCAAGCATTTCTGGTTGTTCTTTAGTCATTAGTTACTCAAACTATTACCACAGCCATGAGAAGTAACTTGATCAGGTTTCAATTATGAGGAAATTCTCAAAAAAGGGGTCAAAACAAGATGCTATACATTGGAAATGTTGTAGTTGCTTCTTAGTTCAGTCGCCATGTTGTGGTTCAGTAGCTGACAGCTTTTCACTGTCACTGATTACTTTTAAGCCTAAAAAAATTGTGAAACGTAGGTTTGTTTGTTAAGGTTATTAAAAATAAAATGTATTTTTGATGTTTTTCATTCACTATACAGAGCGTCTTATCGGCAATGATCCAAAACACAATAAAAATCCCATAGGCTTCTATTAGGCTTGCAGTCTAGGGAACCAGCACAAAGCTAAATTCAACATTGGCCTACAAAACTGTGTCATCCCTGCACCACTCCATGAGGTGGTTGTTTTTGAAATCCCAAGAAATCAACTTATCATCAGAGGAAAAAAAAAATAAAAATGATGAGATAAAAAATATGTGATAATTGATCCATAAAAAAATACAAGCAAATGTATTTAATATCACATGAAAACAAGAGTACAAGTAAACAAATGGGTGTATGACTACTTTGAGCTTCCCCTCATCCACCTCTTTTTTCCTAAGCTCACTTTTCTTACCCACTGAAGACAGCTTCAAGACCAACATCTGTGTTCCAACCCGTTACTTGAGAACCACTGCTTTTGAGGTTACCGAGACTGAGGAGAAGAATGTAGAGAAGATCATGCACACAAGTGCAAAAGACAAAATTTAAGAGGAGGTAGAGGTTCAGGCTCCCTGAGGAGTCACATGATAGGACTGTTTATTCCTCTCTGCTGCGGAGTAGATCAGGGAAGAAAGTGATAACAGCAAAAAAGTAAAGTAGCAAACTAACAAAATAACTCAAACTCATTAAAACTGTCTCAATAAAAGCTTCAGAGGTACTTGAACTCAGTCACTTGTTAGATAATTTCACAGTTTGATGCTTATGACTGATTCCTTTAGAAACTGTTTGAATGTCTTTCCACAATGTTTTGTTAGAGTTCACAGCCAAGGCTACCTGCTTCAAATACATTATTACGGTAGTTTGTTATATGACAAGGATAGAGTATGCAGTCTTGAAAAGAAATAAAAGCACACATTCTTTCTTCACTAAAGTTAAGGACTGCTTTGATTGCTGCTAAATCTTACTTGGTACAAGCAGCATAAAGGTCAATCTTCAGCAGATTTGCACTGTGCTCTCAGAAATTGTGATGCTTGTTTTTTCAGTTGAAGTTGTTATATTTTTAAAATGCTTTTGAAAACGTAAGCCTATAATTTCAGTTAAAGCACAAACTAAATAAAAGACTGTTTTGTTTGAATATCTAAATTAAATTGTCTGCTTCTTTCCAGCACTGGCGTTTAATAAACTTGAAAAGTTTCTGTATCTCTCTGTTGATTATCACTGAGAGTGTAATGAACGTCTTTATACTCCACGGATTCAGTTTTAGTTTGTTAGTTTGTTTGTTTTTTAGTGTGTAGGCAAGATTATTAAAAAACTACTGGACAGATTTTGCTGAAATTTTCAGGAGATGTTGGTAAAAACTACATTTTGGTTGTGATCAGATAACCGCCATTATTGAACAATCAGTTTTGCTCAATAACTGCCTTACTAATAATGATATTAACTATTGTTTATAGATGTAACAGCAATATGTGAGCTGCCTTGACGGAGGTTTGAGCTCTCCGAGTGCTTTCTTGTGTCATCAAGTACATCATTTTGATACAACAGGAACAAGAATCTTAAAGGAGTAGTTCAGTCATTTTGAAGTTGGGTTATGAGATGTGAGACAACAGTCAGCTAAGTAGCTCAAAGGGCTTAGGGGCAGCAGTAGCTCAGTCCAGAAGAACTTGAGTTGGGGACCAGAGGGTGGTCTCGACTGAATCATGTTTGGAAGTTGATTTGGTTTCTGCAGAGGTGCCAGCTGACTTCCCCAGCACTGCCAAAGTGCCCTTGAGCAAGGTACTGAACCCCAGATCTGCTTGGTGATGCTTCTTCAGGAGTAGCAAGCCGTCACTCTGACATCTTTCCATTAGAGCATGATCAGAGGACCTGTTTGAGCATGTGAACTTCCATGTAGCATGTCTAAACAACAGAGGGTAAAGATCTGAATTTCCCTATGAGGGATTAATAAAGTATGTGTTCCTCTTCGGTTACTTCTCTACTTTTCCTCCAGGAAGCCTTTGTGTTGGCACAATTTTACAGTGTTTTTTTCTTCTTCTTCCACCTATGCACAAAAGACAGCGGATAGCTCTATATACTTAGGCTATGATTCAGACCTAACAACCGGAAGGTTTGTGGGCTTGCAGTTTACACACATGCACTACCAGTTAACTCCTGATCACACCTGCTCCTCAGTTTCCACAGAAGTTTGTCCCCCTCTCACTTTTGGCCGGCAGAATCTAGTTCTGAAGAATTTTTTTTTGTGATGCTTGTTCTATATTCTCTGGCTCCAGAAAGGCAACCCCCTGCATCCACAGTAAAGGGAACTGCTATCACTCATATTTGGCTCAGTATTAGTTTCCTCTGCAGTTTTTGTGTCTTCCTGAGTCCATAGAGTGGAACAGCAGATTGGCTGAATCAATGCACACAGTCGGAAGAACACATCACTGTTTGCTGCATCGAAATAGTGCCAAACACAGAGACCTCCCGGAGGAAAAATAAAGAGCTCAAATCATACATCCAAGGATATCCTATTGGATTTATCTACTTAAAAGTTTGACATTTTTGGTGGCTTATGCGGTGCCCAAAGTTGTGCTGTGATGTCAGATGTTGGGAAGTTCTCTTGATCATTCTGCTCCCAGCTGCAGTGTATATTGGACTTGAAAGAAGTTTTGACAGGATGATGTTGCTGTTTAAATGTCACGTTAGACCTCTCACACTTGCTGGTGGCAAGGTTGCAGTTGATGCCCTGAGTATTTGAAATGTTGTTCAAAAGATAAACAGATGTCACTGTGCTGCATGACCATATCACTTTCCAGATGACTGCACCAATGCATCATAGCCAGGTCACAGCCTGTGCTGCCTCTGGGTCTTCTCGTGAGCAAGGGAGCAATGGAAGCCAGAAGGGTGCAACCTTGATCAAAGAGAAAGTCAATTAAAGGTGCAGAGCGTCATGTTGAGAGGGGGGATCAAGCTGCTTATCTCACTCATGCACCTTCACACCCATCTGGTCCATAAGTCACCATCTCACTTATCTTGTAGGTCTTAAGTTGAATTTGTCACTGAATGAGGGGCTTTCTTGATATACACAATTTTTTACTTACTAACAACACAAACAAGAGAATTGATAAAGCAATCAGTGGTGGCAATTCACTCTCTCTGAGACAAATATGGGTACTGGACCATTTATGGATGTGATACAGCTCACCAATACAGCAGACAATACTCATGAACATTACCTATTAGCTAGTGGTAAATATGCTGTGCAGGCGAGGTTACACTTCCCAAACTTCTGCCTTAGATGACTACTTTGTCAATCTATGTAGGTCTTTAGGTCAAATAAATCCCTGTCAGACAGTTTTTAATACAACCATTCAACAAAACTTTTTTCCAGGAATTTTATCTGCATGGATCCACCATGTTTGACCTATAATTTGTGATTTTTCATCACATTTTCCTATTGGAAGATGTGACGTTGATGTTATTGGACATTAATTTAACCCTGAAACTGAAACTGCACGTCACTTTATTTGCCAATCAGATGTGCGTTATTTCTTCCTGTCATGTTTTCTTCATCATATTGTCAAATCAATAGCAGCCAAAGATCAACAAGAAATAAAACAGTTTGCCGTCATTTCTCAAAAGAATTGTAAAGGAATTGTGAGTAATGTGATGTGGTCCTTTGTAATTAGGGACAAAAACTGCTCCCAGAAGTGGCATACTGTATATGATCGTGTGAATCAAAACAAAATCTTGAGGAATAAGAGTATTTGTATGCACCTATTATTTTTTCCACCTATAGCATAAGCTTTAGAGAACTATATTTGGATTTGAAAATGCTTGTTCATCAGTATCTTTGTGGGATTTGCACAAAGTTCTGTAAGATTGTCTGCATGGTTATACAACTTTTATTACATATATCTGATATCATTACATTATATCATTATATCATTCTAATAGCCCAGGTTGTCCTGAGAAAAAGGTTGATTTGACTTGATTGTGCATGAAAGGGTTAAAGGTTCTACATACATTATCATGAAAAATACTCAGGCGAAATAAAAATAGCAGGAAAAGGCTTGATGTTGAAAAGGTTAGGAGAGAAAGTGAACAGGTACTTTAATAAGACTAACTGGTATCGAGTTTTATATCACTGGGCAGCCTGATTATTTACCTTTACAACAAGGTACAACTTGCAGGATTGTGGATCCGCGGAATGAGCAACACAAACATGTGGGTGGCACCCCTAAAAAACTGTGCCAAAATTCCCTGCAACTGGAAGCTGGTGTTATAGTATGAAGAGTGGCAGCATTATTTGGGGTCAGCCCTGGTGCCGTTTCCAAAATTAGGACCAAGTCCCATAAGATGACGTGGGCATCCCAGGAAGACAACACCCCAGTGATGAAGGGGTTCCTCAATCTTGCTTATTAAAGAACCGTAGGCTTTCTTTATGGGGAAGAGGAGATTTTGGTACATTTAAGGGCCCTACTCACATGTTAAGCTGTGTTTCTTACTCCAGAACTGCAGGATTCTTACAAATTATATCTCTAGTAAAGGTGACTAATCAGGCTTTCCAACGATATAAAAGTCAACACCAAATGGTATTATTTAAAGGGGGTGGGAGGTACTTGGTAGAAATAACATTTTCACTTTTTTAAGGAGTTTGTTTTGGCAAGGACAGATGGTTAAGAATTCAAAAGAAAACTGACACGTATTTTGTTTGTGGGAGAAAATTGTGCCAACCAACAAAACAAAAGAATAAAAGAGGTAAGTGGAGGTTAGGTGCAGGGAACAGGCTGCATCAAGAGACAGGGTGACGGATGGAGGGGAAAGGTGCAGAATGATAGATGAAGGAGGGTGTCCCAGCATCATAATAAGGAAATTAACCTTGCACTATCGTTTGCCCTCTACTGTACTGCTCAAAGCCTAAACCTGACAAGCATTAATCCTTCCTGCTAACCTCATCAATACTGGATCGCTAAAGAATAGAATAAACCCTTCAGCGATGTGTGTGTGTGATTGTGTATGTATGTGTGTTTCTACCTGAACATACATCTTTTGTGCTTCAAGCTCAATATTGAAATATATGATTAAAAAGCAGAGGAATGACAGGTGAGGTGCTGTGTGGGAGTGAATTATCTCCTTCACATTGTATTTATAGATCACGCAGCACAGTGGGTGATAGAAGGAGCTGCTCTGAAGCCTTCAGGGAGGGATTATCAGGGCAGTACATGTACAAGGTCATCACCTCAGATTAGGTCTGCTGTCTCCTGCTCAGCTCCCATCAGTGACTGGTTACAAACCACATCTGTCCTCTGGTTGAGCAGATAATATGCTCTCCACAGTCAGGCAAGGTTTTCTTCAGGAACACCAGTTTCCTCCAACAGGCCAAAACATGCAAGTGTTATGAATGATTCTCTGTCTGTACATATCGGCCCTGTGATTGGTTGACTACCAGTCCAGGGTGTACTTTATGCCCAATGACAGATCAGACAGGTTTCAGTGCCCTTGAACGTGATGAGTGACTTAGAAAATGGATGGGTTACTTCTAGGATCTACGGTCCCACTGCCGTGATATGATCACATGACATTTCCAATTTGCTGAACTAAAACACAGGGGGAAGCTTCTCTTCATTTACCTCCGCCAAGGAGGTTATGTTTTTGGCCCCGTTTGTTTGTCTGTCTGTTTGTTTGTTAGCAAGATTACACAAAAACTACTGGACAGATTTTTCTAAAATATCCAGAAGATGTTGGTAATGGCCCAATTACAAAAATATTAGATTTTGGTTGTGATCTAGATAACCGCCATTAGCAGATGATCATTTTTGCTCAACAACTGTCCAACTACTAATGATATCAAAATGATTCTGAGTGCTAGGTGTGGTTTTCAGGGTCAAGGAATCATATTATGATGGTTATTATAACTTTATCATGAAACCAGTGCTTATGTAACAGCAATATGTGAGCTAAACTGGCGGAGGTTTGCGGTATGAAAACACATGTAAACTTGAAAGCACGCAAAGCTGACCTACGAACATAGTGCACTGAGGTCAAATAAGCAATATATGATGAGGAATCCATTTAGCGTGTTTGCCTTTATGAATATGCAGAATACATGCAGATTATCAGAACGCACAAAATACTTTTACACCAACACTCAGAGTGTGAACATGAATGTGTTTGGTAAGAGGGATGATGGATGTAATGTAATGTGTCCGGTCACTGTTCTTCCATTAATGTTAAGTTAATTGCATCCTAGGTTTGCATCATGACTTCTGCTGTTTCATACTTATTTCCATAGACATTGATTCTAGTCCTAGACGTTAAATCGAGCTGAAGCTGTGATCAAATTCTAGACACTACTTACAGCCATGAGACTATGATATCACTTGATGTTGGAAGTAGCAATCTTGTCAATGAGCTAATATGAATGTGAGCCAGTAATTACATTTGAGGTGTATTTTGGAACCATAAAAGTTACATGTGATGATGATGATATATTATATGACATAAATACTCTACTAAATACATAAATGCCAGTGACTCTGTCTAAAGTATTGAATCTCAACATACTGTAGGTGCACACTAGGCTTGTCGCCTTTTTCTCGATATTCAAATAGAATTTCAGTCTTGGGGATAAAAATATGTTTTCAAACTGCAGATATGGATTTGAATTGAAATATGAAGTACAGCAGCTTATGAGGGCATCTGGAGCAGGGAACCGCCCAGTCCAACAGAGGGCGCTCCTAGAACAAACTGATCATCAATTGCTCTCTTTACCCATACAACTAGGAGGTAAACCCCAAACTGATGAAGTACAAGCAGAGCCACTCTGGGCAGATAATATAAACATCTGAGGGGCACCATGTGGAAGCACTTTGGGCTCCACATTACCAGTGGCAAAATAAAGACGACACTGTGTGTCAAGTATGTGCAAATAAGCTGGCCCACTCCTCAGCCAAGACAAATCTGCAAGGCCATTTATTAGCCCTCCACCCAAGTGTCCAGATGTGCCTTGTTAAATGCTCAGCCCTGTGCATTCACATCCTCCTTGGCAGGCCCCCCACCAGAAGGGCAGGAAAAGGCGATCATCGACAAGATTTTGAGGATGTGCACAGATATGCAAGGATATGTGGCCCACCAGTGTGCCATGAAGAGAAGTAAATAGTAAAATTATGTAGAGGTTAAAATATCTTCAGTTATTTGCATGTTTGCTCAAAAAGGTTTGTTTGATTTTTGGGGAAAGTGACAGTCCTAGTGCACACAGACAAGCAAAGAGATGATTTTTGATATAAGTAGTGACTTAAAAACATATACTTCTGTCCACACTTTGAATGCTTGCATGTATTAATGAAAAACTATGCAAATAGGAATTTGTGAGTTCTCTGTTTTAGAAAATCAGAAGTCATCCTCAACAAGGGTTGTTTTCAACCACAATACCTCTGCCTGGCAGCATTAGCATTAGCCCATCAAGCGACACAACTCTGCTGTAGAATATGCTTGCTAAAATGATTAGCTGATATCTATTACTGCATTAACAACACACAATTGAGACATGAGGGTCTATTTGAAGTCAAAAACTCAGTTTCTGAATTCTTTTCAATGCACTTTTGCTGTAAACTGGATGAAAAGTGTCACAGGTTCAAGGACAGATGCAAATACAGTGACAGGAAGAGAAAACCATGTGTTGAACAGAATCCCACCTCATTAACACTTAGCTGATGGCATAGACGTGATGCACATCTCCTTTTTAAAAAAAAAAAAAAGACAGTGCAAAAGCACTGACTGGAGAATATGTTTCTTTCACCTGGTAAGCTCTCATCACAAAAAAAATAGATTAAAACTTGAAAAATATGGCAGTAACGTGATATTATCAAGGTTTTAACAGAACAGAACAAAATTTAACCTTTCTCAGTATTAAAGGCATGGGTAGAAATACAAATATAATTTTCTGTCATCTCTCTTATGTTTATTTTTCTCTTTTATAATCTGTTGAATTTATTTCAATCTACATGGTAAAACTTTATGAGATTGCAGAAGATATCAGCTCAGTTTCAATCAGGGAAGTCTGAAGATAGAAAGGTGGGGGAGAAAACAGGAAAAAAACACTCAAGCATCCTAAATAATGTTAAAGATACACTTTTGGGCTTTGTATAACTGGTATTTTATCAACTTTTAATGTATCTGATAAAGTCATGCACCAAACAGTTGAATGTTTTTTTTTTTCACCTTAAGTGTAACAGAAGAAAGAGTATGCTCAAAATGACAAAAGTTTGCTGCTTTGATCGTCAGTTACAAACAGAGCAGAGCCTGCTGAGACACCCCCATATAAAAACGTCAGCTTACACATAAAATAGACTCATAAAAAGATCAGCCTTCCTTCTTACTTTTACAAGTTCTGCTAACAAATTGATCTGGTTCTCTGCAAGGGAGTGTTCTGCCTTCTAAAATTTGCCTTGGAAAAAAAAGAAAAGAAAGAAAGAAAAAAAAAAAAAAAAAATTAAAAAAAGAAACAAAAGAGAAAGGAGCCAGAAAAGTTCAGCACAGTCTGAGAACACTTTGAAATCACTAGCCACATTTACTGCAGTTAAACTGTGGACATACCAGTCAGAATTTGAGACAACCTTGAAAATCTCGACCTCAACTTCACTCTTCAAAAAATGTTTAGAAACTTTATTTCAGATGATCTTTCCACACCTCTTATAATACCAGTGGATTTTGTATTTTATATTGTTGGAAATTAGTCACCTTTTTAACAAGGTACAATGTGTAATGATTGTGCATTCATTGAATGAGCAACACAGCTAAAGGTGTGAGCAGGGCAGGGTGAGGAATCTGTCTTCTTTGGGTACTATGGCCAAATAATGCTGCGACTCAGCATCCCAGAACATCACTTTCCAGTTGCAGAAGATTTCTCCAAATTTTGGGGGCATTCCCATTAATTTAGCTTTGTTGCCCAGCCAAAAACTTACTTTGAAGATGACCCTTTCAGTTTGTCTTTAGTTAAAAAAGAGTTAGAAAGTTACTGATTTACTGAAATGCTGATTTGGGTGGAGTATAAATGTTCATCACAGCAAGGAGGAGCTGCATGACGAGTGCCACAGACTGCAGATTTATAGTTATTAACCACATGTATCTTCTGATCTCGAAACATCTTGAGATGTTCTTATAAAGTCATCCTGGTACTTCAAAGAATTTGACAACATAAGCCCAAAATGTACACAACTGTGTCAACAGGTAACCTGGATGGTCTCATGTCCTCCATTTCCCATTGGGGTTTTAGCCAATTATCATTCAAACACAGGGCTGGATCTACTAAGAACCCAAATAACTAGTGCTAAATTGCGTGCGCAAACTAAAAGATGGCACGTGCTATTAGTGGGCGTGTTGCAAGTGATCTACTACGACTGCGTGTGCAATTGATAACAGGTGCAAAAGTGGTGCGGACCGCCCTATTTATATGATGATTTTGCGTGTGCTACTGGCTGTCACCATGGAGAGTTTGGGAGAGCAGAGCGGCCGTAAATGAAAATTTAAGTTTGAAGTTTGGCATAGAAAATTAATGAAATAATGAATGAATCCATACACTGACTCCTGCGCAGCGGCTGTTTAAGTCTGATCTATGCTTGTTTTTCTGTTTGTGTTTCTTCTTTAGGTGACCCAACCCAACTGACAATTTCAGTGACATTTTTGTCCCATATAAATCGTCCTCTTTGTTGCTTTGGTGGCTCAAAAATGCATCTCAGCAGTAATTATTGGCTAAAATGCATTGTAAATAGCGGTAATTCTGACATCCACAGAACTGAGTGAAGTCATAGTCACATGTCAAACGGTTGACAAATAAAAAAGGATAAAGTAACTGGATTAATGTTTTTCATCTTTGTTAGGTGTGTAGATTAGGGGAAGTTGCAGAAATGCTGTGCAGATAAATTAGGATTTTAATCAACAAGAAAAGTGGGGCAGTTTGTCACACATTGTAGACATAAATCATTCAGATCAATCAATCAATTAAATATTCTTTATTGTCCCACTCAGGGAAATTTGTCCTAGACTCAGGAGCTGCTCCACAATGCCCCCACAGCACACCAACACCAGCAATCACACACAATATTGCACAGACATAATGCATTCTTAACGATCACCATGATAAAACACTATACATATTGCACAATCTTCAGCCCCAAGTAGCATCGTTTAGGAGTTTGATGGAGGTTGGAACAAATGAATTTTTGAAACGGTTACGTTTGCAGTGAAGGACTCTGTATCGTCTTCCCGAGGGCAGGAGGTCATATTCTAAGTGAAGAACATAGGATGAATCAGACACTATCCTCTGAGCTTGCCTAACAACGGTTTGTTCATGCAAGGTCAGATACTCACTTTTCTTCCTTCATGGCCGTGTGCAGAAGACGAGCCAGTTTAGTTTTTAGTTTTGCAGTGAGGTTGCATATGGGATGGATCCCATATCTGACTAAGCTCTCTAGTACTGCCTGGTAGGCAAAGAGGATATAGAGTTGGACTCACAAGCAAGATGTCAGACAGGCACAAACATCAAACATACCAAGCTCACCTAAACACAGACAAGGTAACACAGCCATCCCCACCACCTGACACCAGACAAACTTTTAGCAAAATGCTCTATTTTCTTTCCAAAATTAAAGTGTCAGTTGTTATTAATGTGAAAGTGAAGATTGTCAAAAACACACAAACACATGCAAATAGCATTCATGGCCGCACGCAGACACAAATTTAGAAACTCTTATGGTCATTTAGTGTCAGCGGACTAATACACAGGTCACAAACAGGAAGTTTGTGAATCCACTGAGTATGTGTGTTTGTTTAAAATTTCAGATCCAGTGTCTGGTACCACCTTCCTTTTGCTGATTCACTATATCTGCATGTGCTTATTTGTATTTGTGTGGACAATAAGAATATCACTGGATTTCAAGTTGTGTTGCCCTTGGTGCATTTGATTGTCAAATCTCCGAGCAGGTGTGTTGTACAATTGCCATCCTGTTCGTCTTGCTGAATCGTTTTTTTTGTGTAAATGGGAACACAGAGAAAGAGGGAGGGAGGGAGGGGATGATACTTCGTTATCTCTCTCTGCAACCAACTGGAACATCACTCTCGCCTCTTCCTGAAAACATGCACACCGATGAAAACACACACAGACTATCACACAACCTGATCAACCATGAAATCATATTGTTGAACCTGTTAATGCCTCTAGATAGCAGCAATTGTACCCTGGGTGATCCTACTCATATCTGTCAACATAAATGGAGAACTACTATAAACTATAATAGGAATGAAGTTGGGATGTTGTCTAAAACATAAATAAAAACATAATACAATGATTTGCAAATCCTTTTCAAATCTTCAATCAATTGAATACACAACAAAGGCAAGATATTTTTTCAAACTCATGAAGATGTTTGGTTCTTCTACACTGAATATTTGCAAAAATCACTGCACTCTGTTTTTATTCACATATGTTTTTTGTTGTTTCACAGGTTCACGTTCAGCTGTGAAAATCATGAAGCACAAGAAAATCACTTATAAGATTTTTTTTCAGTCCTTGAAAGGATGCTACATTTTAGCAGTTAAGGCTGGGCTACTGGTTGCTTTTGTTTTTAAGACTAGAAACAGAAAAGTGTGAAATGCATTAAGAATTAAGGTGGGAAAGCACGTGGCCTTGCTCATGTTTTTAAAGGCAATACAAATATTAAGAGGCACTGAATAAAGGCCAAATATGTGTGTTGTAGAAATAATTTCTGTGGCCCGAATTTATGTGTAAGTTCCAGTTTAGGAACAACAGTGAAAAGACAAAAACAAATTTCCCCCTTGAAGATTAATAAAATATTTCTGATTTTTATCTCCATTTGTTTATTATTTTTGTTTCATTTTCACAAAACAGTGCCATTGGTCACATTCACATTGTTAAGTGGGTTTCATAAATTTCCCCATAAGTGGTGATTTTAGAGATAGGGGTTGGGGGTTTCAATATTGTCAGTTGTTAGCATGTGTGCTAAAAAACTGATGGAGTTTGATTTTTGGGAAAAATGACAGTCCCATGATTTTAACAGTAGGTCTATAGTCTTTCAAGGACTTGCAACTTTCGAAATGATCAGCTTTGTGCATTTGGAAGAAGTGAGGTTATTTTTATTGACATGTATCACGATATTAAGTTATCAAATTCTTTTAATAACAAGATGGTACGTTTCCCCTGTCTTTACATCTTATGTCACAGTTTTCCTTTTAAATTTCATGGCTGTTCGATGGCCTGAAAAAGGCATGTGACAACTAAACTGTACAAAGTTTTCTGAAAAAATACAATCATTGAAGTGAACTTATTATCTAGGGATCGACCGATATGGATTTTTTAGGGCCAATACCGATACCGATTTTTTTCCATCACCCTTAGCCGATGACCGATTTTCTTAGGCTGATATTTGTGGCCGATACTGCTTTTGCTCCCTCAGTTTACATGAAAAAAATGACAATGATAACAAATATTACAGGTCTCAAGTTTAACAAAGAAACATTTATTAAAATGTAAACATTTAACAATTTAACATCTTTAACTAACAACACCTACTGAACACAGTAGGATTCAGTTTTGTTCAACACATATACTTTCAAGAAAAAAAGTGCAAATGTTGCCACACTGGGTTTTTGCGTTCAGCCATCTGTATAAAGAATAAATAAAAATACAGATTAGTATCAATCAGTATCAATCTTTTGGCATCATCTTACATTCATATCACCCAATATCATCATCCTTTCATCAATATCTACAACACAGCCTTAAGGATGCATTGCTTTCTGACATACTATAAGGCAGGTATAATCTACTCATCAGAAAACGTCCTTTGTCACACATTTGAATAATTTAAGAGAAAACAATAAACCTGAAAAGCAGCCATTCACATAAAGTGCTTGATTTGTAACTTAAGACTGTCATGGTTTCATTTTTTCTGCACATTAAAAGTGATCATGTCTTAGGCTACTATGCTGTCCAGAGGGGGAAGTAATTAATTACAAATATTCTCATTACTGTAATTAAGTAATTTTTTGAGGTACTTGTACTTTTATGAGTACATTTTCAAGTCTGTTCTTTTACTTGTACTAAAGTATTCATTAAACCATGTAATCTACTTACTTTTAAAATCATAGTTGAGTACTGACTAGAATTTTAATTAATATCCAAACCTTTTATCTGCAGTTTTGTAGCCAGTAAGGTGATTTAATAGCAAACAAGCCAATGAAAACCAGAACATGAGGATGAAAAACAAAACAAAACAAAAAAAGGATGTTAATGATTGATTTTGCATTAAGAATTTAGCCAGTTAAAAATGTATTCATTTTGTTTTTTGTCTGACTTTTGCTGAATAAGGAAATAAAAACTTAAAATGAGAAAAAGAAGCCAAAAAAACAACCAATCAAAATGAGGGGAAAATCACTTGTTTTGTATCTTATCAGTTATTAATGATTAATAGATTGTTAGCGTTTTAACTATAGGTAAAGGAAAACACACAAAGTTTCGAGCCCTAGTCTGGAGAGGTGACAGTGACATCACCAGTTAAAAGTTACTAATACTCTGAGTAGTTTTTTTTTATGAATAACCGTGATGTCAGAAGCACATTAAGCAACAAATTGTTCAAGTTTAAGTTTTAAACTGCATTATCAAATTTAAAAGGAATAAATATTCAACCATGTACACAACATTTCTCTCATAGTTTAAGTTTTATCTCCCATCGATGTGATGGCTGCTCCTCCGCAGTGAGACGAGCATCCCCTCCCCCCTCCCCCCTCCACACACACATCAGCAGAGCAGACGCTGACTGAAAAACTCCGCTAACGCTGGATTGATAACGGCAGCAAACAGCTCTAAACACGTTTTCATGAAACACTGACACAATTTAGTACTACATATAAAACATTTCTCTCATCATTAAAGTTCGTCTAGTGCACACTAAAGACCTCTCTGATAGCAGATACGGCTGCTCCACAGAGAGCACACACACACATACACACACACACGACACGCATTTAACCTCAGCCCGGTGTTCGCTGAATTAAACTCCTACAAACACCATGGAACTGAACAGACAACGCTGACATTACTTAATCCTTGAACCCGTGTTCGTAACAGCTGTACATATTAGCCTACAACTACATCAACAGCTAATCGGCCGGCCGATGTATCGGTCGATCCTTATTATTATCACGATCAAAATGTCCTGAACCAAAAATGAAGCTTGGTTCAAGGCAGGAGGATCGTAAGTGTGGAAGAAGGGAAATTTAGGGCCTGTGACTGCCAGGGCCCCTAAAGTAGGGTAGCATCAGCTAGATTTTTTGTTTTAAGATTCCTTCACTCTCAACTTACAAAAAATAGCTTTTCCCACTTTTCATAGCAAAAAAGTTGAAGACATTTTAAACTTAGACATTTTTTGCATATTGCTAAACTCCCATAAAAATCATTTAAAAATCACCATTTATTGCATAATTCTTTGCTAAAGAGTGTTTGTCCAATGTCTGAAGCTTATTTGTGTCTTTAAACAGAAAAAAAAAAAAACATTACATGTAGTCCAACTTTTAACATTTATAACACATTGATTGTTTTGCTTGACGGATAAGAAACTGTGCAGGACTGGTTTGGGATAGAGCCCTATGTGATATATTTTCATGGGACCCAAAATTTCTGGCAGCACCTCTGGTTCAAGGCATAAGAAATCAATGGTAATATGCTATAAAAAAAAAAAATAAATAAATAAATAAAAAACGTGCTTGGGTTGTCTCTGAGCTGTTACTGTATGTAAACACCTGAAAGTGTTAACAGTTTGCAATGCAGATCAAATACGACATTACTACAGTCACTCTCACACACAGGAATGTACAGATATGTCGTGTCTCACTCTCAGCCGTGATTTCCCTGCGCACACACACACACACACAGCAACAGTCTGTAATACTAGTCCCTTTTCAGAAAGATCACAATAAGCCTACAAAAAAACTGTGTATTTCATTTTCCATGTGAGAGACTTTATAGTGACGCTTCAGGAGCCGAACAATAGGGAAAGTTTGAGGCATCCCTCAGAGATTTGTCTGAAAGCGTGAATAATTCTGCATAAATGGATGTGAGAGAAGAGAAAAGCATCTACGGGAGAGGGAGAGAGACAAGAGGAGGCAGAGATGGAGGAAGGAGGGAGGATGGATGAGATCAAATGGAGCACAACTGCACAATGTTTTTTTTTGTTTTTTTCCAGTGTGCGTGTGGGAGAATGTGTAGGTGTGGGTGTGTATGTGTGAGAGAGATTTGGAAGTTGTGTGTTTTTGGAGGAAAGTCTGAGTGTGTGGATGAAGAGGAAGACAGAGTAAGATAAAGTCAGAGCACGGTTGTTTACCTGGTTTACTTTAAGGTCACAAACTGGAGCTTTTTCATTATTCAGAAACACAACCTACCTACAGCCAAACAATACCAAACACTGATTTATACCTCCCTCCATCCCTTCATCTTACTCTGTTTCTCTGTGCTAAGTTACCCCCTACCCTTTATCTGTGCCTGCTATCGGTAAACGCCTAAAGTATCTGATGGCGTTTGGATTTCACTTTCCCTTTCCGTTGCCCATAAGGGTGCAGACAGATAGAAACAGCAGACTAAGACAAGCAGACTTCACAAAGTCTCCCACCATCATAGTGAGTCAAATTATAAGATGACAATTATAGGTGAATATCAAAATCATGCAAGCTTGCCCATAATGGGGGGATAGAGGATAAATAGAGGGGCCCACAAATAACAAAAAGCAAGATAAAAAATGATCCATCTTAATTTCGGGCGATATTTAAGTTATTTAATTGAACTTCAGCATTCCTTGAAAAAAAGTTTCAAAGATCTTCATTGCCTCCGCCAAGGAGGTTATGTTTTTGGGAGGGTTTGTTTGTCTGTCTGTCTGTTAGTTAGTTAGCAACATTACTCAAAAAGTTATTGATGGATATTGATGAAATTTTCAGGGGATGTCCGGATTGGGATAAGGAACAAATGATTAGATTTTGGAAGCGATCCGGATCTCTGTCTGGATCCAGGAATTTTTTAAAGGATTCTTTAACATTGGGAGATAGGGCCATTTTCGACATTTCTGCATATAACTCCACAAATAATGGTCAGGGCACTTGGGGAAAAAATACAGGACAAGTTTCTAACATGCTCTACAGTATATAAAAGACTGATCCGGATAAAGGAATAATTCCGGATACTATGATCCAGAATATGAAAAAATAGGGGACCTTTGGGATTTTCATCATAGGAAGAGAACAAATGAAGCTATAAACACGCAACAAACACCAGGTGCCAACGGATTTGCTGTATCTTCAAAAGCTAGGGAGCTAGATCCAGAAAAAAAACCGCCTTAAGTAAAATTTGATTTTCGTGAATAACTGCTGAACTATATTGATTTCATTTTGAATTCAGTTGCCAATGGTATGTTTTCTTGTTCAAGGAATCTAAAAATGTAGTCAAAATAAATGTGGGACTAATATTTATGGTGCAAATGACAAATAGGGGGAACTGTGGTGATTGGCGGAGGTCTGCACTCTCAGAGTGCTTTCTAGTTTTTATAGCTGCCTGTTTAAGGCTAATATTTACCTCTGCCAAGGCGTACGTTTGTTTGTTTGTTTGTTTGTTTGTTTGTCTGTTTATTAGTAGGATTACGGAAAAAAACTACCAAATGGATATACATGGACATTTTACCAGATGTGTAGTTTGGTCCAAGGAATAAGCCAATAAATTTTGGTGGTGATATAGATACTTGGTCTGGATGCAAAAAATATCCCGAATTTCCAAAAAATCCATTTGGTTGACATTGGGCGGTATTTTAAAAAACATATCTCTGCCATTTCTTAATAGATTCCCTTCCAGTTTCACAGGATAATATGGGGTCCATGTCTCTATCATTAAGGTTAAGTTAATTAGGATCCATTCCAGATAGATATCACAAAAAACCATTTAACTTTATAATGCGAAATCCCATTGACAACATTCAATAATTCATTGAAAATCAAAATATTGAGTGATGTTCCCAAAACTTGTGTTTATACAAGATAACAACCTCCATGTATGGGCCAAGTTTGGTCTAGATCCTGGCTTTATTCTGGATCTGGTGATCCATAACTGTATCTCTGGTATGAACCTGTACTTTTGTAATATTAATGTTTTTCAGCCCCCCTCTCTCCCTCTCTCTTCCTCTTCCTCCCTTACAGAGCCAACAGACAAGTGTGTGGTGGTGTCTGACATCGTACCTGTGCGGTACAGAGTGGTGTAGACTTTCACAACAAGCAGTGTGGTGTGACTGGAGCTGGGATGTCTCCGGAGTCTGTGTGAGCGTGGCGCACTTCCAGCGGCCCTCACTAATGGAGTTGGGCTGTGAGCTTTCCTCCTGCTGCCACCTGACATGGCAACCCTGCTCTCCATGCATGGACACCTCTGCTGCTGGTCCAGAGCTTTGCTGCTGTTTTGGCTCTTTAAAGCTCTTTAAATCTCCCTGTTCTGGCTCTTGGAAACTCTCTTTTTAAATCTCCCTTCGTGGGCTCTTCTTGTGGGTTTTCAGTCCTGGCCCTCTGAAGCTCTCTTTGTGGCCTCGCCATCCTGGCTCTTTGAAGCTCTCTGTGTGCTGCTCTGTGTCGGTTGCCATGTGTTGCCCCGCAGATTGGACTCACGCTCTGTTGGCTCTGGTTTTAACAGAGTACAGACCTCAATTAATTTGTTTAGTTCATTTCTTTCTTTTGTTATTTCTGTCTTTGAATTATTATTGATTTTGTCCTTGGTTTATGTTTACCTTATTGTTAATTAGTTGTTTCCTTTTTTTTTCTCATTTTTGATAATTAGTTGTTCAAGGATGAGTTTTTTGGGTTACAGGGGTATGAGGGCTGCCATCATATGTTTCTAACTGTTTCTCTTTTTGTTTAACAGGTGCCGAGGGCCTCAGAGCAGCAGTAGTTTCCTGGTGGTGGTCCCGTTTTCACTTTTTGTTTGCTGTTTTACAGGTGTTGTGTAGTTTTTGGATTCTTCCTCTTTTTGCTACTGCTGTTGTGATAAGCCCCCAGCCCTGTTCTTGTTTTCCTTTTCATTTGGCAAGTTCCATACTCCTGTTTATTATTTTGTTTGTCTGCTTCTTATTTTAATGACAATTGTTTAATTAAGTATTTTATATTTTTGGAAATCATACTCTCTCATTCTGTAGACTTTGTTCGAACTGTGTGCCCTTGTTGGTTGGTTGATATATTTTTATCCTGGGATGCAAGTCCCCAGGTGGCGTTGTCGGTTTTTTCACCTCCACTACTTGCCACAATCGGAATCTGAATCAGACAATGTATTTATAGCATAGTGCAAGCAGTCTGGGTCATGTGCACATTTAGTACAAAATAACATACAGGGGTATGCCAGAGACAATCCATTTGCCAAGGAAGTGACAGTTCATATCAGGCAGCAACCTCTGGAGCTGTAAATGGAGGCCCATGCGGAAGCGCCAAAAGCTGTAGTACCCAGAGTGTCTACTGGCTGCAGTGCCCTGACACCTTAATGACTGTATGAACGGTTTTCACAGCCTTAATACACATCTTTACAGCCTGGTTAAAAAATATGGCTTTAGTCTGAAACTACAATATATCTATGTGCTCTCACTGTGAAGTGGGGAATGCTTTCATCTGGTTTTTCCTTTATTTGGTTTTGGAAATGCAGAGTTGCTATTGGTCAGATGTCCTCAAGTCCCATCTAAACACGTCCCTTCTGTCTGTAAGTAGGTATAGCTTAGGTTTGGCCTACAGCATGTCATCCATCAAAGGGCATCAACAGCATTTCAATGGCAACATTGAAAATGAAAAGGTTGATGTCACATGGCTTTATCCAGGTCTTTTGTGGTTTGTACAGAGATTAGCCAAGATGGTAACAGCTTCAGCACCATGTTAATTAGGTCTTCAATGCATTTCTGAATTTAATTAAAAACAACTACAATACAAACTTCTGTTCAGAAAGGATACACTCTGTCAGGATATGTTATAAAGTAAACCAAGAAAAAACAAGCAGAAGAACCCAAGTGCAGATAATCAAAAAGGTTTTATTATAAACTAGAAAAAAAAGGAACAAATACCAAAACCTAATATTTTACAAAAACTTTCAAACAAAGCATGATCTCTAACTAAAAAATGCTAAAACCAACAAGCTTTCTACAAAGAAAAACTACAAACACTGGGAAACACTGGGAGACGCTGAAGACATGTGCAGGGAGTGTGACATAGAAGAAGAATGAACCGACAAAGACAAGAGGGAACACAGTCATACACACCGGGGAATAATCAGACACAGGTGGGACAACCCCACAGGTGGAGGGATTCATTATCAAGACACACAGAGGGGAGGGCAGGAAACACCACATGAAACAGAGAGACTTCAAAATAAATCAGGAAACACAAGACACAAGAGGAACAAAAGGGGAAAAAAAACATACTTAATAAAACAGAACTGAACCATGACAACATTTGCTCCCCTTCCGACATGTTTTGCCGAGAGTTTGTACCAAGAAATGTCTCACATTTTGTATTTCACACTTAATAAAAATTCCATTCCAAAACACTTTCTATGGGCTCTTTACCAGATGGACAAGTGAAATACAATGAAGAGTCCATCTGGTGTGTAAGTTTGAGCAGCCTCACAAATATGATTCCATATAAAGAAAAGATTTGAGGCATACAGGTATAAAACAGTCAAATACACATCATCACTACTCACATACAGCAAGCAGCTCTCAAAGTTTCCCACAACAGCAAAAATATTAACTGAAAAACTTTCAAATAGACATGATTACAATGTTTTTTTCCGCAAAGTTAAGGAGTTAAAGGAGTTCAATAATGGTTTGAAACTGTATTTTGCTCATAAAAGACAAAAAACAATACATTTTAACTGTTTTTGAAATGAAAGTACAGTTTTTGTTATCAAAGGGAAAAGCATAATGATTGAATAAGTCTCTTCTCTTCCTCAGTCTTGGACAGTTAAATGCCTCGAACCATGGGATGAGTTGAAGAGAAGTCAGCAGAGCTGGACTGTGGCTCACTATGGACAGATGTGAGCATCTAAGTGTGTGTGGGTTTATGAATATAAAAACTGTGTGCTGCAGGGAGAGAAAATGTGTGCATTCAAGATCCTCTGCAGAAATAAGAATCTCTGGAATAACATTAGCTGAATCGACACCTACGTATGAAATGCATCTTTTTTCTTTAAAACTTGGACAGAAAGTTTTAAGTTTTAAGCTCGATTTCCTAAATACTGATGTGAGCCAGCTGGAACCAAACCTCCTTACACTGCCAGCTACAACAAAGCCAGACACACTGGCCAGTGTTGTAAATCAATCCTGTTGTAAATCTAAAAATGTTACATATTTATCCATCGTTCAAGGTATCTGTTTATCTTATCATCTCCTTTCTGTCTCTTCCCCACATCTCCTCCCCTTCTGTATGTTTTCTGGTGATGGCATTTTAAACACCATGTTGAACATTGTTCCAATCACTGCTGAGTGAGCTAATCACTTCACAGCTCTGTGCTGATGGATGATCACAGAGACGATGCTTGAAGAAACACAAACAATCCTCTTCATCTCAAGCAGCATGCACATTGTTCAAGATACTGTGATTCCCATCAAGATTAAGAAGATGTAAGTTTTTTTTGATTTTGTGGGTGGATTATTACCAGCATTTGTTTTGAAGAGGGAGATGGATAGGTCATGCATGGGCAACCAACACTGAATTTAATAAGAGAGAGCTGCACTCAGTGCTGTCTCAATAAGCATGTCTGCTTGTTGAAGAAAAGAAAGGCCAGATGATGATAAAAGAAAGTTGGATGTTTCTGGGATTGAATGAGGTTTATTTCAATAATGCATGCTTCAGCCACTGTGATTCTGATAACATCTGCCCCTGAAAGGTGGTATAGAAGATGTGTGATAACTGCTTTATGCTCTAAAAGCTGTGCAATATACAGATTTTTAAGTTTGACAAAAAAAAACAAAAAAAAAAAACAATAGGGTGATTGTTCACTGTATGTTGTTACTGCTTTGGTACACTGCATAGCATTTAAGTTTTACCAAGTTACAAACATGAAACAATTATAAACAACAGAAATAGCCAGACAACTCAGTGTCACAGAGCAAAACAGCATCAATCAAAGAGTCTGCGGCCTGTTTTATCTTCCTCTGATGTATATAATGTACTTCTGAAATGATTAAAAAAGAGCAGCACCACAAGACCCAGTTTTTCCTGCAGCAGATTACAGTCTGCAGGAGCAACGTGTCAAAAAATTTCTGTTATCCATTTCAGGACAAATAGCATGTTTTGTGACTGAGTCTCAGAACAAAGTCTTTTCACATTAATATGATTACTAAGTATGGCAGAAGCAGATTGGGCGTAACTCTATAGGTCAGGATGTGCTGGTTATTTAGTCTGCTTGGATGGTTTAGATGGTCAAAGAAGAGCAATGCAGAGAACAATGATGCGTCAATTTATACACACACACATACACACTATAACATTCATTTGACTTTATTTTGGATGCTTTTCTTGTACTATGCTTGCTTCACTTCAAGTTTGCAAAATAATTCTTATGATGGTAATTGCACTACATAAATCTAATAATCTGTTAAAAGGACTACACTAGAGGTTTCTGATATCATGTGCGGAAGCCCAAGCCCTTTAAGAATAAAAAGCAGAGTTTTATCTTGTAGGAAGCAGATGGATGTGTCTGATAAAGTTGGTTCACTGAGGTGTAACCCAGTGTCCCTGCCAGAGGCAAACATTTCTTCTGCAAGATATCTCATTTTCCCTCTGCTTCTGATGCAAACACACGCCCTGACCTTCTATTCTCTTTTCATTTCTCTTCTCTCCCTGCTTTTTCCCGTCTGTGCTTTCATCACATGGTTTTGTCTCATTCTGTAACTGTTCACTCCAAAGGATATTAATATTTTCTCCTTTTCTCCCTCTATCTTGTTTTTTTTTTTCTCATGTCCCTCCCACACGTTACTTTGTATTTTTTCGCCGTCTTCTCCTCATTTTCTCCCTCTCTTCACTAACACTATGGTGCTACAAAGGGGACATTAGACCTGTATGTATTCTGTGGAGGTGCACTGTGGCTGCAGGAGGTAAAACTGTTGTTTTATGGTTTTACTTATGGATCTGTAGATTTCTGCACATCACACAGGGGGAAGCAGAAGGATTAAAAACAGTCTGATGTGATAGACTGCTGGTGTTCTCAGAGAAGCTGCAGACCAGAGATGAAACAGGAGTGTATTTATAAGCATATTTACATGCTTTGGACCAATATGCATTTATTATTATTCCTTCCGCACACACATTCTACATTAAATATTAAACAAAAATCATCAAATTGCTTTACATCACCAATATTCATTTTTCTTAAAGACCTCCCACTGAAATTTATAGTACTGAATCCAACATCCTAGTGTCTAATTCCATATTCTGAAGTCAAACAGGTTTCCGTTGCTGCATTTGAGGCTTTAACATCAGTCTTTACCTCAGTCTTAGTCCCTCCCAACAGAGACTCATGAGAGGGACACAGGAATTGAGACAGAGGACCGAGGAAAACACAATTTATCAGAACATGAGGCATCGTCATGTTAGGGGATGTTTGTGATGACAGTAACAGCTGATCAGCAGACAGTCACTTGAGGACAGCTGATTCTTTAGGAACAAATACACACAATGAAATCAACATAAACGTGTCTGCTTCTCAATTTGACCTGATTATAAATCCCCCTTAACGTGAAGAACAACCTGCAGAATGATAAAAAACATTTTTAATTGTCCATAATTTTCAGACTTAAAGTTATTGTGTGTTACACATGTGGAATGGGAATGAGGAGTCTTCAGTGTGTGAATATTGAAGGATCAGCTTTATTCTGAAAACACAGAAACACAGCCACTTTAGTACCCATGGCTCACAATCGCTCCACGATGCTTCACATGCTAGTCCTTCACTACTGAGGCCCCCCCGTGGCTGCCCGACTAAGAGCCTCGCACCGCTAGTGTATTGAATGCAATATGACCGTTTTCTGTGTACCACTGCAAGAAGAGCTGCTTTACAGCGATCTGTGCATTGTTAACTTCTGTTATACCTCACTAAGTTACCAGACTAATATGAAATATAATGTTTTCTCACCGGGCCTTAATTGCTGCAATATGAAATCGAATAAAGAAATTCCAATTATTATTCAAATTAAATAAAATAAATGAGATGCAAGGGGAAAATGCAACCTGTTCATGTATCCCACATGTGCCTTATAAATGGGCCACATACACTTTTTTCATTGTGTCATGAACATTGATATAATTTAGTTTTACATCCGTGAAAACTATTAAATCATGCTTATGTGAAAACATGATAAGCCTTAAATTAAAGTTGTTGTTTTTTATGTTGAAGATGGTAAAGATGTTCCTCCTTTGACTGTTATTATTTTAATGATGAAATAAAACAGAAAAAATAGATCAGTATGGACTAAGATGAGGTTGTTTATGATTTCTTTAAGTTTAAAAGTTAAATAACCATGTTTCAGGGCGGTATGGTGCTGCAGCAGATATTGCACGTGCGTCACAGCAAGAAGGTCAACAGTTCAATCCACGGGTCGGTCAAGGCCTGTCTGTGGAGTATTTATGTTCTCCCATGCATGCTTGGATTCAGGCACAAGATTTAGATTCTTTTTTAAACACCGAATTGTGGTTTTGTTTCTATTATGTCATGTGGAAAAAGTTTGATAAAAGAGTCAAATGAATTAAATAAATCCAGACAGACAGTCTGTGATGAGCTCATCACAGACGTTCTGTATGGATTTATTTAGATTTTTATCTGTTTAAATGTTCATTTTTGTTTATTTTTATGGCAGTTTCTCCTCTGTAATTGTCCCTTTGTCAAGCCTCACCTCTTCCAGGAAATGATCCTTTATTAAGGCTCCACCCTCCTTAATTAGTTATTGGGTTATACAAAATCTGTTATCTGTTGTCTGGCTTCTCTTCCTTTCGAGACAATTAAAAAATACTCACTTTTCAACCGGACTTTCTTGACATTTAATTCATTTGACTCTTTTTCAGTGAAACTGACATTTAAGTCAGGTCTGTTGTGGCTTATTGGTCCAGGGATAACATTCCTCAGCTCTTGAGGCAATTTCAGAGACATGGCATGGCCAAACATGGCGATTGAGAAACCACATCCAATTTGAGCAAGGGCTGAAAGACCAACGTCACCAAATAAGAGACAGTTTTTCTCTCATCATATTCTCTTCCACAAACACCAGGTGCTAATACTTTACAAGCTCACTTTGGCTTGTGTCAAAGCCATTAAATAGTCTTTTAAGCAAAGCTTTATAAATAATTCTTCCTGTTTAAAACACATGACTTCAAGAGCTTTTTTCTTCAGATAACTGAATGTTCACAATGATGCTGGGCAGTAAAAAAGCATCAGTGCTGTCACTTTTGTGTTTTTGCCACATAATGTCTTTCTGCGACACCTTCATTACAGGCACATCTGCGCATGTTTTCATGCTCACAGGAGGTGAAATACTGCCACTATTGTAGGAACTTTGAGGTAAAACAACAACAGAATAAAAGAAAAGCATTAAAATATAAATTGCGGGACAAACAGCTCTGGGTGAGACGAGTCTTCTGTGTTTTCTGCTTTGATGATCAAGGGGAGAGCAAAACAGAACTCAGCAAGAGACCAAATTGTACCTTTCCAGCCATGTGTACAGCACAGAGAGTGTTTACAACAGACTATTTTTGCATTGCACAGCAGCAAGGTAAACAAATGTGTTCTCTCTATTGCAAGTCTACTAACAGCAATGTTAAAGAGCCCATCGTTTCATTTCTGAGTTTTATATGCCTTTTGCTGTGCATGTATCCTCCTTGTAATAGAGTACTTCTATGATCAAGACAAAAAAGTCTGCAGCATTTGTCTTATATCATGGTCCCTTCTGAATACACCTACCAGTGTGATGCCTTACCTTTGATATTGTCAGATTAAGCCCATTTGCTTGTGGTGGCAAGCCCAGTGCAGGAGATGGTGGAGTGAATGCAGAGTTGTCAACAATATGCCACAAAGCAACACCGAATTGGTCAATTACACAGAGTTGACCTGTAAAACAATCAGAGCAGACTAGGGTAAGGGAGACTCTATTACTTTAAAGTCCTGTTTGTTAATAATGCAGTATGATACTGTTACTGCCAACAGTAAATAGAATACCGTGATGTTCATATTGCTATGTTCATATTGCCTAGAGAAAGTTAAAAAGCAAATTGATTGCAGAGTGTTTGGGATTATTCTGTAGTTTAAGGAAATCTGCACAGACCTGCACAAAAACAGAACTGTCCTTGGGTAATGTGAGAGGGATCTATGATTTGGCTAAATAAATTGAAGTCTTAACCTTATGTCCTCAAACTCAAAAACACCTGTCAACTTCCTTTTTTTTTTTTTTTTTTTTTTGGAAATAGAACCCTGGATTAGTCCATTTCCCATATATGCCAGTTATCTCTTTATGGAAGTACTGCCTTACTCTACAAAAGTATAGATTATGTAGAGTCTTAAAACCTTAATATTCAGACAGTGTGGATGTTTGCCAAGCAGTCATGCAACCACCTCATTTCAGTAAATGGACCGATTGTTACTGAACAAATATGATTTATAGAAAATGAGCTTCTCTCTTGAACTGTGAAAGGTGATAGAATTTGATAGCACACTGTTCTGAAGCAGAGTAGGCTGAATGACTTTGTGGTACACAATGACATGTTTCTTTAAAATGAGTCATTCTTTTTGTAATGTGAAACTTATCAAAATAATATGGAAAGGGTAAATGATGTGTTTGTTTGTGAATGAAACATACACTAAAATAGCATCATTCAGCCACTTAGTCACAAAATACCCTTCCTTCATTGTAAGATACTTTTAGAAAAGATACTTTATATACTGTCCACAAAAAGTAACTGGCAAAACTCCATAACTGAAGCACTTTATCTTAACTTCCATTTTCATGTAAGTAAATAAACCACAAATGAACCAGCAGCATAAACATAAATTCTAGTAAAAAGGAAAGGGACAAGAGGTCCCTTTAATGTTCTTAAATACAAAAAGACTTCAGTAAAATCCCTCTGGGTGTTTGCTGCTCCAAGACAATCAGAAGCAACACCAGAATTTTCCTTTACCGTTGCTTAGGTTGAACATAACAAATAAAAGTGCTTGGAAAATAATTTATTTTAATGGCAATTAAGGTACTTTAAAAGCATTTTTTCATATGGTACCAAAAATATTTGATTTTAGATGTAAATCAATGTAATTTACATATTTTTTCTCTTAAAATGATCAAAATTATTCAAAACTAATTTAGTTATCAGTGAACATGTGGAAAACTGCCTTATCTTGCAGTGTTGAAAAATCCTGGACCTGCATTCATGTTTGGATCATTCCCAAAACCTAATCACTTCATCCCTGTACCATGCTCAATATTCCAAGAATATTTCATCCAAATATGATGAGAACTTTTTGAGATACCGTGCTCAAAGCCAGATGGATGGACGGACAATCAATCAGATGGACAAATGGTAACAAAAAGGTTTGTTTTTTGTTAGCATAAAACATAACCTTCTTGGAAAAGTTTTGCACATATCCACACAGCTATTCATTAAGTCAATTCAACATCTGTAATGTCAGGAACAAAATCATGGAAATGCCTCTACCTAAGAAGAGCCAACCCACAACTGAAAACAGCCCATCTCAATTACTTGACAAAAAATAAGAGCTGCCACCTTGATTGTATTTTCAACGTAAATAAAAACACACAAGCCCTGCTGTGCATCAGTTTTAATGGTTTGATCGTCCCATAAGTATCTAACAGAAAAATAAAGAGAAATAGCACTTACTGTAAGTTGTTTCACATAGGGAAAATATGTCTGTTGCTGTAATTCAGTGCAAGAGTTGATAATCCTCTTGACATACAGGTCCTTAGTTCTTTTGGTTTATGATCCTTTAGACGTCCAGGCTTTGGTTTCTTCTCTGTGTATGGATTTGCAAGCATGTCCATGAGTTTTAGGTTTACCAATCTGTCTTCCTCATGTTGATCCTAAAACACTTAATGCAGTTCAAAAGTCTAGATGAACAGGTTTCAAGCAGTGTGACAGATGTTAGTTAAAGTTTGTAGATGTCTTTGGTTGAGTCTTTCACTGTTAACATGAACACAAGTGTGTGTTTGCCCTTCTACAGAGGCCTTATGCCAGCCAAGCTTTGGCTACCTTTGTTAGCACAATGCCTTTTTTAGGTGTTTAAAGACTTGATGTTGAGTTCATAGCAGCAGAGAATCAAACTGACTTTCTGTTTGCCTGTTCACACTGCTTTTAAAATGTGTCATATATTAGACACATGAGAGCTGCTCATGGTTCTTGAAGACCAACAGGCCTAACCTGACCTGCTTCAGCACAGAAGTTTGAGATCAGTAATCAGCATGTGGACGCTCTGCCCACTGACCAGTCAGATCTCTGATTACAGAAGTCTGCACACTTTTTGTTAGAGGATAGGAGGAAGAGAGAGAGTGATAACAACTTTGTGTTTTTCATTATTTTTCTTCCTGAAAGTCATCATTGTAAAATTGATCTTAAAGTCTTTACAGATGTCCCACAATAGATTCATTATGAAATACCTGAATTTTGAAGATAGTTGGTATGAAAATTAAATGTACTTAACTTTTTTAAATTTTATTTCATTAAAGCAACACCCCAAATATAATTAAAGCTACATAAAAATAACTCTTGAACCAGCCGCAATTCTTCATATCACAAATTACAGTTTAATATGATGATATTATTGATTAGATTTATTAATTCATTGTCAGATTCACTGTGCAAAAATTTGCCTTTCCCTCTGCATTTGCCACTGCAGCTATGCTGATGTTAGTCTAGTAGTACATGGGCTTAACTTCTTTAAAAAACCACTACTTTTTCTTGAGTACACCCCCCCTCCACACACACACACTCACATATATACATAAATATAAACTACTCAGAAAATGTTTAAAAACATTATCCATTGATTATCTGTCCCCTTTGATTTAAAAAAAATGGTATTGTATTTTGGATAAATGGAAGGCCTGATTAGTCACCTTTATAATGAGGTAAATCTTTGAAGGATCATGCATTCATGGAATTGAGAACACAGCTAAACCTGTGGATATAGCCCAAGAAAAATGTCCCGAAATTCCCTGGACCTGGTCTTCGTAGGGTTTTGTCTTCCTGGGGCTTCCACTTCATGGTCTGTCATTGACTTTACCAGACTCATGGATCTTGTTCCTAAGTTTGGAAATGGTACCAAGGCTGACACCAAATAACGTTGCCACTCTCAGCACTGCAACACCAGCTTTCAGTTACAAGACCACTACCCACATATTTAGCTGTGTTGCTCATTCCATGAATGCACAATCTTTAGAAGTTATATCTCACTGCAAAGGTGACTAATCAGAATTTCTAACATAAAATTAGTATTATTAAAGAGGAGAAAAAGATTAACCAAAATAACATTTCCATGTTGTCTCTGTTTGAGGGGTATGTATATTTATTTACAGTATATAAATAAAAAATCTAAAACTTATGTGAAGTGATTATACACTAATGGCACAAGGCAAAGGATCAGAACACCATTTTTGCTGTTCTGTTTGGAGAAATCCTCCTCCATCAGTCAGAAAGTCATGCCCGAAAGGTTTTTAGCCCATCTCTTTCTGTCATGATGTGTCTTTGGGCAATATACTTAACCCCTTCCTCACACTCTCCCTCCAAATGGCCCCCCGACACATTTGCTTCTCTTTGTGTCTGTCGCACTGTGTAGTATCTATGAGCCTCTGCTTTTACCCACCCTCTCTCTCTCCTGGATAATTTGTTGAGTAAATATACTTCACTTACAGCCAATGGCTCTTTCAGCTGTGTTGCTCAAAATGCAATTACAGGCAGCAAACATCTCTATTGTTGTCACCGGAGGGTGTGATGTTCATTTCAGGCGCCTCTAAAACAGGGGCCATTATTGATCGGTATCAGCTAAAGAGGGGATTACTAATGTGGCCATCTGAAAGCCTCTGTAGAGCTCACGCAAGCATGCGAGTGAATGTTGGTGTTCATGGGCAGCAGCCAGAGAGAATTTGTTTTAGCAAATGTGAGCCTCACATTATCTTCCATTGCTCATGATTTCTTATTACCTCCACCAAGGAGGTTATGTTTTTGCCGGTGTACGTTTGTTTGTTTGTTAGCAAGATTACGCAAAAACTATGGGCAGATCTTGCCGAAATTTTCAGGGGATGTTGGTAATGGCCCAACTTAAAAAAAAAAGATTAGATTTTTGTGGTGATCAAAATAACTGCCATTAGCGGACGATCTATTTTGCTCAATACTTGGCTAATAATGATATCAACATGATTCTGAGCGCTATGTGTGGGTTTTCAGGGTCAAGGAATGTCTCTGCATGTGGAGAGCTCCTCTGTCTACATTGCAAGGGAGGCTGGGAAATGGAGTTACGTAGACTTGAAAAGCGTCGACGTCAGCTTGCAAATAAACCCATAATGAAGTAAAAGGGGCGACACCCTCACAGCAGCCCAGGAGAAACGAATGGGATTTCCCATTAATACAAACTTCAAAGTTGTTGTTGTGAAATCAATCTGGATACATATATTTGTATGTATATATACATATACATTTACACACTCACACACACACATATATATGTATATATATATATATATACACACACACACATATACATAGTTTCTATATATGTTTATCTTTCTTTTTTGTACTTACAACAATATATCTATGTATATACATTTAGATAAATACAGAATGGCTGAACATAAAAGATTTCCTGGCCTCTAGATAAAAGGGTAACATTGTAGGCAACATTGGTAGAATATTTTTTTTTTTTTTTTTTCTTAAATCAAACGGAATGTATGTCTCCTCACACCCTTTGTATAAACAATACCCTGATGCTCTTCAACTACAACTTTACTTTGATGATCTTGAAACAACAGATCCTTTGGGCTCCAAGACAAAAATACATAAGCTAGGGGCTGTGTATTTTACTGTGAAGAACTTTCCACCAGTGTGCAATTCCTCACTTGCAAATATTCACGTGTGCCTTCTGTTCAACTCAGGTATATGGATTTAAAGAAGATTTTGCAACCACTTCTTGAGGACCTAAATTTTCTTGAAATTTTGGTATCACTGTCAAGTTAAAAGGTCAAAGCCATCAACTGTATGGTACAGTTTGCCTGTTAACAGCAGATAATTTGGAAATGCATTCTCTGTGTGGATACCTTGAAAGTTTTTCTGCAAACAGATTTTGTCAGTTTTGTCTGATTTTTATGCTGCGACATTTCATTTATGAGGAAAAACTGATTACTTTGGAACAACTAAATGACCGGATTTCAAGTTTTCAGTACGGATATGATAATTTTATTTTATTTTATTTAACCTTTATTTAACCAGATAAAAACCCATTGAGATCAAGATCTCTTTCACATGGGTGACCTGGCCAAGAGGTCACCAGCACACATCATGGTAAAAACATACTGATAAGTGACAATATACAATAATTTAGAATACACATTTTTGACATTGTAATGCAAAAAAACAAGCCAAGTGTCATACTAAACTTAAGGTCCAGTGAGAGTGCAATAACAGAGACAGCATCTCAAATGTGGTGCCTTTTACAGACCTTTCTAATTAGGAGATCTTGTGGACATAAAAAATCAACACTGGCGTTTATTGGTTTTATTGAGGGAAATCTGTAGCATTATCTTTGCACCAGTTGTTACAAGTGGCCTTACTATATTCCTCAAAGAGTGGAGCAGACCGGGGATTTTAGAGAAAAAACAACTTTAACAATACATCCTTTGAATTTATTCAGAGCATCATACTCTATTCAGACAGCTGTATGACACGAATCTCATTCCAAAACACCATTTTATGATACATTATCCAAGGATGATGGTTTTGTTTGGTCCTCTGTCTAAGCTTTGGTGCATGCGGTTTGAAGCCAAGCTCACAACCCATTTAAAAGACTTGCTCATGTAGCTTGTAACTTCAAAAATGTATCAAAGACACTGGCTTTTAAACATCAGATTCAACAAATGTATCACTATAGGCATAATGATAATCTATCCAAGAAAACAGATGTGACCAATACCTTTCTTGTCAGTGTGGGCTCACTAAAAAAAGCAGATGTCTTGTTGGACAATTTAAGGTTAACCCTTGAAACTGATCTTTCTGTCACCAGTACTGTATTTGTCTCTCACAGTGTTGATGTGTATGGCCAGTCTTACAGAACTGGTTCTGTTCTGCCACTGAGAACCAATCATAGACTAGAGCCTCTGTTTGGTGGAATAATCCATATCTTGCCACAGGCAATAAATGAGTCCACTCTCATGTTTGTGAGGATGCTTAAAGTCAAGTACTTTGATGATCATTTTTATGCCTATGCCGTTCAAAGCACAAAAGAATATGAACTGATTACATTGGCTGAAACTTCTGATTTCCAAGCTTAGACTTTATGTCAAGCTATGACACTAATGAGCTATATTTGAATCCAAGGTACAAAATTCTGTAGCTCAGTTGTTCTCATGAAACTTATGTGACTGTTACCATATTTGTGTCTTACAGTATTTATGTGTATGACTAGACTTATTGATCTAGTTCTGTACTGCCTTAGGTTTCAGTCAACCATATCTTACCACAGGCAGTAATGAGTCCATTCTCATCTTCTTGAGGGTCCTAAAGATTGGGAACTTTGCTGACCATTTTTATGCTGTTGCTGTTATAAGTACAAGGATAGATAATTACATTATTGGCTACATTTTCTGTGTTTGCCTCTACATGATTCAGGTTATGATACCAGCGAGTTGCATTGTATGACTAGTATTTTAAGCTCAGTTCTGTGTAGTTCATTGAAATGTGTTTTATCTGTCCTTGAAATTTTTCAGAATAGATAAGGTAATTTGAATCTCACTGTTTGGTAGGTTTCAAGCTTTCATGAATTGAATCTACAAGTTTCCAATACACTGAATAAGTGTTGTCTTTTGACTGAAGGCACCAAGTTTCTGGTAGCCTCAGCTCTTTAATGATTTTTTTTCTTTGAAAATTTATTTTGTTAAACTGAATTGATTGTCCTCACATGAATTTAGTAAATATTAATAAAATTTAAATAATACATTTTGCTGCTTCAATTGTTTTCAATCCTAAATGTTTAATTACATACCAATATTCATCAAAATATTATTTGGGCAAAAAAACACATCTTTGCTCAAAATAACACATCTTTGGGTAGATTTATTTGACACAATAGATGTGTTAAAAGAACATACACATTGGATTTGTTAATTCCCACACAACATGTGTTGTCCCTGAACTGATGCAGCATGTGTTAAAATGTAACACATCATGTGTTATTTTTAACACATCTGTTCTAAGAGTGTACCTGAACAGGGTCAGTCTCAATTGCATGTCCACATCAAACCAGGATAAACGAGGCACTGAGAAATCTCAACATTTTTTTTATTTTTATCCTAAAGCCAAATAGGTTGCCAATGCTAAGTGTGTTAGCATACATTGTGACCTCTACTATGTAAGAAAAACAGCCTTGTTCTGCTTTTGGGTGCAACAAAAGCCTGAACAATAGTGTTTATCTCATTTGTTAAAAAGCTGAAGCTTTGAATGTGTATGAAATGTGCAAGTCTGTAATTTTTTTAAAATGTTTTTGGAATTAAACATGTCATCTGCTTGCTAACTTGTAAACAAAGTAAACAGGAAGAAGGTCCACAATAAACCTCTGGAATGGGAAAATTTCTCCAACTGCTGTAGTATTGATTTTTTTTTCCACTGCGCATGTCAGTCTAGAGTTACTTTATCTTTTGTAAAAATGCTTTTTCTATCTGTAGAAAAACTGTAAAAAGCACAATTGAGTCATCTTTTGTTTCACAGTGACCTGGGCAATCAGAACTTTATATTACTACTTTAATGATGTCAGATTGATGTATTAAGTGTTCTATAACCAAAATAAAAAAATAAATAGATAAATAAAATAAATTCTGAATCTCATCAGACCTTAATTCTAATCACACACAGCTGAATAAACCTTCTCATCACAAACATAGTTCTGTCAAGCCTTGGCTAATAGGAGAAGCAAATGTGCAGAAAAAAAAAAAAATCTCAAGGTCACAGTACAATGCTCAAACTTTGGCCTTTGGGTGCTGCTAACTGGGTGCTCCCATCAAGAAAACAAAAGAAGTTGGGCCATCTGATTTGTTTAACAGATAAACCAGAGGTTGTGACTTCCTTCAAGGGTCAAATGGGAGAGCTAAAAGCAACACTGCCATGTTTTTCATCACAAAAATGTGAATACAAAAAATTTAAACTAGAAAAGCACTCTGAGAGTGCAGATCTCCACCAAGCAGTTCAGTTCCACCCATAAATTATGATTTCCACCCAACATTATAGTCCTATATTTTTTTTATACACACGTTGTGGAATGAAAAATATCAGTCTGCAAGAAGTGTTATTATTGTTGACATAAATACCATCCAATACAGTGACCTAGTTAGTAGTGGGTCTTGTAACTTGTTGACTGAACCAATTTGCTGCTGCTTCTACAGAGAGCGATGTCACCAGCCTGTTGGTCGGAGCAAATCCACGGCACTTTTGCATTTTGCTCCATGTGGAATTGGGGGGGTGAGGTTTTTACACTCACACACACACAGACTTCTGCTATGATGAACTATTTCCATATTGACATTATCGGCAGCCTTGTTTCGAGTGATTGAGAGGCACGGCTGGCGGGACTGCGAGTGAGCAGAGCTGCCTTGTTTGTTTCTATAACGTTAATGGGCTCACAGTAATGTCAGTGGTATTTGTGAGTTGTAGAGGACTGGGATGTTAATTAGAATTTCAGGAGAGTCTGTTGCCTTAATTTATCTTAGAAACCAAGGCTACAGGAACAGCGCCAGGCTTTCTCCATTGGCAAAACATCCTCCTCTCTGCTGTCTGTGAGCAGAACTGTGCATGCACAGCTTTCACTGCCAATCGGCTGTTGGCTATGCTCTACGTGTAACTAGAGCATGCAACCAATCGAGTGGTGCTGTGGGTGGGACAACGCTGGAGACAGAGCAGAGACAGCAGACGGAGCAGTGTGGAGAACTCCTCCCCGGCATTGCAAGAGAAGCTGGGAAATGTAGTGACATAGGCTTGAAAACCTAGACGTCAGTTTGCAAATAAACTACGAATGGAAAAACAGACAGACCCAGTGAAAAATAACCTCCTTGGCAGAGGTAAAAATCATGAGACCACATTATTTTTATTCATTTCTGCTGAAGTAACTTCAAGCTTGAAGAACTTACTTTTTGCAAGATACTTGTGTGACCTAAAAAAGTATAGAATATGTTTGTAAAAGTTCACCTTTTTCTTAAAGCCACACTGTGCACTTTGTTCTTCCATCTAGTGGTGAAACTGTATGTTACATTCAAACGAGTAGTGCTTGCTAGCGCCTCACTTTTTCGAAATTGTGTTGCAACCGCTGAACTTTATGGTAGACGATATGTGTCTAGAAGCTAGGTCTTCTCTTTTTTGCTATTTTGCTGATGAGGATTCTCCTGTGGCATAAGTATGATCTTGCATTATGAATAAAAGTGCAGTGCAGGCTTTCAAATTTGCTGGGGCTGTGTCAAGCACGTCTCACTGTGCTCATTCTCCATTTCAGTCACGCTTGCTCTGAGCAAAAAAGCAATGATGATACATTTATGAATGTAGACATTGTTTTTAGCTCATAAATTACTTAAATCGCTACACATTGTCCCTTTAAAATGCTACATATTCTCATGCAATATAGCTACTATTATATGACCATTTAGCCATAAAATGCAATCATCTCCCATTGATTAACCACTTCCATCCAGAAGAAGAATAAAAACACAAATGAAATGTATGATAAAATGTATGAAACAAATACACATTGAGACAGACTTTTTTCTTTTTCTTTTTTTTAAGAGCTGACTGTGACCTGGAGGTGTGGTAGTTATGCTTTTTTTATGAATTTGTATGTCAGTGGAGGCTTCGAGAAAAAATACAACTCCTCATGATGCGGGTTTCAGGAGGGGATGTCATATCTGTTTCACCCTTCAGCACCAACCGAGTAAGCAAAGCTACCCTTTTGTTTCTTGTTTACTGTCACAGCCTGGCTCAATGGCCATGACAAAAGGACCAGAGGAGTGAGTTTTCAAAAATAATGAAATAATTTATTACAAATGAAAGTCAAGCAAACCAATAATAAATACAAGTATGGAGTGTGTATAGTCTGTAATATCAGTAGTGTGTGTGTGTGTGTGTGTGTATAAATGATGTGGTGCAAGGTGTTGAAAGGTGCACTAACAAAGAAAAACTAAATAAATTGTGAGTGGAGCTCGGATGAAGGGAGCAGGGAGCAGAGAGAGACAACAGGTCACTGAAAGCCAGCCTTTATAGAGGAAGTGGAGCAGCGGGCCCAGGTGCTCCACATCTGAATGATTTTACCAGCCAGTCCAGTCACCTCGGAGAGAACAGATATCATTAAGTCCACTTTAAATATATAAACAGGGGCCGTCACATTACAAACCATTCAAAACTTAAACAAGCTGTTTTTTTTTGTTTTGATGCAGTTTTTTTATTATTATTATTTTCTGTCTCTGTTTATCTTTTTCTTGACTGATTGACAGAGATTAGATGTGGGGATGAGGACTGATGTGCTGCTGGTCCAGATTGTAAGCAACAACAGCAGGTAGAAAAGAAGATGTGTACAGCTGAACAGGAACGGTTATTCCAGACAGAGGCTGCAGCAGGAACCCTCCCAGAGCCGGCCAGTAGTGCAGGACAGCAGTAGTTATAGACTGAGGCTGCTGTGGACACACTCTCACAGCAGGCCAATACTGCTGGACGGGAATAGTTGGTCCATACAGAGGCTGCTGTTGACACCCTCTCACAGAAGGCCAACACTGCTGGACGGGAATGGTTGTTCCAGACTGAGGCTTCTGCTGAAACCCTACAACTGCAGGCAGATACTGTGGGACAGGATAGACTGAAGCGGATCGAGGCTGCTGTGGACACACTCCAGCACTGACAAAAGCGGAGGTATTGTTGCGACAGACAGCCACCGTCTCCTCACAGGACTGAACTCTGCGACAAAGAAAAAAGTCTGTTAGTGTACTCTAGCAATGATTCAAACAAATGAGAACATTTTCACCTTCAAATTAGAAAAAATAGTTGAAGTTTTTTCTTTGTAATTTCATTGATTAAAAGTGTCCAACAAGGGTTAGCTTACCTGTGCTCATGTTTTGCACATTTGGACTGACGAGGAGTCTCAGTCAGGTTCAGATCTCTATCATCAGCCTTCCTCTTTATCCCTGATTTGATGTCACTGGTTGACTGAATGTTGGTGCAGGGATGAGGGTGGATGTGCTGCTGGTCTTGCTTGTTAGGAACAGCAGCAGGTAGAGATGCAGGAAGACACTTTCGGACAGGGTTGGCTGTTCCAGGCAGGGACTGCTGTGGACACACTCCAGCACTGACAGAAGCGGAGGTATTGTTGCAACAGACAGCCACCGTCTCCTCACAGGACTGAACTCTGCAACAAAGAAAAAAGTCTGTTTATGTACTCTAGCAATGATTCAAACAAATGAGAACATTTTCACCCTCAAATTAGAAAAAATAGTTGAAGTTTTTTCTTTGTAATTTCATTGATTAAAAGTGTCCAACATGGGTTAGCTTACCTGTGCTCATGTTTTGCACATTTGGACTGACGAGGAGTCTCAGTCAGGTTCAGATCTCCATCATCAGCCTTCCTCTTTATCCCTGATTTGATGTCACTGGTTGACTGAATGTTGGTGCAGGGATGAGGGTGGATGTGCTGCTGGTCTTGCTTGTCAGTAACAGCAGAAGGTAGAGATGCAGGAAGACACTTTTGGACAGGCTTGGCTGTTCCAGGCAGGGACTGCTGTGGACACACTCCAGCACTGACAAAAGCGGAGGTATTGTTGCGACAGACAGCCACCGTCCCCTCACAGGACTGAACTCTGCGACAAAGAAAAAAGTCTGTTAGTGTACTCCAGCAATGATTCAAACAAATGAGAACATTTTCACCTTCAAATTAGAAAAAATAGTTGAAGTTTTTTCTTTGTAATTTCATTGATTAAAATGTGTCCAACAAGGGTTAGCTTACCTGTGCTCATGTTTTGCACATTTGGACTGACGAGGAGTCTCAGCCAGGTTCAGATCTCCATCATCAGCCTTCCTCTTTATCCCTGATTTGATGTTACTGGTTGACTGAATGTTGGTGCAGGGATGAGGGTGGATGTGCTGCTGGTCTTGCTTGTTAGGAACAGCAGCAGGTAGAGATGCAGGAAGACACTTTCGGACAGGGTTGGCTGTTCCAGGCAGGGACTGCTGTGGACACACTCCAGCACTGACAGAAGCGGAGGTATTGTTGAGACAGACAGCCACCGTCCCCTCACAGGACTGAACTCTGCAACAAAGAAAAAAGTCTGTTAGTGTACTCTAGCAATGATTCAAACAAATGAACACATTTTAATCTTCAAATTAGAAAAAATAGTTGAAGTTTTTTCTTTGTAATTTCATTGATTAAAATGTGTCCAACAAGGGTTAGCTTACCTGTGCTCATGTTTTGCACATTTGGACTGACGAGGAGTCTCAGTCAGGTTCAGATCTCTATCATCAGCCTTCCTCTTTATCCCTGATTTGACATTACTAGTTGACTGAATATTGGTGCAGGGATGAGGGTGGATGTGCTGCTGGTCTCGCTTGTTAGGAACAGCAGCAGGTAGAGATGCAGGAGGACACTGCAGAACAGGGTATGCTGGTCCAGGCAGGGACTGCTGTGGACACTCTCCCACAGCAGGTGGATTCTGGCTTGGCTTGGTTGCTTTAGCATTGACAGCAGGTGTGAAATTGCAGACAGCCATGATTTTGGTGCTAGACTTAAAACTGCAAAAATAAATATATAAACATATCAGTTAGAATACTCTTTCAATCCGATACACACTAACCCACTGTTTCTCTAATATGTTTCTTCTGACTGAACAGACAGAGACCCCCTCTTGCTGTAAAACTTTTCTGGGCTAACTAACTACAGTTGAGCAAAATTTTTGCCCAGGCTGTCTTTTTAGGGTGTCATGGTTCACCTTGACCTTGAATTAGTTACTCAAACAACATTCTAATCTGTCTTTGAGCTACAAAACTCCTTACGGTTTTAAAAGGAGGTTTTTATTAGTTACAGAATTTGCATTTTAATACAGAATGTAAATTAAATGAAATACAAGAAAACTAAAAGCTTCATAATCAGCTTGTCCTGACACATATTTTGAGAACTACTGCTCTTCTGTACCTTTGTCTGTATTCCTTGATTGGGGCCAAGTTTACAAAGAATTACATACAGAAAAACTATTAGACAAAATTTAGTTTTAGTCAAATTATGAGGTCTTTTCAACAGTTTCAAGTGGGATGTAGCCCAGGCATGAGGGATTATTATCTAATCATTTAAGAGTAACAATGAGAGGCAAGGCTTGAAGAAGAGTCAGTTGTGCAAGAAAGACATGATTAATCAAAGCTTGTACTATGGTAGGAAGTTTAAAATAAACTTCTTCTGCATCTTTATTAAAAAACTAAATGTTGTCTAACATTAAATCATACTTTGGTACCCTGGCCCTGTTTTGTACTTGTACATGAAGAGAAAGGCCATTGGGGAATGCAACCTCTTGTTAAATTTTTCTGTCTGCTCCATTGTAACTGATCCTGTGTGAACTCGAGGGAAGGGATGTAATAATGTTTAATATGTATACATGTCTATTATGACATTTGAAGGGAACATTATATTTTAATGGCAGAGTAATGACTTACTATGAAGTGGAGCTGAACTTGCATCTTAGGTGACCCATTCTGATGAACGGATGATTGAGTGCCTGATGGGGTTTGAGTCTCATGGACTCCTCCTGGTGGAGCATCCCCTTCAGCATCCCTATAAATTTCTTCAAATCAGCCATCTCTGCAGCTCTATCTGCATGGTCATGAGAAGAAATCTCTCTGGCCTGAAAAAAGGATAAAAAACAAGAATGTCATGAAGTGGAGGGGTAAAAACACACCTGGAGACTTTTTATAGTATTGCCTCAAAACATGATGAAGAACCAAATACATACAGTCAGAATCTCCTCCAAAGACTTCAGCTTGAAGGCCCTTATGTCCACAGGTGGTTCCCCTGTACTCTTCCAGGCCTCTACTGGAGACTGAACAGATATTGTGTTTGTTAGCAGCTTTATCATGAAAATTGAACATGTACATGCAGACATAGACAAATGTCACACAGTGTGTGTTTAATTCCTTTAAAGCTTCACCAGGTGCAGGGTTCATTTTGTCCACAGAACTGGGACAAAAATGGATCACACAAAGACAAGGTTTTTCCCAAGACAGTTAAGAGATGATGACAAGTAAAATATCTCTGATGATAACAACTCTGGTAACATGTGTGACAAATCATGACTGATAAGTTTTAGGACAGCTGCTGAATATTTCAAATCTGATTTACTTGTTTTGCAGAAAAATGTCTTTGTTTTATCTTTGATTACTATAGTTTTGATCATACTTTTTTGACTTGGAGTGGAAATTGGCTAAAATTGAACCAAAACAAGTATTCAGTTTAATCTAGTGTCGCCTTCACAAAACATTTTTGGTTGGATTTAAATGACTTCTGGTTTGAAAAAGCAGGAAAGTTCAGGAACCACAGTATCACAGTACTCTATTTTAAGGTCCTAGTGCAACAACAGGCTGAATAGTGGAACTACTACACAAAGCTACTGCATCAACTGGAGTAGTGAGGCTATGTTACAACATTCAACAAGCTTTGGTTTGCTCAGTTTAGGAGTCAGACCATGTTGACTGAATGCATCCAGTATTAACAGTGATTGGGTGGGATTTGGAAGTGAGCAAATTTTGAACCCAAATATAAAGCAGAGAAGAGTAAGGCACACATTTGATTAGTTAGATCAGAACTTACCTTGAACTTCCATTTGTTTGGTGGTTTGCCCACTTTGTCGAAGAAGCGGTGAGTTCTTTGGCCTTGGGACAGCAGGCTGTCTGGCAGCTGACCCTGGGTCTCTACAATACACCTCATCTGAAAATACAGCACAACAACATGTTAGAGTCCAGGTTAATTAATCTGAAGTGTACTATGGAGTCAGTGGAACCACAAAGACTGGACTGAACGTGACTTTTCTCCTTATAAGGGTGGCTCTTTATACCCTTAAGTCTTCACTAATACCACTTTAATGTATGTCTTATTAATCGTAAGTGTACAAATAGACCTTTGCAAGTTCTTTTTTTGTTTAAGTCAATTTCTTTGTTTGAAAGTTACCACTGAACAAGCACAAACCTTTTTCAACCATGAAACAGGCATTTGTGAGTGCTGTAAAATATTGATGATTGTGCAGAAAAATACCCTGATTGAACGGTGTATGTAAATCTAAATCCACTCCCATTTACAAGTGACTTAATTCAAATGTCAATAAACATGAAATGTTATATTTTCAGAAAATACATTGACCTTTACTTACTATATCATATTCACTGTGGCCTGCATACAGCAGAGACCCGAGGTATAAGTAGGCAGCGATGCAGCCAACAGACCACATATCCACAGCCTCCGTAAAGGGGAGACCTAACATGACCTCGGGAGACCTAAAAGAGGAGAAACCATCATGAAGCTGAAAATTCAATTTAGTCTAATAAAAAGGGTATCTGTCTAATGAATAAATTGCACAACTGCTACTTGGAATCGTCTCACAAAAATAACAGAAGTATGTAAGTCACTGTACACAGAGATCTGTACAGTGTGATCAAATATGCCTCTATTTACTAACCGGTATGGTAGAGTCTGAATACATGAGCCCAGCCTGGCAGATGATGAGTCGCACGCCAGGCCAAAGTCAATGACTTTGATTTTAAAGGGCTCATGGGCGTGGTTCACCAGCATCACGTTTTGCAACTTGAGGTCAGCATGGATCATGTTCAGACCTTTTAAGTGGCAAAGTGCATTGGTAATCTGAAAAAGTCAAGAAAGTCATAATTAAATTAAGAAGGCCTTTTTATGTTCAATCAGTTTTCAGGTTTTTAATGTGATAATTAGGGCAGAAACGATTCCTTGAGTAATTGCAATTATTCAATCACAAAAAAAAATCTTCGAGGCAAATTATGTGCCTCGATTAGATCCTGAATATGGACATAAGCATTGTTATAGCAGTAAAGGCAAAAGTAATAACCAAAATACCAAACCAAAAAATAACCAAACTAAAAAATATACTGAAAAAATGCAAGCTATGACCAAGAGAAAAATAGATAATAGATAATTTACTGTATGTATGAGTTGTACATTTGTGGGCTATCAGCTGTTGAGATGTCTGCCCTCTCTGTAGTGTAATTGGACTAAATGGCAAAATTCCTGAAGTCCTTAATGCACCAAAAATATATTTAAAAAATTCAAAACCAGTGTCTCATTCTAAAAATCAATTTTTCTATCAGAAAATATGTGTTTTGATTTTGGGATCCCATTTATGCAATAAAAATGTTCAAAAAAGCTCATTTAAGAGACCTGGCTTATTTTCTGTTTTGTTTGTTAGTAATGCTTTTCAATAAAGTCAAAGTGATTCAGTGAAAAAAAAAAAATGCAGCATGCACAATGTGTCTCTGCCCAATTATTCTGTTCATTGTTAATACTTGATTACAAAAGGAACTGATAGCTGCTGCCCTAGTGATATTGAATGTGCGATGAAAAGTGTTTGACATACCTGCTGGACAATGGGTCGAACTTCTTTAAGGAGGAGAGGCTTGAACTTTCTCTCCACCATGAAATCATGGAGACTTCTGTCCAAGCTCTCAAACTCTAGACAGAAGTAACCACGGTCCACAAAGGCACCATGCCATTGGACAGTATTACTCTTGTCAGAGTCGAGGGTGGAAAGCCTCTGAAGGCTCTTTGCCTGCAGAGAAATGACAGGTTAGTACAGAGTACTTTTCAGTTGATGTATATTTTTCATAGTTTTAAGTGAACAAGTGCAGTTTTTGGGGAAGACTCAGGACACGCAGGAGGGACTATGTCTCTCATCTGGCCTGGGAACGGCTTAGGATTAAGGGGCCGGGAAGAGGGAAGTCTTGCTTCTCTGCTTCGGCTTCTGCCCCCGCAACCTGACCACGGTTAACCCTTTAACGCCTGTTGTATCATATTTGATTCGTACTTTTATGATACCTCTATCTAATCAATGTGAACAACAAATTACTAAAAAACATGTGAATACAGTCAGATAAATGATAAAAATGTCCTCAAATGGATCATCAGTTGCCAAAAACACCTCATGTACCAAATGAGATACAAAAAAGTCTCTATGTTTAATTTTATGGAATTTTTTTTTTTTTTTTTTTTTGGGGGGGGATTTCAGTAGAAAGTGAAATAAACATTTCAGCTCCAAAAAATTTGAATTTTCTGGCTCTAATTTGTGTTTTCAGGCATTAAAGGGTTGAGTGGAAGAAGACAGTATGGTATGTCCAGTTGTTTTTTCATACCTCAGCTCTTGTCTGGTGTCTGTTGTCATCCTTGTCCTTCATCATTTTGATGGCAACAGTCTTCATGTCGGATAATCTTTTGCACTTTGCAACAGTGCCAAAAGTCCCCTGCCCAACAATTTGCTCCACCAGGTAGCTGTTGGAACTGGAGAAAAGTTCGACAGATGTCCCACTGCCCTGAACAGGGGGTCTGAGGGTCTTCAGCGAAAACATTTCAGAGTTTTTCAATATGGCTGCTGAGCTCGAAGAACAGTAGCTAATGATGTGTATGGCAGTGTGTTTCTTGTGAATTTCTCCTTAAAATATAACAAGACAACGATAACTACACAACCAAATAACAATCCACAGGTTTGAAGATACAACTCAACAATGCGACCACTCTCCTCGGCATGAACCACCAAAGATACTGTGAAAGTAGCCGAAGTTCAATTTAAATACTTCTTGAGGTTCTAGAATGATGTCATTTGTCTCTTTAGATCAAAGCCCTGTTACCTTGACATCCTGTCTTTAGAGCAAAGCTTAGAAGTTCCACAGAAGAACAAGGCGGAATGTCTGTGTTGTTGTTGTTGTTTTTTAAAATGTTTAAAGATTGAAAAAGGATCAGGTGTAGTAGGGTGTACCCTATACACCGGGTGCAGTAGGTGGCGGTATGAACCTAAAGGTTGTTTGCGATCCGCCAATCAAACAGAAGAAGAAGAAGAAGAAGAAGATGACAATGTCATTTTGGAACACGCAACCATGACACCAGTCAACATGTTTACATTCAAAACACTCACTGAGAAAAAATGGCTGTGATAAAATGCTATGATGAGATTAGATTGGATGAGATAGTACTTTATTAATCCCTTTGGAAAACTCCTCAAGGAAATTAGAATTCCAACAGCAGTTACAAAAAGTAGATAAAAAGATACATTAAAAAGATAGATATAAACAAAAATATAAATAAAAACAAATATAAACAAAACAAAATAAATAAATAAAATTATTAAAAATAATAATATAATAAAATAAAATAAAAAATGGGTGCTGGCTACTGGCCACTGCTCCTTCCCACCCTCCCTCCCCTCGCCACTCCTCCTCCAGCCCGAGTGAGGAGCCGCACATCCCGATGGCCCGAGGGACAAAAGAGTCCCCCAGCCTGCTGGCCCACACCAGGGAAGCAGCAGTGCAGCGGGTGAAAGGCATCGTTTAAAATGTCCAGCAGCCTGTCCAGAGTTCCTTCCACTGCCACCATCACCAGAGAGTCCAGCCTCACGCCGAACACAGAGCCGTCCCCTCCTCAGTTCCGTCGGGATGTGGTGTCAACCCTAGCTCGTCTTTTTGGTTTTAGAGCCAGTAGTTCCTCCTTTGAAAAGCTGATGAAACTGGCTCTTGGTAGCATTTCTTGAGAAAAAACAGTCTGCCGGTAGCTTTAGAACTGCCTCCTGGTGGTGTTGATATTTAAAAAAAATGAAATAACATCCATGGGAAATAAATAAAACACAAGAAATATCTTCAGAAGAAGAGCAGAAAGGTCAAAAAGATGGGAAAAGGCTATAAACTGTGCAAAATTGTCTAAAAATTGGAGCAAAAACTAAAAAAAGAGCTAAAAAATTGGAGAGCCATTGGAGAGGCAGTCTTTTACATTCAGCGCCATGGCAACAACTTGAAACTAAATTATTTTTTTTATAGTAACTGCATCCCACTACATCGCACCCGTGCTATGAGACAAAAAAAAACATCCTAGCACAGAATGATTTTCTTGTAGCATTTGCAACATTTACTTCGCACTGTACAGCCCTGCTTAATTCATCTTAGAAACCAAAGCTCCAGGAACAGCGCCGGGCTTTCTCCATTGGCAAAACTTCCTCCTCTCCACTGTCTGTGAGCAGAACTGTGCATGCACAGCTTCCACTGCCGATTGGCTGTTGGCCATGCTCTGCGGTAACCAGAGCGTGTAACCAATTGGATGGTGCTGTGGGTGGGACAATGCTGGAGACAGAGTAGAGACAGCAGATGGAGCGGCGTGGAGAACTCCTCCCCTGGCGTTACGAGGGAAGCTGGGAAATGTAGTGGCATAGGCTTGAAAAACTAGACGTCAGTTTGCAGATAAACTACAAATGGACAAACAAACAAATAGACAGACTCAGGCGAAAACATATCCTCCTTGGTGGGAGTGAAAACATATCCTCCTTGGCGGGAGTAAGAATCATAAGACCACAACACTTGGTGGAAAGACTTTCTGAAAGGGATGCGGAGTGGCACTTTGATGGTGTATAAATTTGGTGCAATATACTTGAGAGAATGTGCAATAAAAGTTATGTAGTGGTTCAGTTAGGTTATGTTATGTTTAAGTTGTGTTATTTTTGCTCTTCCTTTGTATTTAATTTTAATAAATGTGTCTTTTAGCTCTTCCTCCTCAGGGAAAATTCATTCAAGGCCAACAGATGGAAATTGGCCATCAGTTATCAACTCTGACTTGTTTACTTTTGCTGTATGGTGATTTACATGAACTTCCACTGCCACCTCTGAGAAAAATAATTTAAATTAAATTATATTGTGTGCTTCTTGAGATATAAGTAAAAAATCTAGGTGTTGAGGGTTGCTGGCAACCCTGTGGAGTCATATAGAGGGTTATATTGTCAAATGAAACCATCACCATGGCTTGATTTAATTCTGCATGTACACCTTGCTCCCTCCCTTACTTCCTTGTAGTTAAAACCACACACATTTGGTCTATACAGCAGCATAAAGAAATTAATAAACGAAAAAGACTTGAGGAGAAAAGCACAAATTCTGACTTTTTTCCATTACATGCTATAAATACTAGATCTATCCGTACAGATTTTAACATATACATTACTAAATGAATAAACCAAAGAACATCAAAAATATTTGCAATCACTATGCTGAAAGAAAAATCACCTCCAGTAATTTTATGACACAAAGTTTAATGTTATTTTCACAAAACCACTTCATCAGTCTGTGCATTTTCAAAAAATACAGAAAACTTACATAACATTTGTAATCATATAACCTTAAAAATTCCAGCTGAATTATATCAGACCTGTGGCACCCTCACTGTATCAGTCTGTGTCCTTTGCCAAAAATACACAAAACCTGAATAAAATTTATAATAATTTTGCCAAAAATAAAGTTCATTCTCTACAAAAAGAAAATGTAGATATTTGGCAAGAGGATGAAAAAGGCTTATCATTGCATTAGTAGCTGCAATGAGCTTAAATACTCTGGACAACATTTCAACTCATAAGACCCAACTCACTTTGCTGTGAAACCACACAGCTGTATGTTCAGCATCCATCTTCCAACCAAGACTGAAGAACAGCTGAGCTTTCAGGTGCTCCTCTGATGAAACTGGCCTGCTAATACCATCCATTGGTCAAAAACTCCATCGAGACATCTGCTGTGATGCAGCACCTTTTAGTGCAGCACAGCATGTTATTGCAAATTTGGCAGACTCTCTCTTGATCAGAACCAGCAATCCTTTCCTTTGTTTCTGCCGTAGTCCGTGCATTATCCATAAAAACTCCAACAGTTTTCCACATCAGTCTGTGCTCTGTCAGGTTATGGACAAACACTTGAAGGTACAGCTGTTGCTCTGCTTAGGGCAGAAACAACAAATCCCCACACAGTTTTTCTGTGTTTGAATGAACACCACTGCTAGTATGCAAGCACTATTTGTTTATTGTTCCGCAGAGAGAACAGTTACGAAAGCATGACGAGTCCTGAGTACATGTTCCCCTTGACCACTCGCCTCCGGTTGGGGTTCTGCATGTCCCACACCACAAACTTTGAAAACATTGAATTACTCCAACAGCAGATTCGACGAATAATTCCCCCTCTCATTGGCTGCTAAATAAACCACTCCTTCTTTGATTCCTCAATGGCTTCCGGGTTGTCTGTGCTGATGATGGCCGTGTCTGCTGACTCTCCTGCAGACTCCCTGCTGCTCTTGGACTCGTGGGTGTGGTAGGTGCCTTTGTGACGGAACATGTATCGGATCAGGAATACCAGTGTACATAGGATAGTGAAGATCACAACAGCGATGATACCTGAAGTGAGAAAGGTTAATGACTTGTTACAATTGTTTGAAACACCACCATGTTCTGACTGATAGAATTTGACATTCAGCTACATCATATTAGTTTCCAAAATGGCCCTTATAGGGCTCTACAATGACTCCTTTGCACATAAGCAGTCTTTTTTGGGTTACCTCCAATGATGGCTGAGTCTCTGTTGACTCCATCAGGAATCACTCTCTCCTCGTTAAAGGGGAACTCTGCATCTACACAAACAGACAGAAAATATACATAATTTCATATATCAAAAAAAATTACTTAAAAACACTTCAATTAAAACTCACAGCAAAATATGATGTGCAACCAATAAATAAAAAAATAAAAAGTTAACCTCAAGGTCAGAAGCATAACAACATCTCATGCACAGTTTGTGGCAACAAATTAAACATAAATTAACAGCAAATGCTGAACAACACCAAAGTGTAGTCGACCATAGAGTTGCTACTGGGATTTTTTCTTGAAGTTTAAATCAAATCAATACTCAAGATTCTGAATTAGTTAAAAAAGTTCAGGAATCAAATAAAGAGACCTGTTTCTTTTCTTAAATGCAGCCTCCTCCGGGGGTGTGTTGCCTCTTATTGTAGATGCACTGCTAACAATTGAATAAACATTACAAAAACACAAGCTATTTGTTTTCACCACATTTGATTGTGTGTTTTAATGTCAAATAAAAATGCACGGCCTCCTTGTGTGCAACAGGCAAAACCATAATCTGAACAGTCACCTATTTGAAAACTCCAATTTCAATGAAGTTGGGATGTTAATGAGAGCAAGATACAATGATTAGCAAATTCTTTTTTGACCCATATTCAATTAAATACATTACAAAGACAAGCCATTTAAAGTTCAAAATGATAAACTCCACTGGTTTTTACAAATATTCACTCATTTTGAATTTGATGCCAGCATCATGTTCCAAAAAGGCTGGAAGAGGGGTAGCAAAAGAGTGGGAAAGTTGAGGAATGCTCAAAAACACCTGTTAAAAAGGTTCAGGAGACGTTCATCAATATTTGAACAACTGCAAGAGCAAATAGTCCAGCAGTTTCAGAATAATGTTTCTCAACATACAATTGCAAGGAATTTAGGGATTTCATCATCTTCAGTTCATAATATCATCAAAAAACTCGATTCAGAGAAATCTCTGCACATGAGCAGCAAGGCCATCACTGAATGCCTGTGACCTTTGATCCCTCAGATAACACTGCATTAGAAACCATGTTATATAAAGATATTACCTTGGGGCTCAGGAGTATTACAAAAAACATTGACAGTCAACACATTTGGAACTTGCACATCTGTGAAGCCACCGTTAATGCTGAAAGGTACATACAGGTTTTTGGAGTAACATAAGCTGCTATATTTTCAGGGACATCCCTACTTATTTCAGCAAGACAATGCTAAGTTCCATTCACATTACAACAGTGTGGCTTTGTAGTAAAAGAGTGCAGGTAATGGACTGGCCTGCCTACAGTTCAGACCTGTCTCCTGTTGAAAATGTGTGGTGCATTAGGAAGTGTAAACTACACTGGAGACACTGGACTGTTAAGCCAATCGAAGTTGTACATCAAGCAAGAATGGGGAAGAATTCAACCTACAAAGCTTTAACAATTAGTGTCCTTAGTTCCCAAACCCTTATTGGGTGTTGTTAAAAGGAAAGATGATGTGACACAGTGGTAAACATGCCCTCTGTCCCAGATGTTGCGAGAGACAAATTAAAATGAGTTAATATTTGCAAAAAAATAAAAAGAAAGAAAGAAAGTTTATCAGTTTAAACATTAAATGTCTTGTCTTTGTCATGTACTCAATTGAATATAGGGCAAACATGATTTGCAAATCATTGTATTATGTTTTTATTTCTGTTTCACACAATGTTCCAATTTAATTAGAATTTGGTTTGTTTTAAAATGGGGTCTGTACTGTGAATTGTGAATTGGTTTGAATCTATAATCCTTTTTTTTAATTAAACTGTGACTCCAGAATTAGAATCAAATCAAATCCTGACATAATCGAGGATCAACACTCCAGAAGACATTTGCTCTGTGTATCAACAAGGGAAGATTTAGCTCTATGTTCTTTTATATAGATGGAACTTTCGTATAGTCCAACTGACAGAGCAGAGCAACCAAAATGTACACCCAGACCTACACAAACATCTTCACTCTATAGTGAACTGTCAGCTATTTCTGCTGCTGACTTCATAACTCTCCTGGGAAGCAATAAGCATGAGAAGAAAAGAGCCCAGGGGTGAGCAGGGCGAAAAGTGCAGCAGAGGGAAAGGGAGACAATCTGACCTGCCATGGTGTGATAGTAGTCAGGGTATCACACTGTCTGCTGTCCATTTGTTCATTCATCTATCTCCACCCATCTATCCATCCAACCATTATTTCGGACTTATCTGGGTATGTGAGTAGGTCAATATCTCAAGCTCCTTCTTTGAATTCTGAGGCTTTCCTTCAATAAGCTCTTTGTCTACCAAAAGGTCTCCACACAGCTGGATGTGCCCAGTAAATCTCCAAAGGGAATGTCTAAAAGACTTCCTGATCAGATGCCCGAATCACCTTAACCCCATTTGTAGGGAGCTATCCACTGTTATACACTGAAGAACCATGGTCTCCAATTGCAGGTGCTACCTTAAATTCAGCTTCTAGGAATTTTGGCTGCAGACTAACTTAATATCTACTCAAGGAAGACATCCTGTGGTTCCATAGACACAAACCATATTTTGTCTGTCTGGCTGCACCTTAATAGGCAGAATAGCTAACAAGGGACAGCTCTTTGCCAATGACGGGCACAACTCTTATTTCGGCCAAACAGAATCTTGATGCATGATAGTGACAACCCTGATACTCAGTTCCTGCAGTTCCTGAGATGAAGACTGGAAGAGCAAACTCTATGAGCTCTATAAGGGGAAAAAATCTGGTCCACCTCATTGGAAGACTTGTTGGCTGGATTGAGGACTTCCTCAAGAGTTCAGTCTGTTGCCTGATGAGTTTGGGCTTGCAGCTCTACAGTTCATATGCAAAAAGCCTAAGCCAGTCCCTGTTCTTCTGAATTCTTTCACAGTTTTCTCAAACACCACAGGGGTCAAACAAAAATCTCTCTCCATATCTTCCCCAACCTTACATATAAAGAAGCCCAGTATACACAGCATATGAAAATGATAGATGCTAATAATATGTTAAGGATGAAGGCAGAGAGTGCACTGTGAGTTTAGGGATCCAGATCAATGGACAAACAATTAATTGCTCCAATAGGGGCTTTTGGAACACAAAAAAACTAAAACCATGGCAGATACAGCAGTGTTGAGATAGTGATAAGGTAGAGTGTGAATACAGATCAATGACATTTTATTTACTGGAAACTATTTACAATAATTACTTGTGTTGTCCAGATGCCAGGGGTCTGTAGCAGCAGACATGGGTGGGATGGTGAGAGGTGAGGCTCCACAGTTAGACTCCACTAGTTTGCCCTGGTGCGACACCGGTGAGGCTGCAGCTGGTCTGTCGAGCTGACTGGTTGTGGCTGCAGATGTGTCCTGTGGTTCTGCTCTCAGTGCAAACTTCAGGGGAGCAATTCCATCAAACTGCACCCTCGACAGGCATCCAACAAAGCCTGGGGTGTTGTAGCGCTCGATGAGGACCGGATCTATGTGTCCTGTTTCTGTACAGAGTCACAGAGAAAAGTGTGGATTACGGATTGTTTTGAAAGACAAGATGAGTGACATTGTATTGAGACTTCAGTAATTACATTTTTAATTATTAAGAATCATATGAATGGATTTAATGGCAATTTTAAAGGAAAAAATACCAAGACAGGAATTGAAAGCTCTAGGTGAAAAATATTTCTGTGATCCCATGTCCTGCAAAATGCATTTTCTTTTTTTTTGCTTTAAATGTAGCAGAACATGACACCTTGTACTAAACTCTGTTCATGGAGAAATGCTCTATGCCTCTTTAAGGAAATTACCCTTAAACACTCTGTTTTTAACTTCCTGGGGTTTATTATGTAATAGCTGTACAGCCTCTTCCCAAATGTGTTTTCTGCTCATCACAGGCAGACGCCATGACTGTTTTGAAAGAGAGCTACACTGCCCGTAACACCTCCTCCCCTTTCTTGTCGGGCATCGATTGGGTAGCCAATCAGCACAGAGCTCATTATCAGAGCCTCCCTGCCCCCTTCAGGTGTGTTCACACCGAATGCAACCTTGCGACCAAGATTGCATTACAAACCCAAGTCCTGTCACCTGTACTTAGCTCATTTTGTCACCGTCGCCGTTGCTTCGTGACGTCACGCCCACTCGAGTTTCACCCCGTGATCATATCACATCATATAATAGGATGTATTAGCTGACATTATTCCAATGGTATCCTTTTCACTCACCTACCAACCACAAAAAACTGCAGCTGGCCCTGCAGCAGCATCGTCTGTGAGTTCTCTGCGGTCCGTCTATGCGGAACTAATGTACTCACTAACTAATGTTCCCCACACGGACATAGATTGTCACTTTGTGAACTGGAATAAAAACAGTCTGTCATGGGCGTCATTACGCACCCACACAATGCTGATTGGCTCTTGTGGCACGACATTGCCTGAAGAGTTCAAATTTTCCAACTTTGTCGACCGAGTGCCATGACCTGCTCCTCGTCCAAAGCGACATCAGAGTTCCCATCTGCAGCAGCAGGGGTGCCACTCACATGTCTCCAAAAATGCGAACAAGTTGCCCAGAACATGTCTGTTGCATAGCGTGAGATTTGGTCACGCTTGGTTGTGGCTGATCGTGGCTGTACATTGACTCTGTATGGAGAATGGTCGCCGAGGTCGCCAAAGTCACGTTCAGTGTGAACGCGCCTTTAGATCTGACCATTTCAAAAGGGGAGGGACAAAACTACATCTGATCCTCTAGATGAAATTTGTCATTTCTTTATTCTACCTAAATCAAATCCTTGATCAATAGGGACCTAAGTCAAACACACCAGGACATGGGACATTTAAAGAAAAGCATCAGATACAATGACATAAAAAACAGCAATAAATGACTGTAGTCACTAAGCTTGCTGCAGTATACACTGGTAAAAGTGTACTATGTAAGTATAAAATCTTAAAATTAGAAACATAATTATTGTGCCACTTCACAAAAAGTCTAAAAATAACATCATTAGAGGTCTAGAGCTATTAATTTCAGAAATGCTGAAGAAAAAAAGTGTTGCGAAAGTAAGCCGGGACAAAACAATCAGCAGGTTCTCATTTGAAACAGAAAAAATCAAGCAGAGCTGAGTGACTTACCAAAGACTTTCCCCAGGAAAAGAGTTTTGACAAGGTCAAACTGTGTGTCTGAAGCATCTGGAAGGGTGTAGCTGACAGGGGGGTAATGATCCAGCTGGAGCAGAGGGAGAGAGAAAGAAAGAGAGGATACCTCTATATGCATTTAGGCATGTAGACAGGGTCAAGCCAAGCTGCTGAAGCTCAAAAAGAGCCTCTGAATGAAAAGGAGAGGTAAGTACCTCAGGAACTGTTGATCTACTGTATTTCATGCACAACTATTTCTATGGTTTGCAGGGAATGGTACAGAAAAAAGAAAATATTCAGTTATTGGTGAAAATGGTGGTGAAATTATTAATGCTAAGGGTCAAAGTGGTTTACGATGACTGAAAGGCAAAAGTAACTTATATAAACAACCAAGGGATACAGAAGACATGTCTGAATGCACAACACATCAAATCATGGGGTAGACGGGCTACAGCAGCAGACGGCCACAACTGGTGCCATCCCTGTCAGCTAAGAACAAGAAACTGATGCTACAGTTCACACAGGCTCACCAGAATTGGACTAAAGGAGATTGAAAATGTCTAGTGTAGTATTTCTACTACAGTGTTCAAATGGTCAGGTCAGAGTTTGGTGAAAGCAGCATGAAAGCCCGGATCCACCCTGCCTTCTATCAGTGTTTCAGGCTGCCTGCACTTGTTGGAATAGTAGGGGGGGTATTTCCTTGGCAAACTTTGGGCCCCTTAGTACCAACTGAGCATTGTGTTAATTTCACAGTATTATTGCTGACCCTATCCATCCCATTATGACCACAGTGTGCCCATCCTCTGATGGCTACTTCCAGCAGGATAAGTTGCAATGTCACAAAGCTCAAATGATCTCAAACTGGTTTCTTGAACATAACAATGGAGTACCTTTGGGTTGTGGTGAAACAGGAGGTTTGTATCATGTGCAGCTGACAAAACAGCAGCAGCATGTCAGTATGAACCAAAATCTTTGAGGGATATTTTCAGAACCTGTAAATCTATCTAAGAGTTGAGGCACTTCTAAAAGCACAAGAAATGTCTAGCAAGGTGTACCGAATGATGGCCAGTGAAGTGTACATTTTTTTTTGTCTGACCACAGCCTACATATACAAAATGAGAAAGAAGAGGGAATAATTGTCAAGATTTGATTCTTAAAACAGCTTTGGGAGTAAAGTTTGAAGAAGAAAGCGTATAAAGGCCTCACACACTTCCGTAGACTGAAGCTAGGACCGACTCGCATCCCCACCATCAAGTGAAGGTACCACTGGCATGGAAACGAAAACAAGATCAGGGCTTCCTACTCACAGCTATACCAAAATGTACTGAACCAAACTAAACCACTCAGTGGAAACAAGGCAAAAGTTACAGGAGCTACAAGTGTGAGTGAGATATGCAGAAAGCAAGAAAGAACTGCAAGCATCCGACTAGCTGGTAATATTTCGGACTGTCAAATTACGAGTAAATTAACTGTCCAGTTTTTTTTTTACATTCTACCATGACCATCATTTTTGGGGGGATATTGCCCAGATGAATGTAAAAATATTTCACGTAAATGTGAAACAGTCCATCTAGTTTGTCAGGTTACTTATCAAGAGACTTGTGACTTTGTTTCTCAGTTTTGTTTGTCAAGCTGAATGCAGCCTGAGGTAATGCTCAATGATAACCTGAAATAAATGAAAACAGATAAATGACTATGAAATAAATAATAAATAATACTCACTGTTGGACATGGACCTCCTATAACCATTTTTTATGATTGTTATTTTCATAAATCAGTGCTGTTGGTCACCTTACATACAAGTCAGATGGTTTTATAAATCTTTAACCAACTCATAGTGCAAAAAATAATGATTTGTTATCAGGACAATACATTATTTATTCATTCAGGGAGTGTTTTGTTATTTCTTTTCATGTCCTGAAAAGAAGCAAATTTTGGAGACAGGAGTTTTTTGCCCGATAGCGACAATATGTTAGTTATAAGGTTGAATCTGATTTCGATAAACTCAGAACAAAGAATGAAGGGGTGTGCTTACAAAAATGGTTGGAGAGTGAAGAGAGCTGAGGGAAGAGTCAACCTTAATTTCCCTGGAACACAGTTATCCCATTACCGCGCTTACACTGAAGTTTCTAATTAGGGTGAAGGCTGCAGTCATCGCTGTTGACGAGGATCATTTCAAACCCACGGTAGAAATATATTTTCTCATTTTATTTCCTTAAACTCACAGTAAGTCTGCTTTTCAGCACACGTCAGTCTGCAGAATTTAAACATAGTCATGAGAATGGAATTACTTAAAACGTAAATAACTGTGTTAACATATATAAATGGGAATAATTCCCATTGATTTGCTTTGTATAGTAGTTGAAGGGGACTGTCAGCTGGTAGCTCAACTGCTCTTTTAGGGTTTTGATTTGTGTGTGTTTGTGCAAGTTGCTCTAGTCCATGGTTAAACGAATCCTCCCATACATTTCTTTTCCACAACTCTTTACATATACACAAACAGAGCATATACTGATGAGATTCTTTCCACAATGCTGGTCTCAGAGGAGCACTGTATGCCTTTTGTTTTCTGCTGTGACTAGAGGACGGGATAATGGGGCACAATTAAATTTCTCTCAGCTAATTCACTTTTAGATGTGGAAACAAATTGGCTGCACAGGCGGGGAAAGCCACACAAGAGGTCCACTGAGTGAGAAACCTTAGCATACCAAACTTTGCCTATTAAAACTGCAGTTACTGGGATGCTATCTTTTTGTTCAGTGCTATTTAAACAACTCAGTTTGTTGCTTAAACTTTGCTTTGCCTCTTAATTTACACAAAGGTAACAAATGGAACATAATAAGAGGGTGGACAGGGGGAAAATCAATGATAGGTGAAGTCGATTTTCTTAAGTACGAGCTAAAAGAGTTTCTCATTTAGCCAATGTTCTGTTTATATTGACTTAAATTTACCATACACAGAAAAGGCTCTGCTTTGTGGCAGCTATGTTTCCCTGATAAAATCTCAGGGGCAGAGAATAGTCCCCCTAATATGTAAGAGTTGCAACTAAATGTATATTACTTATTTTTCCCTTTTCTTTTCTTTCTTCCGCACATCTTTTGTAAGCCTGTCGTGACGGTCATTGTGTCTTGACTGATGAACATGACAGACAACGTTATACCAGATCACCCATTAAGACTGACGTAATGATGTTGGGAACAGGACAAGTGAAACTGAAAATAAGACAGCATACAAACATCATGTATCTGGAAAAAAAAGTGATAAGGTGATATAAAACATGTTTCAGGGGTTTTTTTATGGATGTGAAATGGTTTGCCTTGAGAATTTGACTTGCTTTTAGGTGTGCCTTGAACAAAAAGCTTGAAAACTGCTGGTGTAGATAATGGATGGATGCCTTGTCCCAGCTTCAGTCCAAAGTTCATGTTCTGAAGAGTTTCGGGGCGTGAAAATGAAGCCTAAGAAGCCCTTTGATGAAAGAGTAATTGTTTGGTTAAGTAAGAACTGAACAGGGAAAAAAGGTGTTCAGGTTTGCGGCTCCACATGCTTGGAATGATCTACAAAAAGACCTGAAATTAAAAGATCTGGTTTCACAGGACACTTTTAAGACAATGTTGAGCGACTTGGAGGTGGACACATATGGCAGCAAATGTTTTGACTGATGCACTTTATCTTTCTCATGTGAGCAATCCAAGCAAAACTACCTGTCAAAAATTTTCACTTTTCTTTCTTAATGTATAGAATTCTTGTTTTATGTGTTTGATGACTGCGTGTGTTTGTGTAAAACTGTTGAATATACTGCTGTCTTGGCCAGGACACTTTTGCAAGGAGATTTACCAATCCTGGTTAAATAAAGGTTAAATAAAATAAAATAAAGGACAGTCAATTAAGCTTTTCTTCTTTAATTACATTTATCGAATTCAACACAATTGTAAATCAAACCATCTCCACAAGCACAATGCTCTTGGATTCTGTTTACTTGCTTATTCATTTTTCTGATACGTTTTTGAAACACTATATCAGACTGAAAACTCCTTTTGTTTTTCTCTAACTTGTGATTTTTTTTTTTCAACAAGGTTTATCCTCTTGCCTTCACCACAAGCAAAATATCCTCAGTCCCTTGCAGCTCATTATTGTGATAGTGTGAAAGCTAAAGTCATGCTTCCTAAATGAAAGTAAATAAGCTGTTACTAAAAGCCCTCCTGGGAGGCAGACAGCAGATGGTGAGGGGTATGGAGAGATAAGAGGAGAGAGCTGCTGTGGAAAGATGAAAAGGACTGATTTACATTTTGTGGTGAAGCCCTGGTAGTGGGTCTACATAGCATCTTACTTGTGCCTGCATGCTCTGCACACGTTTGTGTTTACATGCAGTGATACAAGCATGTTTGTACCTTTAATGGAGCCCAGAGGCAGCAAATTAAAGTGAGAAAAGTTTCCTCAAAGTTAGCTTTGTTGGCACACCATAAAGCTTTATTTCTTCTACCTTTGAACATATTTTTACTCTCCTGGACAAAGTTTCACCTTGTGATATATTTTATTGTTTAATCCAAATGATCACATTATATCCACTGGTGTTCCTTTCAATTCTCTGAGCACTCTTTAAAGTTAGGTGGTGAACCTATCCTTCAATACAAATGATTTTAAGGATCGTCGATAGGAGTTCATTCTTGCCACAGGGGGAGTGTAAAACTTGGGATGCGCAGGTTGAAAATAAAAAGGTGTAGTCACATGACCACTCATCTTTATCTGAATAGAACTGAGCTTCAATCAAGCAGTGAAAGAAGTTCATGGATGTGGATGCGAGCGCCTGATGAGCAGAGAACAATACAGCCATTCCAATCACTTTCGATGCCGGTAAAAGTGATGTGTTGGGTCTAAGTGCTCCCATGTGAATGATCTGGAGCTGCAGGATGTGATTTGCTCAGAAGATGAGAATGATTTCCATTAGATGTTTCGGTTTAATTTTCTTGCTGTGTGATTTTTTTGCTGAGTATAGATGATTAGATTCCAGCATGGAGGAGAGAAAGTGCATGGGGACTAAGAAGGTTTAAGTAACAGAGGAGATGCAGATCTGAAAGTTATCTAGCATCTAATAAATGTATTTTATCATTTATAATGGAAAGAAATGATGAAAATTAATTTAATTACAACATTATCAAGCATTTTATCACTGACTGTCGCTGCAAAAAATACTAAAGACACTAAGGATATCAAAGAAACTAAGCAAATTTTTAAAGTCACATATACAAAACAAGACTCATAATGTATCAATAAGGAGTGAAACACATACAGTGTATATCTTATTGTATTATAGGCTAATATTACAATATTTTGTTGTGATACTTGGATTGTGCCTTCCTGATGTGCATTATCATTGCATTTTTTTTGCATTATTTAAAAATGCGCATTTAATATATTTCAACAATACTACTTCTTCATCAAAGAAATTGGTTTCAAGGTTAGACCTTGTAATATTTTCAGGAAAAGCGCAAGAAAAGAGTAACTGCATGTCTAGAAATCGTTTGATGGTGGAAAAGTGTTTCAAAATATTGGAAAAAAGAAGTTACACTGTAAAATAGGTGTCTTATCAAATATTTCTGCAGGGAAATCTGTTTCTGGATCACAATCAACAAACATATGTATGAACCTCGTACATTTTTAATGCTAATAAAAGTGCAACAACAAATGAGACAGTGACTTCGTGAGTTCCCCTGTACTTCAGCACTAACCCCTTCCTGAGCTGCACTCGTTGGCTGCATCCATCTACCAACACATTTCATATTAAGCTGCCATAGCCACTCACGGTAACAGTCTTGAATAAGATATCATTTCTGGCATCCAAATGTGAAGTAAACTATAGTGAAAGAAGTTTATTTTTCATTTTGTGAAGAGATTAATAAGCAAAAATTTGCAAATGCAAACAACTTAAAGTGTTTGGGTTTTTAGGTCCATGGCACTGGAAAATATGAGTGCTACTTAGGGCTGGGTATTTCCAGTAACCTCACGATACGTTACGTATCCCGACACTGAGGCCACGATACGATATACTTAAAGTGTTAACACTGACTACGCTTTTAGCAGAATTCCTGACAAGTTTTGTTTTTTATTACAAGCAGAAAAAGAACAACATTACCCAAAGTGTATCTACAACAATTGTCAAAACATTGAGGCAGTATTGATTGTGTAGAATCCGTATGGATTCACGTGTCCCCAAGGAGTGTGTGACGATATTTTGCTGTATCAATATTTTGAGCACAGGCCTAGTGCCAGAATTGGAACCTGTGAGCTTTGTCCCTGAGGGGAGATATCCGGGGATGACAGTGCACAGTAGCACATGGTGCCACCGAAAGCTACATAATTAACCCAGTTATACAGCAGGTTAAACTTCTAAAAAACAAACTACGTTGGCTCGACAATGTGAAACAGTAAGTTTCTTTGCCTCAGCAAAGCCCCTGTGATTAAAACTATTTTGTGATGCAACAAAGGGCTACATATCCCTCAACCAGCAGCTCCTCTCATTAAATATGATCAGAGTGCTACAGCAGGGGAGTAAAAACAGATAAAATTCTCTAAATTTGGCTTGTTGTTTTAAAGATGGACATTCTTCCTTTGTCTACTCCAGAATGTAAAGGTATCCTCTTATACCCACAACCAATGGCATGTCATCGACACCAGAGTCTAGATCGCTCATTTTTAGTTCAGTTTAGTGGAGTTAGTGTTTGTTGTTATTAAAGTTCTAAACACAGGGTCTTTGTCAAGGAAAGGTTAAAGGCTGTAAACAATCTTACTGTATCGTCTTATCAAGCCTTCATAGAGTAGTAGTTCTAACCTGTAAGTGTGTTAATTATAGTTTAATTATGAGGCTTTCGGCAGCACCATGTACTGATCTGTACTGAGACAAAGCTCACAAGTTCTTGGCTCTCATATTTACCAGCGCCATGGGCCTCCAGCAACCCCTCTTAAAAAAAACCTGAACTTACCCTGAAGCATTTGCCAATATCAACTGAGTGGTTCTTCATCTGCTTATGTTGGTTAAAAACAAATTTAGGGAGCATTATGAAAGACAAACGTCTAAGTGGACTGGCATTGATGAACATTCATCAGGACATTAATATGCCAAGGCTGTTTTAAAAGAGTCTGTTGTTATGGGGCGACGCCAAATTAACTTCTCATGGGTAGGGATGAAGTTATTCTCAGTTGTTTACGGTGGTAGATACGTTTGTCTTGTTTATTCTTCCCTCTCAAGTCTTAGGCTTAAAATAATTTGCCAAATGATGAAATCAGCTGCAACTTGAATTTCCTGCCTTGCTTTCAATACTTAGCTGGCTGTTGATTTAATGTTAGTTGTCTAGCTTTTTTGTGGTTTATCAGAGTTATGGTCCCTGAAGCCTGACAAGACAATGTCTTTCTCTCAAAATAAACAAACACAAGCTCTCTTTCTTTGTCTCAAACAAATGTTTTCTGTATACTTGCACACCACTCACACTTCTAAATGCAGCACTCACCACACACACACACCATGCTCTTGTAAAATCAGGCGTTATTGATTCATTCTCTTTGTTACTACAGGCCCACATGGGTGGTCCAATAAATGTGGATTCAGAGAAACAGAGAACAAGCAGTTTAATCACAGCGCAAGACAGAAAAGGATTCTGCTAAGTAATCTGAATGCAAACCATTGAGCTAACAGCAGCTCAGACTGTGCGACTGTTTACTTGCTGGAGGTGCAAGCAGCGGGATTCTGAGATGAAACCCTGCATGGTTACTTGTTCGGGTATTGAAATTTAAATATCTAAGGTTCTGAAATTGAGCTCAAAGCCAAAGGTAGGATTTAGAGAGTGCTTATTATGAGTGTTTTTATGTGCTTATGTCTGATCAGTACCTGGATGGTGATGCTCCTGTTAACACGAGACATGTTGATGCTATGTATTTGTCCGTTGGCCAGGTTACGCTGATCCACGTCTATGGAAAATGGCTCCCTCAGACCTCCCAGGTTATACCGTACCTGCAGTGAACCTGAAAACATAAAACCTCACAATTTACTCTACAGTAGTCAAAATTAGGTTCTCATTAAAAGTTGACAGAAGTCCCTGTCATCAGGGAAACATCTGAGGAGCACTTCATGGAAATAATGTTGAGTCTAGTTTCCTTTTCTTCAACAAATCTACAAAGCCCACCGTTTGTAATGTCTTGTGTGTTTTTTTAATTATTATTTTGGTCTAAGTGAAGATTCATGTCTTTAACATAAGAGTGCATCATGCAGGCTGCTTTAATTCTACAAATTAAACACTGTACAGGATTTTATTTATTTAATTATTTAATTAGATTATTGACCTGTTTTGATTGTGTTGCGGTTGAAGCCCTCTAAAATTTGTTTGAAGTACTACAGATTTAAGGCAAATATATGAACTGTATGTGACAAGCTTTTGTGTAAGAATTTTACCATTGTGTCTTAAAACCACGGCCAGATAGTCCTGCGTCTTGGAGCTGACATACATCAGAATAGCTGGAGCGCTGGTTGTGCTAAAACTGAAGGTCACTTCCTCCTTTGATAGATTCACTTCCTGTGGTGTGATCTGCTGGGTCACAATCTTGGAGTCCCTGCTGGCTCCTGCAGCTGCCTCTGGCATGAAGTTGTACTTGACCAGAGTTCCTGCCTCAAAGAAACCCCCAACATCTGGATGGTACAGATAAAAGAGAGAAAAATATGTCATATTAATGTACAGTTTTACATGTACATTGATGCATGATTACACCAGGCACTATTATTTTCACATAATATAATGTGCAGATAATTAATGGTACGACTAAATGTAAAACATAAAAAATGATGTTATGCAATGGCAGTGTTTATAAAAGGATGACAGAAAACAAGGGAAAAGCATTGTTCATCAGACGGAAGCTCCTGTAATCCTCACATTGTGGTGAATATGTAATCAAGACAGAAGACAAGCCTTAATGCGTTCTACTTTCATTTGCAGTCTTGCTCACTGTTTTCCTTCTCAAATTCAAGTTTAAAATCCAATTGAATTACTTAAACTGTTTTTCATAAATATTTAGATTTCACTATTTAGTTTTGACTCTACATTGGGCTTTGAAGGAAAACCAGCAAGTACATATTTTTTTTTCTTTATAATTTTTTTTTTTTTTTATTTGGGACATGAGCTCTAAAATCAAGTCATCATGTTGTTTAATAATAAGGAAACTTTGCATCTGATGAAATGACCCTCCCAAACAGGACTGTATTGTATACATCAGGAGTGAGCAACTGTGGCCTTGGGACCACATGTGGCTCCCCTCCTCCCTTGATGCTGTCCTTCAGTCAATTTCAAATGCCCAAAATTGCCATTATAAAGCTGAAAATGATCTGCCATGATGTATTTTCATCTGCCACTACCATACCACAGGCATACTGCATTACTACATGGTACTTGATAAGTGGTTTAACTTGATTTTTTTTTTTTTTTTAACTAGGAATTAGTACAAATGATTTGCTGTAATGGATCCTGTAAAAGTCAAATGAACCGAAAAAACTGTGAGTAGCTATGATTTTTATAACTACAACATTGGCCACTAGTGATGGATTACCCTTATAAAAGAAAATTTAATTCTCTGCGGTTCTTACTGGTAAAATAAAGTTCAATATGTTAACTAAATAAGAAAAACAATAACTACTATTTTTTGTACTAGGAAAGTGCCTTTAGCTGTTTCCTATCCCGTGTTTAGCTCATTAATTTAGCATTTCAGTTTGGTTCAAGCTTAAAATATAAATATAAATTCTGATAAGAGCTAGAAACCTTTTTTTTAATACCAAGGCAGGCTTTTCTTTTTAAGCTCTGGGATTTTAGATCTAGGCTTCGAGAGCTGGGAGAGGTGATTAAAGCTTTAGTTTTCTGTAACATTATAAAGCTGAATGAGCAAAAGCCTTCATTATCACACCATGGCGTCACTTCAGGTAAGTATTGAGATTATTCGCACTTCTTGTGTTGACATTTTGTTCACATTTTGCAAATTGTATTTGACTTGTCAAGTTGCCCATCTCTCTTGTAAAACAGGTAATTCTGCCAAAGTTTTGATTTTACACTTGCAGGTGGGTATATTTGCTCAGTTTCTGGCATGTTTATTTTGCAAAATTCCCCACTAAGTCTTCCACTTGCAGATTTTCCGAAATCTGATCAAATATGCAGAAAAAATGTATTTCTTGTGTCTCTTAACTAAATCCAAATCAATGTGATAAAAGACACTGGAGACACTGTAGGTTCTCAGTCATCCAGGTCATGATTATCTACAGTTTCTTCCATGCAGGTGAATGGACTTCCATGATTTCAGTCACTTTCTTCTCCAAAGGATTGATGCAGAGTTGCAGGAATAAAGAGTTAGCTCTCTGAATTACTGCTGAACCCACAGCTATGCATAAAGAAATCTAAGACAGATTATATGACACTTGGTATATCCCAGTTTGAGTGTGGTCTAAAACATGGTGTATCCGCTCTAGATACCCTGCTGAGGAGAGAAGAAGACAGGCAGACTATTTACCCAAAGACTCAGCAGCAGAAAAAATAGTGGGGAAACATGAGAGGGAATTGAGAGAACTCTGCTCCAGGGCAGGGACTCTTGATGTGCATGTAAGTGCTTTTATGTCAGTGCATGAAGAAGTGTTAAAAGGGAAATTGCGCAGGCATGCAAACCTCTGGCATGCAGGTATATTTGGTGATCCTCAAGGGCAAAAACATAGGAGAATGATGGTTTATACAAATAAAAACACCCCAGGGACTCTTGTGTGGTGTGTGATATGAATAAACTGGAAATGCACGCCGCAATTATGGCTGGCGTCATGAATTTTTCACTCAGTGGGGAGACGGGGACAGAGGCAGGTTTAAAGAAGAGGAGGTGACTCGGGAAACAGGAGAGGGGCAATTAACAGATGAGAAACAAAGGACAGGACGAAGGGAAACATACTATTGGGTTGGGGAAAGGACTTAAAAGGACGCAAAAGTGTGTAAAAAAAAAAATGGATAAAGGGAGACATATCCTCAATCCAACATAGTACAGTGCTTGATTTGTTGTCACAGATTCCAAGGGGTGCTCTCCTGTCTGACATTTGCATGTAAATACAAACTGTTGACCCTAAAACACACTTTGCCTTTATGCAGCTCAGTCACCCTCCAAGTAAAGAGCTCAGCAGGGGAGGAAACATTCTAAGGAAACAAATAAGTTCATATTTTTGGGTTTAGGACGTGGTAAACCTCTAACTGTGATATTCTTACCCCCTCCACATTTCACACAACCTTGTTTTGAATGCACAACTTTAATACCTCATGTATGGAGTGCCTGTGAAACAACCCTGATGATTTCAAAGTATGAAATGACACAGGAGCAGAGCTACAGGGAGAAATTTCTACCCTGTAAACTTTTTCCAAGGGTCCTGTCTTTGCTCCATATTTGTTTAATATTTCCATTCAGCGAGCACACTCCAAAACTCGGTAGAATTTGTATGTAAGCAGAATGTCACGCTGAACCAATACCTTTCCTCACAGGCATAAATACTTTCAACGCCAGCAGCTCCAAACTGAACAGGAAAAGAGAGCAATCATCAAGCACAGCAAATATCACAGCAGGTTGGCAGGCGATGAGGCTCAATGAAACACACCTACACAGCTGTAATCCTGGAGCTATTTGACTCTGCTATGTTTGACTCAGCGAACTGAAGAGAGACCCAACAAAGATAATGTGTTTGCACAAAGGGAAATAAAGTGTAGCAGTTTGAAACCATAGGAAAAAATAGAGTAACCTGCCCTGCAGGGTGGGCAAATGGAAACAAACTTGAATAAAGAAAGTCACGGAAAAACACCAGCAGGAGCTGGGTTTGCCTTGGAGTTTAAATTTCAGAGAAGGAAAAGGAGTATGTGGCACCCAGTCGCTCTACAATCAAAAGACCTTGGATGCTTTTACACCTGAATTATTTGGAAAGTTGTTCTGAAACAAGTGGGCATTCTCCGTTGGTTTAGTGATCTCAACTTGGATTTAGTTCAATCCTATGATGACTTGTTTGCTGTGCATGTAACAGCATCCAGAAAAACAGACTAACAGGTTAACCCATCACAATGCAACAGTAGCTTAACCAGCAGTAGGAGCACTAGTGAAAGTATAGAAACCAGATGACTTTGATTACTACTGATGGCAAATAACCTTGCAAAGCAGAAGCATCTCTGTCATCAGGCAGATCCATCAAGCAAACCTTTCAGCTGATAAATTTGCATATCATCGCTAATTGATCCGGCTTAGCAGCATCCGGTCAGAAAAGAGGTAGAAGCTATTAGCTTGGTTTAGTTGTTCTTTAAGCAAGAAGTGACTGCAGGCTTCCAATTGGCTTATGATGCAAAGTATCAGGGAGACAGAACATTCGACCAGCACCTTGCAGTTTATTTTGAATGGTCCTGCCCTTCACAAACATCGTCTATAGCAGTGGTTTACAGACACTTCTCGTCCAAGCCACACCTGATACCATGCCAAAAATCCAAAGGCACACCTTACTATCCATACAAAACAGCCTTTATAATGCATGCTTAAGTATCTTATCACTGTTCCTAATATTTATTATTTACCAATCCCTGAAAAATTTGAATTGCAGGACAAAAGAAACACTGACAAAGTAATTCATGTTTAAATTAAATTTCAAGCTTATTAATTAAACAAATTAAAGTTTTTTTGCATCGATACCTTATAGTGGTACAATTTTCAAGGCACACCTAGACTCGTCTGAAGGCAAACTAGTGTGCCCCGCCAAACAATTGGAGAACCACTAAGCTATGACAGGTTACCACATGGACTTGAAATGCATCCATTCCAGACATGAAATAGTCTGCCAGGTGTGTCATGTTAAATACAACGTTAAAGTTGTCAATTTACATTTATTTGCACTTTAAATGCCCTTCAGTGTGAGTAACATGTCTATTCTGCATGACAGAATACTTCAATTGGCCAGACAAAAAGTGCACAGTGTCTTGACTCCTCCCTGTCTTCCTATAAACATCACCAGTAGCTGCCTGAAATGGCTGATTTCTCCAGCCCCACGAAATAGATCTACCACTGTGATGTCCTAATTGGCCAGTGTCTATCAGTGGTAATCAATTATTACACTGCACTCTGGTCAAACAATCAGAACAGGCTGGACCCCGGTAGGAAGGTGGGCCTTAAAGTGCAAGGAACTCCAACAGAGTGTCTTATACAAACTAAAATTAGAGGTGGTTCAAGGGTACCTAGAATGTGAAAACGAGGGCAGCAGTTGTGAACATACTCTGGCAGTGATCACAGGTGATCAGATGAATCAAAAGTTGAGGCAAAATATGACATCTTAATGGGAAGAAACATAAATTTGCAATCAGGTGGGGATTTTGCTTTGCTTTTGGCTCTTGCACTGAGTAATTGACACAACAACAGTGATAGGCTAAAGTAGCATACTGTCTCAGCAGCAGAGCATTACTGCGCCTGATGGTCCAAGTAGTTGGGAATACTGTTCATGGCACAAGAAAAAGTGATTAGATTTTGGTGGTGATCTGAATCTGGATGCAGATACAGGCATTTTTAAATAATTCGTTAACATTGTGAGACAGTGCATTTTTGAAAATAAGTCAATAAGTTCTCCATGACATTTTCAGGGAATGTTGGTCATAGCACAGGGGAGAAGTGACTAGATCTTGGTGATGATCTGAATCCAGTTGTGGATGCAGAGAGGTTTTCAATGATTTGTCAACAGTATGACACAGGGCAGTTGCATCACAACTTGCATCACAATGTTGGAAATACCTGTTTGAGCACTTCTAGTTCAAAAACTTGTTCAGTTCCAAGAGTTTTATACAGCTTGTCAAACTAGGGGAGTTCATTGTTTTGTTCCTTGAACCTCCATCTATTTCTTCTTTTCCATATAACTATCAGAGTTTCTTTGTCAACACTGATACCGACGTTACATTTTTCAGAATTGCTAAGTTCACTGTGATAACCACTGTTAATACTGCTAGTCAGTTAATGTACAGAGATTGTAAACTTCTACTTCATAAATTTTGTCAAGCATTTAATAAATATTTTCATCTGGCAAAACCCTCATGAGGCGTTTGACCATTCTGCTCCAAGCTAAACCAAGACTCATTTGTTGAAAGCTGTGCCAGCTAAAAAACTCATAAAGATGAGTAGCACATCCAGTGAGCATGGCATTATTGATCAATACAGTAAGAGAAGCAGGCTGTCATGTAATAACAAAAGGACAGCCTTTACTTAATGTTGGCATTGGCCCACTTCATTGCAGTGTGAAATAAAATGATCCAAAGAAAAAAAATACAACAACATTTTTTTCGTTCCACTTGAATTGGAACACAGTAAACAAGCTGTAGGAGATCTTCAATTGTCTTCCCCCTCACCTCTGGTGCAGAAAGGCCCTTCATACGCCGTCTCTGTACAGTCACATGAGTAGCCGTTGTACTTCTCCACACACTTCCCTCTGTTCCTGCAGTACATCCCAAAACTGGTACAGTGACCTTGGCAGCCAGGTTTGACTCCAGGTGTGACCTCAGCCCTCTCCTCCAGGTCCAGGGTGACGCCGTTCATTCGAAGGGCTCGGATACATCCCAGAAAGCCCCTTTGCCCCCCTGCAGCACCTAAGGAGAAGGTTGAGGAGAGAAATTAGAAAAAAAGCCATGATATATGAAGTGTCAGGAAACAAATGTGGAAAAAATGGAGGGCAGAGTGAAGTCAGGGTCTGAAAAGTCATCTTTTTTACCAACATTAATAATCCTGCAGCCTGGAGGTTGCCTCTGTCACATTAACTGCTCTGACTGTGACGCTGCTCTTCAAACAACCTTTAACTCTTTTTATTTCCTCACTAATTAAAACTTCCAAATGAACACTGTCTTGTTGAAGATCTCTCAAGTGCACATATACAAATGGACACACATAAACTGCATACACACACCCACACAACACATCTGACTGAATGAGTCAATACAGGCATTGACGATTAGCCTCAGGGTGTTAATATCCATTTGCCTGAAGTGGTTTTATCATCATCCATTAATGTCTAACAACATTATCATCCACTTGGACATAGAAGGGATTTTAAATAGATTAATTTAAGCCTAAATGACTGTAGCTTAAACACTAATAAACATACACACCCATGGGTATAGATTCTAACAAACACAGACAAACCCACAGAGGATGGTAACACTGTATGGATGAAATGAAGAGTATGGACACACTCATACATATTGTTATTAAGCAGAGCTGCGGGACATTTAAAATATTACAGGGTTTAATTACATCATTTAAACAACAGAGTGCACACAAGGAGGAACAGCATTGGGCCCTAAACACTCACTGCCTCAGCATAAAACATATCTGATAGCTGAGCAGCACTGTTACAAATACATGAGGATTTTTTGCATCTATGGTACATAAATTCAGATTTTTTTTCAACCTTGTAAACTAACAATAGGATGCAAGAAGGCTCTGTTAGGAATATGCAGCTTGAAGTAATTTGTTTATACAGCACAGACGTGCTGTATTAAATGAGAGGTAACATTTTGACCTTCACTTTCAGTGTATATTAGTGTATATATAGGGATTCTTCATTACCAAGTAATTATGGCTGAATGAACAAAACTTATTCACTGCAGAGATGGGCACATGGGTCCCTTGTTGCCAGTGTTGGGGTAATTACTTTTATAAAGTAGTGTTTGCTTGTCACTCGTTACTGCTTAAAAAAAAGTAATCCGTTACTTATTTAGTTTGGAAAGAAACTTTTTACTTTACTCGTTACTTTTATGTTGCTGGACTTTGGGCAGAACTCCATATCTGTTCCTAAATGTGTAGGCCTACATAAAGGTCTTCTGTGGAGGACATCACAGATATTTCTTTTGTGCTCTTTATTATACAAAACCATGTCACATACCATGTGGACCGGGTCGATTAAGAAGCCCAAAACAAGCAACCTCCAGCTATGTCTTTTTCTAATGCGATACATTACTTTTTTTAAAAAGAGAAATCTACATAAAGTGTGTTTTAATTTTCGTCTACATTACATTTCAATTTCACAGTGCCAAGCAAATATTCAAATAAAGAAGCACAATGTTGCTTATAATAACCGGACCTTGAAATTATGGCTCTGGCGCATGTGCCGTGTGTGAGTGTGTTTGGGGGCAGGTGTGATAACCAGGAAGCGAGGAAGTGGAAAGGACAAACTACCTACCACACTCGTGTTTTGCTTTATTGTGGGGAGCTGGGCGATAGTCAGTGGTGATTCACACAGACAGAAGAGCCCCAATAAGCAACTGCATATTTAGAAACAGCCCAAAAAAACGCAAACTCAAGAGATTTGCAAGCGACTTTAGAGAAAAACAGGCCCAGAGACACTTATAATGAGCAGACTTGGCAACACTGCTCGTGTCTAATGCGGGCAGCTGCGAAGGCAGCATCGGTGGCAGATCTGTCCATGGGAAAAGTAATTAAAATTAAAATTAAAATGGAATTAGTAATTAAAAAGTGAATAAGTAATAAAAAGTAATTAAAAAAGGAACTACATTTCGTTGTATGTAGTAGTATGTTACTTTACTTTTTACCTGAAAAAAGTAGTTATGCTACTGTAAATAATGCGTTACACACAACACTGTTTGTTGCAAGCCCAAGTCAAGTCTCAAGTCCTTAAAGTCAAGTTTAATTCAAGTCTCTGGTACAAAGTCCATGTCAACTTTCTTATGGTTTAATCAATAATTAATCTTGCAGTGCAGATGGACCTGCCTGATTCACTGTCTGAAATCATGCGGATCCATCTTTCCAAGCTCCAATCTCCTATGACTTCACGGCCAAAAGCTGGACAGCCCAATCAGAGAAGAGAAGCGGTCTCTGTGAATGCAACAATATCTGCGGTTTTATCAGAGATGGGCTCAATTTCTTCTTTAACAGCAAGCAAAGACCGTCACTTAAAGCTTTTCTAATAGGAAATCATGTTTTTTTGTTTTGGACAGTCAAATCAGAGAAGTCGGGAAGCTGGGGATCACTACTGGGAAACAGAGAGAGATGCGGAAATCCCCCGCGGATGATGCCTTTTAGACTATGTTAGCCCGGAGTCGTGGTTACTCAACGATACCTGCCGATATATGCTCTCCTCAGAAGTTTACCGAGAGAACTTGGTTGAGATTGTCGTTGATGAGGTTCATATCACATGTAAGTGGTAAATGATACATCTGTTTAGTATAATTTAATTTAAGATGAGAGGCTAAGGACTATACCGTAGTTTAAGCTAACAACAGGGTCTAGCTCTTACATCATACTGTGTCTTGATATGGATTGGTCTGTGATGAGTGTGACTGGCAGAACAATTGTCCAATCACCAGCAGTTGGTAAAAACATTTTCTATGGGCTCTTCTCCAGATGGACTAGTGAAATATTTCTGTGGCAGATATACAGAACTGTCCATCTGGTGTGTCAGGTTAATTAATAATACTTAAATGGCGAAATATATTTAGGCTAATGTCATCAAGGGTAATAAAAAAAATATTGTTAGCCTTGTTAGTCATGTACTTTTAACTGTATGCATTATTACACTTAGACCTAGAAATGTCCTGTAAATAAAAAAAACTGCCCTTTCAAACAGAGCAATAATAACAAATTCGACTGATAAAGTCATATGATATGGTCAGCACTGTACCAGCTATTTACTCTTTCCAGTCACTGTCTCCACTTCATCTGTAGTAAATCCACACTGCCATTTGAAGTTGTAATGTTTACAACCCTGTCTTCCTGCTTTACTCTGTCCCCAGAGGTAGTAACAGAGGCATAACATTGGAGGGAAGGAGACAGGATCCAGTGAGTGTTTCTGCCTTTGTGTTTTCATGAGGATGTGCATGTCGCACAGACTTAAGCCATACTGCAGCATGGATTTGTGCAGATGTTATGGCCTCATGGAATTTATGTGAACATATTGAGGTGTAAATATGATGGAGCCTCGTTGTGATGGTCTAGTGTAAAGGCACTGTGAACAGGGCTTTTGTCTCTCCATCATGTGTATTTTCATTTGTCCATCTTGAACAGGATTTGTATGTTCACAGACATATTTGCTCAACAGAAATATCAATGTAATGTTATAAGGCAGCCTTTACTGAACAGCTAATGAACACAGCTTCTCAACCTTTCTCTCTCTAAACATTTAGAGTCCCTCAGTTATCCAAGAGACTGTTATGTCCACTGCTGTAACCTGTGATGGACGTTTGTAATGACCGCACAGGTGAGCAAGAAGTGCGGAGAGAAGCTTGCACTTTCTGTAACACTGTACAATGCCTTCTTTAAAATATTTGGGGTGAAAAGTGGGGGTTTGAGGCAGCCATTATTTTGAACGTGGCACCTCAGTCATTGTGTAGTATTGTATGTCTTGAGCCTGTCCGTCTGTGACAGGTGAAGGTGCTGTGCTTGTCTGTAATGTGGTTTGTGCACCAGATGTGTGGATGAGTAATGTGTAAATTATTTACAGTGAGACGGACCTACAAAAATGATGATAGGGTGCAAGTCTCAAACCTGGACTCTGGGCCAAGAGTGAAGTCTCAAAGAGGGAAGTCCAAGTCTAGCCTAAAGTCACCTTTGGGTCCACCTTAAGTGTGTTTGAACCTTGATCGAACCCATGGAGTTAACGGTATATTTATACAAAAAGAAGCACAGATGCTGTGCTGCTGTTCTTCAGATTCCACTGTTAGATGTCCTAAAAAAGATGGGAATTTTCCCAACTCTCTCATTTCCTGATTTTATGTTGAACACTAAGGAGATTGCCATGAAAGTGTTTACCCACTCCATGTTTATAACTGTTGGAATGCTGCTTAAACTGGTTTACAATGAGCATGATAGATTCATGCAGTTTAAAAGTCATTTCCAAAGCTGTCCTCAACCTGCAGCATTTCCATCAGAGTGATATTATCATATGAATCCAATTTTACCAGCTCAGTGCTTTACAGCTGTTGGTTTACAGCTATGTGTTTATTTTAAGTAGGCCTATTTCTCCTAAAGGTCCATAATGTGATTTCTTCTGATGAATTCCAGTTGCACGCCACACACCATAAGAACAAAGCCTGTCATTACTTGTCCTTATGTGTGGGATCTCTCACTGTTTTCAAGACTGTTAAGTTTAAAAAAAAAAATCCATAGGTGTGTGCCAGGGTCAAAATAGCTATGCATAATGCTTGAATGACTTTAGGCCCTTTTGGCCCTATTTTGATGGCAAGATGCACATTTTCAAAAGTGAGTGGCCCACTGTAGTTTGGGGTGTGTCGGTCTATTTTACGCTATTTTGGCGACACGGATTCCTGGTGCAAAGCCAAGAGCAGGGCGCAAAGAGCACTTATTATGTGCCTTCATTAGACATGGCTGTATTTTGAGCCTAACACAGATCAATTCTACCACAGTGTCTGCTCTAATTACCTTTTACAGCAGTGAGCTTCGGGCGGCTGTCTTTCTGCTATGAGCACGGCTAGTTTATTATTTTTTTTTTGTCTGAATTTCGGCTTATTTCCTTTTTTTATTGGGCCACTTTACTCAGAGAACACACACACAGAACACTGTATGAAAAATTTTAATGCCCAGATTAAAGTGCTTTTGGTCATTGAAGCATCCAGAGCACAGGAAACAATCAAAAATAAGTCAGACACTTCTACATGAGCATGAAAGGGAAACTTCATTACTAATCTAAATCACCAGTGAAAACCATCAGGATCACAGCTCTATGTTATGACAGAGCAGTTTCCTATAAGTCAAAGAACTTTAAGCATTTTATTTTCTACTTTTACACAGAGGAATCCTGGGCTTTGTTTGTTACAACTATGTAAAACACAGTGGACAGCCTGTATTATTATCAGTGAGCATAATTAGCAGTTAAAGTCATTAGTCTGTATTCAAACATTTGTAATGTAGCTCAGTGTTGCAAGAAAATCTTTAATCATGTGGGTATCTTTCTGGGTTTGAGGAGTATTACAAGCGCTGGAGTGCACAGGAATAACGCACTGAGGAGCTCCAGAAGAAAAGCCAAGCTATCTCCCAGCTCTCTGTCCCATTATAAACATTAAATAAAAAACAAAAAATAGTGCTCTGATACTTGGTATCATGGATTTGTGTCCATCTCTTAAATACAGGGGTGGACAACTAGCGACCCGTGGGACCACATGCAGCCCTCCACCTCAGTCAGTGCTGCCTGCCAGTCAATTTCCATTGACAAAAGATCAAATTTTGAAGATGAAAAAAAAAATCTGTGATAAAGTAATCTGAATTGTAATTTCAGATATTTAAAAACAGTCCCTAAAACTTTTTCAATTGTTTGTTTCAAGGAAAACTAAGCAGATTTCATTCCAATAATGGTTTATTCAGGACATTTTTTTAAGATATCAATGATGCATTTTGAACAAAGTAACTATAATAGACTGAAAAACAACCCAAACAAACAAACAAGAACCCATTTATAACATAGAACCCTTTTATTTTCGACACTTTGGCCCTCTGAAAATTATAATACCAACAATGTGGTCCCTTTGCTAATCGAAGTTTCCCATCACTGCTTTAATGCGTCCTCAAAATAGCAGAAATTCTCTGCGCCAAAGACTCAAGACTTTAGACCAAGTAAGAGGAGGTTTGAAGCGCAGTTCTTTTCCGTGTTCTCAAGTAAGGAATATACCAGCCTTGCGCCTCACTTGTCAAACAAGAGCGCACAATCATTTGCTATTTAAACAGTGTGAGGGAGGATGTGAAATGACACCTGCATCTGGCAGAAATTAAAGTGACATACAAAAAATATTTGATCCAAACATGAGCCTTTTGACTAAAAGTAAGCATATTTTTTGTCTCAAATGGGAGATTGCCTTCCTTTTTATGTGTGCTATCAGAACAAAACATACCCTCCTGTCTTTTTCAATAGCAAAGACATTTCATTTTAAAGAAAATTAAATGTTACCTACTGTCTTGGCAGGTGAGTGAAGCCGGTTTTCCTGTGATCATTGTTTCATACATGAAGTGCACGTCAGCATGAAAGATGTCAATCCAAGAAAGTGGCAAAGCAAAACAAAATGTAGAAAGAAACATAAAAAAACAATGCAACATTTTTAAAAAAAGGAAATGTTTTTGAAATCATAGACCAGTGTGTTAGCGGATAAACAAAAAGGAAACCAAAAGAACAGATGGTGACATTACGTAAACAAAATGTGACAAGACTGACAGTTATGTGTCGATGAAGTGCATCACAGAGTTCAAACTAAACATTGTGAGAGAATTGACAGCAGGCTAGTGGTATAACATTTAATCTCTGGGGCCATTAAAGCAAATGAGCCACAGTGTTGTAAACACTAAAGCAATCAAACACTTGATGGAGTGCTTATTGATCAAGAAAGGGAGAAAGAAATGATACAGAGACAGACATGAGAGCAAAATGTGGAAGAACAAAGCTCCCAGCACCAACATGCTATGAGTTAATGTAAAAACCAATCAACAGATTATTCATACCATGATTGGAATTCTAAATAGTACTGTATTTTTTTCTTTTCTCCCTCAGCAACAAAATCATACAGACTGATTTTGAAGTCAATGAGGATGTTATGATGAAGAATCAGACAAAATCTCCCAAGAAGCTTTACTGGATGTCAGGAGTCACTTCTTTACTTACTGTCCTCCTCATGGTTCACTTTGTTTGAGCCAAACTGTTCCTCTTCAAGAATTTGGATCAGGACACGATTAGAGCTCAGATAAAATGAAGTTGCTGTTTCTATATGGCTGTAGCTTTCATGTTCTTCCTCCTTATTGTGCACTCCATCATTTGTTCTCAGTCATTTACCCACACACAGCAGGCTTTGGCCTCCTCTGATTCATCCTCATTTCACCTTAAAATCAGAGTAGCTGCATGTTGATGAGGTGATGGACTGAATCACTACCTAGACACCAGAGTGCCCCTCTTTTATGGCTGTGAGTCAATGATGCAACCGTTTCCATTTCATTAAATGGCAATACGAATTCACCAAGGGGCAAAGCGTAATATGATAGTGTAATGTTACATTAGGAAATCAGCAAATATGATGAGTCAATAGAATTATCTCAAATCAGAGATCAAAAACAGGAAGGCCACCACATCAGTGTGCCAGACTGGTAGTTGGAACAATCTGTTATTTTACAGGAGACAGCAGAAACTTTAAGATGGTTTTAACACCTACAGATCTGTTTCTTTGTTCTGATTCAGTTGGAAAAAGCACCACAATGTGTATATTTTCATTATATTGTTTCATGTTCACACAGCAGTACTTTGAAACAGGACAAATCCAGGCCGGAGTTCCTTCTGTCATTATTTCACAGCCAGCATTCCTATGGGTATGAGTCACACTGTGCATTATGAAAGAAATCCAACAGGTTAAACTACCCTGTAAACTATACAGGCAAGCTCGGCAAAGTGTTGCAGATACAGGGATCGATTGCTATGGTAAAATTTGCAAAAAAAACTGTGCCGAGCATGGAATGCCCACTTCTATCAGAACAATTTTCCAAACAATGAAGGAGTGAAAACAACATAAGATCTGTTTCTGTGGGGGTTTTTTTCAGTCCAAAATTCCCTACAGCTTTGCAGAGGAAGACAAAGCCATTTAGGACATATCATTTATCTTGGGAAAAAGAAGTGCAAAGGGCTGATATTCACCATTGCAGTAGCCTTTATAGGATATATATGAGATATATATGCTGAATCAAAGAAATGGAGTCTTTGAGTGAATTAAAGTAAGTTTGAGTCAGATGCCCTCACAGGCATTCAACTTAATAAGAAACTCACTGTTTTTTGGATGCATGTTCTTATTTGTGTATATTGGCAGGTCAGTGAATTTAATGTGTGTTTGCTTGATTAACATTAAGTTGCAGCATAGACTGAGTTCATGGACCTGGCTCACAGCTCATGCATCTGCACCACCACTTGTGATCTGTCCTGTTCCTCAGTTTCCACAACTGTTTCTTCCATGCCTCTATGTACCTGTGACACAATCAGTAAAAGTTCTCCCTCTGTGCACTCTGCTTCACAAAGATATCCTTTAGTGCCCAGCATGTCTTTGACACTCGAATCAAAATCAATCATTTTTAGTTCAACTGAAGTTAGTATTTGACCAGCTGATGGTGGAGGGATACACAACCCCTATGTCACAACGTACAATAGTTCCAAACACAGGGGCTTAGTTGAGAAAAAGTAAAATGCTGTTAAGGATCTTACTGTAGTGTCAGATTTAGCCAATGCTGTTTCTTGTGCAGTTTAAACCTAAAAGTGTGGTAGTTATGAGGCTTTTGGCGCAACATTGACTGCTACCCCCTAGTGCTGCTAGCTATATGCTCTCAGGGATGTAGCTGATGGGTTTTTTTGATGTCAATCATGTTTACTAGGGCTATAGGCCTTGAGCAACCCCACTTCAAAAAACCTGAATTATCTCTTTAATACAGAAACTGCTCAGTACAGTGGTTCAATTTATTAGCTTCCAAAATAATCAGACATATTTATGATAATTGTGCACATCAATTAAATGAAATCTTGAGCCATTTGCTTTCTTCACCACAGGAAACCAGAGAGATCATCTTTGTAAGTGAGCCTCCAAAACAAGGTCTGTTAATATTGCAATAAAATGTGCAAGAGACTATTTTTTATCTTTTTTTTTAAAGTGGTTTCTTACTGTTTGAATAGTGTGTCGGTGTGTGTTTGTGTGCATGTCTTACCCACATAGAGCTGGCTGAACAGCTCTAGCCGCGTGTGCCCCTGTGCAGGAGCAAGCTGAGATGTTCGGTATGTCTGATCCAGCTGAAGGACCGCCTCTTTCACGTTTCGCTCAGCCATCACATGATGCCACTGGTCATCATTGAGAGGCGTGGCTGAGTGGACTGCGAGCTCAACGGGTCCATTACCAACGTCGAAGGAGAAAGAGATGACATTTGGAGCTGCAAAGAGAGGCAAAATATTCCAAAAATACATGATCTTTACAAGTTGTACCTCATTGTAAAGGTGACTAAACAGGCTTTTCAACAATATGAAATACATTACCAATTGGTTTTATTAAAGAGGTGAAATAACTGATCAAATAACGTTTCCAAATATTTTCTGAGGAGTATACGTTGCCATTGGGCACAAACCTCTGATTACCAAAGTTGATACTTTTCAGGAGTTGAATAAAACACCCTGCTACCAACTGAATGAATATTGTACTTTCCTGGTGACAAGTAATTTTTCTGTTCTTTAATTTGGTTAAAAAAGTATAAAACCCACTCACTAACAATTTAACCAATGGCACTGTTTTATGAAAAAAAAAAAAAATCATGAAAAATGGAAATTGGAAAACAGCAACGATATATAAACAGTATGTGTGTCTTTATGTTTGCTTACTTGACACACTTCTCCATTTATATGCTTCCCCTCGGTGATATCATGAGGAAATACTCCGTTAATTTTCATTGCTATGCTGATGATACTCAGCTGTATGTATCGATGAAGCCAGGTGAGACAAATCAGTTATCTAAACTAGATGCGTGTCTAAAGGACATTAGGACATGGATGGCCCAAAATTTTCTTCTCCTTAACTCAGACAAGACAGAGATCATTGTGCTGGGCCCTCGACACCTTAGAGAAACCTTTTCTAATGATTTAACTGCCCTAGATGGCATAAGCCTGACGCCAAGCACAACTGTTAGAAATCTTGGGGTTCTATTCGATCAGGATCTATCCTTTAACTGTCACATAAAGCAAATCTCAAAAACAGCCTTTTTTCATCTTCGTAACATCGCTAAAATTAGGCCTATCCTGTCCCAGAGCGATGCTGAAAAGCTTGTCCATGCTTTTGTTACCTCTAGACTGGACTACTGTAATTCTCTTCTTTCAGGCTGTCCCAGTAAGTCGCTTAAGACGCTTCAGCTGGTCCAAAATGCTGCAGCACGTGTGCTGACTAGAACTAGGAGAAGAGACCATATTACTCCAGTATTAGCCTCTCTGCACTGGCTTCCCATTAAATATAGAATAGAATTCAAGATTCTTCTTCTCACCTATAAAGCTCTCAGTGGACAGGCACCAGTTTACCTCAAAGAGCTTGTAGTGCCGTACAACCCCTCTAGAACATTACGCTCCCAAAATGCTGGCCTGCTCGTGGTTCCATCAGTCTCTAGAAGTAGTATGGGAGGTAGAGCCTTCAGTTATCAGGCTCCTCTTCTCTGGAACCATTTACCGACCACGGTTCGGGAGGCAGACACCCTCTCTACCTTTAAGGCTAGACTTAAAACATTCCTCTTTGATAAAGCTTTCAGTTAGGGACCAGCTCATAGTCCATAGTTTAGACATATAGTTAAGATGCAATAGGCTTAGACTGCCGGGGGGATCTGGCACATTGGGCTCTATCCCTCTCTCTCTCACACTCTCTCTCCATATCTGCCTCTGCCCCTTTCTGTTTGCTCCTGTACTCGTCTCTGGCTCTTGTCTTTTAGGTTGCCTGGGATCCTTGGTGGAGACTGCCTGCTGCTGTGGAGTCACGAAGCCTCAATAACTACAATTACAGACATAACACATATTTGGCCATCTCACTCCAGTTCATAATCATTATAGCTGTTAATGTTGATATTAACATGATCTTTCTATCCATGGTTGATACATCTATAGTAACTATCTCTAGCTCCACATGGACATGAGATCCCTCCTGAGAATGAGGTGTCACATCTCAAGAGGTCTACCATTAATACATTTATACTTAACGGAGACAAATATGGTAGGGATGCACTTGTGGTCTGGGCACCCATGAGTTCATCACTACCATAAATTCTTACTTCCAGTAAGACTTTTATTGATTATACTTCTATAAAATTTTCACCACAACCACACAGACATGAGGACCCTCCTCTAATAAATTTGTTTGCAGCAGAAACAAATTTGACGACGACAGGTCTATGATTGGTCCATTGATCTGTCACTAGCTTTAGTTCTTACTTTAGTCCGCTTGTCTCCACTTACCTCCCTCCCTTTGCCCACACACCCAACACAGCATCGTGTGGATTTGCTGTTCATCATGAGACTGGGGTCCACATTCAAGATTTCCTGCTGCTTAACAGAAGGTTTTTTCTTGCCGCCATGATGGAGGGATTCATGATTGGCTATATGGATTCATGTTGGGTGTTGGATGTATATATTTGTATATATATGTATATGTGTATTTTTATATGTATATATGTATCTATGCATATATGTGTATCCATAATATGAAGAGCTTTGTGCTCTATTGTAAAGTGTCTTGAGATAACACTTGTTATGAATTGGCGCTATACAAATAAAGATTGATTGATTGATTGATACTAGGGGTGGGCAATTTATCGAGTTTTAATTTCAGTTACAATTATTGCCTCAGAGAATTATGATAACTGAATAATCAAGATTAAATGATTACTGTGCCACATACTTTGTTTTGTCTTCATTCCACCAACAGTTATTCTAAAGGTCTTATGTACTGAAAAATCAGATCCTTTCTATTGTAATGTTGTAGAAGGTCTAGTGGAGCAGAAGAACATGCCCCTTTAACTAAACTCTCAGTTTACAGAGAAATGCTCCATACCTCTTTAACCAAAATTTGTTTTTTACATGCCAGGGTCATTATGTAATAGCTATGCAGTTTCCACCTACATGTGTGTTTCTGATTGTCACAGGCAGTCACCATGACTGTTTTAAAAGTTTACTCTGTGACCTGTGACGCCTCCTCCCACTACCATCAGAAATTGTTTGGCCAGTTAGCGCAGACCTCATTACCATAGCCTCCAGTAACCTCAGATACAAGCATATCTGAAGGAGAGGGAAAAAGAGCTGCATCTGAACCTCTATAGCAGGGGTCAGCAATTCAGTTTGACCCTGGGCCATTTTTTTTTACGTCACTTTATGGCGGGCCAGAGCATAATCAGTGATTTAGAAACACTAAATCAAACAAGTTGTCATCTATAACACTCTTCGTCTTTGGGGTAGGGCTCAAAAATGTTGGTGACCCCCAATTGCTAAAACCTCTTGTTTAATCACCACTGAGTCCAAAAGTATTTGTATTTCTAAAGCTGATGTCAGCAGCCGAGAAATTTTTCTTGAGGATCCTTACCAAAAATGTTTGAAACCTTTGTTCGAGTCTATCATAAAAATGCAGCCTCCTACAGACCCAAGACATGGTGAAGACAGACTTTTTACTGAGATACAGAGCAGGACTCAGGTGTTTGTGTATTTCAGGCCCTCTCTGTCTGTCCTTAATCCTGTTAGCAGCCAAGTTCACATTTTTTATTTCATCACCTCTGCTGACTCTCAAATTTCTTCATCCGTCTTTCTTCACATTGTGATTCAGAGAGAAAAAAAGGTTCAACAAAGACTGCTGATGTCCAAGAAATGTCTGTTTTCTACAAGGTCATGAGTGTGTTTTAAGCTTCCTCACTGGCGCAGCTATGCTATCCCTGCCTAATGCTCATCATTTCATGGCCTGGCTGGATGGCAGCAGATACAGTTTTTGCTTCTTTGGGAGGGCAGAGATAGAAGTGTGTGTTTATGTGTGAGTGTAGGGTTATTTTTTGGGGGTATGTGGATGTGAGACTTTTTGTGGTGATGTGTGTAAATGTGTGCCGTGGGGAGAAATGCAAGAAGCCAGTGAGGGAGAGGAGACAGGAAATCAATGGAGGCATTCTGAAAGCCTCGGGAAACACACATGCACACTGATGCACATGCACATACACAAATAAATGTAAAGGCACACGTACACCAACATGAACATCCTATCTCCTCTGACCTACTGTGCAGCCTGGACGTGTGAGATACCTTCTGTGTCTTTGTAAATACCAACTCCCCTTTGGCAAACTTCTTACAGTAAAACAATGTTGTTGTTTCTTTTTTTGTAGAAATAAGTTTGGGAGTTTTTATGTGCACTTGACTTTTCACAAAAAGAAGTTTGGTCCCAAGGAAGAGGTGGAACAGGCAAAAAAGTTACAAACACTCAGTACACATGCATATGCTGTCGGCTAGGTGTTTGGTGGCTTTGCAATGCAGTTTCGTTTTTAAAGTCTTGGTTGGCGTTCTGGCAGTAAATTCAGAGTACAGTGGTAGGTAATGGCGATAAAGTCCTTTCTTAACAAACTGTTAGATCTCTTGTAATCCAAAGCATAATAGCATTACGCACAGGCAATAATGCAGTGCCAGGATGCTTCAGAGTACAGCCAAATGATTAAAATGAAGCCAAAGACTTTTACATTTCTGATCACAGCTGCTTCACCAATTCTGCAAGGATGTTAATCTTGGCAGATGGAATAAGATCACACCAATCCACACCATTTTATATCTATCATATTTGTTTTGAATGACTTGAAGAGACTGAATGGCAGAATATAATGTTGTTCTATTGTGTATGTTTTAACATAGTTTCTATCTTCTTACAAATCCCAGTACCAATGGCATTGGGACATTGTGTAAAATGTGAATAAAAACAGAACCAATGATTTGCAAATCCTTTCTTTTTCTATATTCAATGGAATAGACACAGGAGAAAACATATTTAATGTTCAAGCTGATAAACTTTATTATTTTATTACAAATATTCACTCCTTTTGAACTTGATGCCTGCAACATGTTCCAAAAAAGATAGCACAGGGGCACGTTTACCACTGTGTTACACCATGTTTCTTTACAACAGCACTCAGTAAGCATTTGGGAACTAAAGACAGTAATTGTTGAAGCTTTGAAGGTGGGATTCTATCCCATTCTTGCTTGATGTATGAACTCAGTTGGTCATCAGTATGTGGTCTCCATTGTCTTTTTTTGCGCTCCAATGCACTGCATTATCTTACTGGAATGAGCAGGGACGTCCCTGATAACTTCCTTTGGATAGCATCTTATTTTTCTATAAATCTGTATGAACCTTTCAACATTAATGATGCCTTCACAGATGTGCAGGTTACCCATGCCATGGGCATGAACACACCCCCATACCCTCACGTACCATTTTTAACTTTGTGCTGATTACAATCTGGATGATCCTTATTCTCCTTAGCCTGGAAGACGCGAGCTCCATGATTTCCAAATAATGAAATGCAGACTCGTCAGACCACAGCACACTTCCACTTTGCTCCAGCCCATCTCAGATGACCTTAGGCTTAGAGAAGCTGGCAGCGTTTCTGGAAGTTATTGACGTATAGATGTAGTGATTAACTGCCTTAACTGACAGTGTTTTTCTGAAGTGTTCCTGAGCGCACCAGGTAATATCCTTGACAGAAAGATGTTGGTTCTTAATGCAGTGCTGTCTGAGGGCTGAAAGGTTACAGGCATTCCGTCTTGTTTTTGCCTTGCAGCTTACTCGCAGATTTCTCTTGATTCTCTGAATGTTTGATGATATTATGGACTGTAGATTACATCACTAAATGCCCTCCAAGTATCATAGACTGTTGTCTATTTGCTCATGCAGTTGTTCACAAAGTGGCAAACCTCGCACCATCCTTGCTTGTGAATGACAGTGCTTTTCAGGGAATGCACTTCCCTGTTTTAAACTATCAAGTTCCCCTGTGTATTGAGCATCTTCAACTTACCCAGTCCTTTTTGTCCCTGCCCCAGATTATGTATAATGTGTTGCAGGAATCAAATTAAAAGTGAGTGAGTAATGCTCTAAAAAAGTCAAGAAAACAATTATGGTGATCAGTTTAAACATTGTACATGTCTTTGCTGTTATTCAATGAATATAGTTTTGAAATGGATTTGGAAATCATTGCATTATGTTTTTATTTATGTTTTACAAAATGTCCAAGCTTAATTGGAAGTGCACCTTTTCTGCATTCCTTTTCAACCTTTTACAATGCATACATATACACTGTACCCTCAGAGAATATGTTTTAACCCGTTTAACTTACAGAGCGATGTGTGTCTATGTATTGTTGAGTTGTGTTAAAAAAAGATTGTTGTGGGATGATTGTTGTCGATATTTAAGCCTCCCTGTTCTCATGAATATTGAAAATAAATAGAGAGAGTGTCTGTCTCTGTGTGTCAGAGATGGAGCTTGTGTTTTGCGATCTGTGAAAATGGGTGATTTGGTTAAACAGAGGCTCTTAATGGAGGTATTAGAGTACACACCAATTATCTTAAATAAATGATTGCTCTCACTTCAATCAAACAAAGTCATGCAGCAAAACCAGAACAGCAAATCGACTGGCTTTGTTCTGTGCCTGCATCAGTCTGTATTATTATAGGAGTGTGTTTGAGTGTGTATGGTAGAAGGCTGCATCATCAGACCGTCTGATGGATTCAGCTCAAATCTGCTGGCAAAAGATTGGCAGAAATAGACTGAATAAGCCACCATTTATTCACAGATTCATTCAGACGTTTCTTACATTTGAGCTCCAAGCGTATGAAGTCAGTGTTGCCTAGGTTTTCCAGAAAGACGCCATACGGTGCACTGGTCTTGAAGTAGAAGGAGATGTCAGCGCTGGTCTCACCCTGGAAGGTGGCAAAGTGCAGGTAGGATGACGGGGTGGTGAAAGAGGCAGCATTCCAGTAATTATCTGTGGAAAAGGGAACAATTGTTATTCAAAATCATCACACCTCATCAATCTATTGTGTTCTCAATAGCACTTAAACTAGCACGTCACAAAATGATAAGTAGCAAAAGAAATCCCTTGACGAAATAAAAGACACTGATACATTCTGAATCATATCTTCATTTGAAAGAGTCTTATTTAGTATTTCATTGACAATGATTCAACCCCGTGGAGCTTTTACTTGTGCAGAGGCTTGGATACAATCTGTTACTCCAAAAAAGTTAATCAAATATTAAGGCATCTACCTCTTTTCATCCAAAAGAATACCTGACACATGCCTATGGGTGATTTGCTGCAGGATTTATTGATGACAACTTTTTAAATTACTTTTTATAAGATTGGACCAGTGTTGGCTAATGGAGACGAAGCATCTTAAACAACTGCTGATGAATTAGAGGACAGTGGTTGACAAAGTGATTTCTCCTCCCTGATCACCTTGCCTGATCTGTCTCTGTCTCACTCTTATCACATAAACACAAAACAACTAAGAGGAGAGGGGCATAGGGGGAAGAAGAGGAAAAAGGAGAGAGTGTTGATGTTTAATGAAAGAGGGCAAGCACAGGTTTCAGTCCACATTATTAAGGAAGTGATAAAAAGAGGAGAGTAAATTCATGCAGAAAACAGAGGGGGAGTTGGTGGGTGCTGTGTTAAGGGCAGTAGGAAGAAGGGATAAGGTTAAAGTTGTCTGGGGATTGGCCTGCAACCCGTAAACATAACCCTACAGGACCAGTGAAGACAGAAAGGCAGAGCAAGTGCACAAGGGCTGTATGTTTGAACTGCAACTAAGCCTTCTTTAAACATCCAATAATCAGACAAAAATACTGGTGAACACTGTTAACAAACATTGTCAGGCGAGTTATTGAGAAAATGTGGAATACTGCCCGATCAAGTACTATTAATGAATCCCTGAAAAAATTCCTGGATCCACATCCTGATCCTGATCACCAAAATACAATCACTTCACAATTGTGCCATGACCAGCACTTTCTAATTGAAATCTGTTTAGGAGTAATTAAGTTAATAACAACAATGGAAAACTTCCCTTCCTATCTTGCAATGTAATAAAATCATTTTAAAAAAAATATAGGTTTGGCATCTGGGTTCTGAGCACCACCAAAATCAAATATTGAGGTGTTAACATATCCTGAAAGAAAAACATCCTGGATACACATCCAGGTTCTAATCAATCACTAAATGTCATCGCTTTTTTCAATTGCCATAATCATTTCCCTGAAAATGTCATAAAAAATGGCTAAGCACTAATTGAGATTTTACTGAACACGTAGAAAACTGCCCAATCTCTCATTGTTGGGAAATTGGCTGAGACATTTCTGGATCTGCATCTGGGTTCTGATCACCACCAAAACGTGATCAGTTTCCCCTTGTGCCATGACCACCATTCCCCGCAATTGTAGTGAAAATCCGTTGAGCAGGTATTGAGTTATCAGTAAAAAAAAATAGGAAAACTGTCCCGTCTTGCACTGTGGGATGGGGATTAACATCTTCCCCAAAATCAAATTACTGTTTCTTTTTTTCATGACCACTGTTATCTGAAAGTGTCATAAAAATCAGTTGAGCACTTATTGAGCTATTAGCTAAAAAAAACTGTCCTTTCTATACTGTTAACAAATATTTGAACAAATCCCAATTCAGATCACCAACAAAATTAAATCCCTTCTTCCTTGTACCATTGCCAATATTTGCCAAAGATAACATGAAAATCAGTTTGTCAGTTGTTGAGTTATTAGCAACAATATAGGACTTCCCTATCTCCTCATGCCAACAAACTCTTAAAGAAATGCCTGGATCTGCATCTACAATTGAATGACTTTTTCCTTGTGCCATAACAATCATTTCCTGAAAATTTCATCAAAATCCATTCATATTTTTTTTTCAGTTATCCTGTTCAC